>OY755184.1:3251624-3829329 GCA_963576735.1 Bedellia somnulentella | reverse complement strand
CGAGTTGCTTCACTACGCTTTGTTTGGCCGATGTATGAAAGACCACACTCACAGTCTAGTTTATAAACGCCTGCATCTTGTAAAGGGATCTGACATTTGATAGGTCTTAGAAACTGACTTATCTTTTGGTGCGGCTTGATCATTTTACAAGATGCAGGCGTTTATAAACTAGACTGTGAGTGTGGTCTTTTCATACATCGGCCAAACAAAGCGTAGTGTAGCAACTCGCGTTAGAGAACATATTGCTGATATGAAGAATAGGCGTCCTGGAAGATCTGCTTTGTGTGAACACACCTTCGATAAGCCAAACCACCACATGCGTTTTGACAAACCTACAATTCTAGCAAAAGAGAATCGATTGATACCTAGAATGATACGCGAGTCTATTGAAATAAAGAAACATCCAAACTTCAATAGAGATGATGGTTGGCAATTACCACCTGCTTGGAACCCGATCATTAGCACAACTAAGCGAGGGAAGAACACTAGCAAGACTCCAGATAACATTAGCTCTTTTTGTACATAGCAAATATTAAACGCAAATGTAACTTAAAATTTTGTGAAGGTAGTTAGTATTAATAATTTTATAGTACTGTATAATGACAAATAACACCTCAGTCTTCCCGTGACCATGATAACTGAAAAGTTTTCGAAACGTCGGGCTTTAAAAATAATGTAATAACACGCGATTAAAATATCCGAAAATCAATAGTTGTTTCAATTATAATGTGCAATCGTGAAAATCTTAGAAAATACTACTGCAAAAGATTCTCGAAATATTACAAAAAGTTTAAGAAAAATTACTTCCCTCTAGTAGCTCTAAAAACGTACACCACTATTTACAATAATAGAAAACCTCTCTACACTCACAATTAATAATAATTTCATACCTCATAATAACTAAAAAAAAAACCTTTGGACTCATATCTTACTGGCTCGATGTGTTATCATTTGCAAAGGCCTCACTGTCACTGTATAGCCTTAGATTACCCTTTCACTCCCCAAGGACCCGCACGGGGTGACTTATGAAATTACTCATTACATGATTGAAGGTTGATTAAAAGTTGGCGATAGGTCATTAATGACCCCTGAATTTAACATTTTTAACTCCTATTGTTAACGGAAATTGATGAATCGCAGATAATAATGCATTGGTTACGCTTTTTTTGGTCTAAAACCTTAAAAGCTGTGTGCTTTTTACTACAGACACTTTAACACATACCTTTACACATAAGTAAGTTAAGAGTGACATAAATAAGTACTCTTCGTCCAATCTCAAAATTAAATGGAGCATAAATGTCTGAAAGCATTAGTTTATGCATTTACTTAGAAGACAATTAAGGGCATAGTGAGTTTAATACGTTAAGACATTTAATTATTCAGACGTCACGTACGACATTTATATTAAGTTAAATCTACATATTCATGATATGATAATTTTGCCTCAACAAATTTTGATTATTGCTTAAACCACACATTTTAGTTATCGGTTCTGTATTTAAATATTTCACTTCACTTATGTTATACGATGTAAACACTATGTCTATGAGTTTATATATGAGTGGTAAGAGGGAAACAATTATTTTAAGCAGACACTTACATACATACATATACTCACGGCTATAAATCCCTAGAAGGGGTAGCCAGAGCTAAGGAATTAGAAATCCCTCAGCCACTTTTGGAAGTTGCGTGGGGAAAAGGTGGTAAAAATAAAGGTTGTTGACAAATAGGGATGTTTTTTAGCTTGGCTAACAAACAGCGAACTGAATGAAAAATATTTACCGAATGCCGAATGAAACTTTCAGTACCTATATGTCCATATGCACACAGTTTGGTCACAGCATTTTAAATTTCGAGCTTTGCTATTAATAAAACTTAATTATTTAAAATAAATTCAATAACAAATGATTCAGGTACATTTATATACATTAAATATTCATTATACATTTTATTGCTTCAACCCATACACGGAGCATTGAGGTTTTTTAATTTTATTTCGCATAAATTAAGTTTAAAATATAGAAATAACTAATCGGTTAAATTTTCGTCTCCCCTCCTATAATATTTCAATAATGCAGTGGATAATCCACGAAAAATATGCTGTTGAACCTAATGTCAAATTTCTACGAATATTGGTCACTTGGAAATTGTTTTGTATTTACAATATTTTCGAGATACAATTAGGATTTATGTTCATATGTTCATTATTTATTGCTGTGTGGTGCTGGCTTAGAATAGTGCTACCCCATTCCTTCCGGTGGGTGTACGTAAGAGGCGACTAACGGTTTTGGGGCTTTTGAGGGAACATTGGGCGATGCGGTTGGAGACCCATCACCAACAACCTTTTTTTGACAATCTTTTCCCCACTCAACTTTCCAAAAGTGGCTGAGGAATTTCTATTTCCTTAGCTCTGGCTACCCCTTCTAGGGATTGATAGCCGTAAGTATATGTATGTATGTATGTACGTTCATTTATGTGTGTTTCAAATTCGCTGACGTGCATAATTACGCAGAACAAAAAACGGTTTTGTAAGGGTCGAAAGTGATGAAATTTTGACAAAATATGAATTGCTCGTTAATCCTGTTTGTAAATATTAAGTTGGTAATTTTGCTACAAACTATCATAGCACTAAGACTGCGACAAATGACGTAGATAAAATAGTGTTATTTAAGAATTGTTATGAACATAAGAAACTGGAACTTGGTTTGATGTATAACCGTTCATCTTAGTTTACAATTTTAATTTTTACATAAATTTACTCACGGCCATGAATTCAAAGAAAAAGTAGCCAGAACTCCAGTATTAGATATTACTCAGCCATTTTTGGAAGTTGAGTGTGGAAAAGATTACCTTAGAATTTCAATACCGTTAGTCGCTTCGTATGAAACCCACGCAAAGAAGTGGATTAGTGCTAGTCCTAACCGACACTACACCACTATTTACCATTTAGAATACTAACAAGCGTCTTTTTGCCTTTGAGATAGTCCTATATATATCCCCAGTGGACGTTTGTTGACGATAAAGATGATCGCATTAAGGAGTGAAATTTATTACTTCTTCCAAATACGTAAAATTTTAACTCTATACAATAACCAATAATTTAATGAAAACAATGCATTACTTCCTTACTGAATCTATGGATTCATATTTCAATTATGATATACATGCTGTCTGACGTGTAGTGCCGGCTTAGAACGTCGCTACCCCTTTCTACCCACGGGTGTCGTAAGAGGCGACTAAGGGTATTGGGGCTTTTTTTTTTGGTTTTTTGGGCGATGCGGTTGGAAACCAAAAACCTTTATTTTTACCATTTTTTCCCCACTCGACTTCCAAAAGTGGCTGAGTAATTTATGATTCCTTAGTTCTGGCTACCCCTTCTAGGGAAATATAGCCGTGCGTATATGTATGTATGTATGCTGTCTAAAATGTATGTCATAATTTAGTTATGGTAAACAATGTGCTTAAATTTTTAAACTATAAAATAAAATTAACAAGAGTCCTATAATTTTGTTAAACTAGATTTCCTTACATTAGCAACTTTCAGACTATTTTAGCAAAAGTTTTTCCGACCCCAAGTTTATTAGTTCGTAATGTCAAGTTTGGTTTAATCGCTTCTAAATCAATTTATAAATTACACAATAGTGTATATAATGTGCTCAAAAAGGCAGGCGTCCGAAGTATGAAGAATAAAAGAGCATGTATGAAAAGATTGTTGGATGTAGACGAAGCAAGAGAGGTTTGCCAGGATCGTACGAAGTGGCGATCGATAGTCTCTGCCTACCCCACAGGGTATTAACGGCGTGAGTATATGTATGTATGCATGTATGTAAATTACACAATTTTTCAAAATTCATAAATAATCTATTTATTGTAGTAGAAATTGTTTTTTGTGACATTATCACGACGAAATCCATAGTTGATACATTCATTTCTGTTTATAGCAAATAACTTCATAATATAAAGATTGAAATAAAATGTTTTTAATATGAGAAAAAAAAATCCTTGGTGAAAGAACTTCAGCCGTAGTGGACTGAAATTTGTCTTTAACTTTCCTTTCAAGTACTTCCTTTTATAGATATAAGTATTAAACTTGAAGAACCAACTTTATTTCTACGTCAAAAAAATAAAATTTAATTTCAAAGTTTGACGTCTCAAGACGCGTGTTGCGGTGAACACTTGAATCATTAGATTTTGGTGCTAGCATTTCTTATTTTGCACATTATGATACAAACATACATACTTACATATACTCACGGCTATAAATCATGAAGGGGTAGCCAGAGCTAAGGAATTAGAAATTCCTCAAGCACATTTGGAAAATTGAGTGGGGAAAGGATGGTAAAGTAAAGGTTGTTGGTGATGGGTCTCCAGCCGCATCGCCCAAAAATCCTTTAAAAGCCCCAATACCGTTAGTCGCCTCTTACGTACACCCGTCGGTGGAAACGGGGTAGTGCTATTCTAAGCCGACACTACATGGTGGAGCCGACACTACACGGTACATTATGATCTAAAGTAAAAATACTTAGAACAGCACTACCCCATGTTTTCCCGTGGCTGTCGTAAGAAGCAAGTTAAGTTATTGGGTTATAAGTATTATACATATATAGGTATTAAGAGTGATCCTTGGAAGATGCGGCTTGACACGGCATCACCAACAACCTTACCCACAATCTTTTCCTTACTCAACTTCTAAAAATGGCTGAATTTATAATGTTGAAGTTCTGGCTTTTCGGGATTTATAGCCGTGAGTATCTATCTGTATATAAATAATAAATATTTACATAATCAGACACATATTGTGGGTTGTGCGAGGCAACTGTGATTTTCCTACATACATACATACACATACTCACGGCTATAAATCCCTAGAAGGGGTAGCCAGAGCTAGGGAATTGGGAATCCCTCAGCCACATTAGGAATGTTGAGTGGGGAAAAGATGCTAAAATAAAGGTTGTTGGTGATGTGATGAGTCTCCAACCGCATCGCCCAAAAATCCCTTAAAAGCCCCAATACCGTTAGTCGCCTGTTACGTACACCCACCGGAAAAAATGGGGTAGTGCTATTCTAAGCTGGCACTACACAGCAACAGATTTTTCTAAATTAGGTTTAATACCCTAACAATATTTACTTCACCATATTTTCCCCTTTGTGCAATCAAAGTGTCGCTGTGTTCCATTAATGGTAATAAGCGTATCAGTATGTGTATTTGGTGAAAATATTTTATTTGTATTCAATATTTTAGTATAAATTTACATAGCTTACAAACAAGTGCTATCCGATGGATTTCAGCAGTAGTAGACGGCAATATTGAACGTTTATTGTTTAATATTGCAGCTACATGATTTTTACATTTGAAATATCACTATGTTTAGAAGTCGTGTTAAGCCAATATTATTTTTATTATACTTAATTGTACTTACATTGCTTACCGGAACGTAGAATAGAGGGGGTCGATTAGATATACGATAGCTGATCGTAATTTTCTTTGCATGATTTTGGGTAATTCCTGATACATACATACATACATACATACATACATACATATGCTCACGGCTATAAATCCCTAGAAGGGGTAGCCAGAGCTAAGGAATTGGAAATTCCTCAGCCACGTTTGGAAATTTTAGTGGGGAAAAGACGGTAAAATAAAGGTTTTCGGTGATGGGTCTCCAACCACATCGCCGAAAAATCCCTTAAAAGCTCCAAATCCGTTAGTAGCCTCTTACGTACACCCACCGGAAGAAATGGGGTAGTGTTATTCTATGCCGACACTACACAGCAATACTACTACTATATATATTTACATATACAGATGTATAATTCTTGATACTTTTATATATACACATTTTATTTCTTAGACTTCGGACTCCAGTTCACATACATCCATTCAAAGTGCTATAAAGATTATTCTAGTAGTCGATAGTATATTTCCGTTTACTTTACAGCCACCAGAAAATAGTGGAGAACAAATATCGGGCTGGAAGCGTCGAGGATGCGATCTACTACTTCGATAAAACAGCTACGTTTCTTGAGAAGCTGAGAGATGTGCAGCGACACTTAAGAGAGTATATAAGGTACATAGTGTATATAAATACTATATTGTAATAAATCGCCGTGTAGTGTCGGCTTCGCTGTGTAGTGTCGGCTTAGAATAACACTACCCCATTTCTACCCGTGGGTGATCGTAAGAGGCCACTAAGGGTATAGGGGCTTTTTAAGTGATTTTTGGGCGATGTGGTTGGAGACCCGTCACCAAAAACATTTATTATTACCATCTTTTCCCCAATCAACTTCCAAAAGTGGCTGAAGAATTTCTTATTCCAAAGCTCTGGCTACCCCGTTAAGGGATTTATAGCCGTGAGTATATGTATGTATGTATGTAGGTAATAAATAAAGGATAAATATAGGAAAGAAAAATTTCGTATACCCGGAGGTCGCGGGTTCTATCCCCACTGGTGTCGAAATTCTTCTTTCCTTTATTTATCTATACTTATAATAAATCTGTAGAGAGGTCAATTCTGTACATGAAATATATTTTCAAAATAACTATCAGGTGGTGATTAGGGATCGATACTGATGCCAAAAATGCAATCAGTAAAATTTTTGTCTGTCTGTCTGTCTGTCTGTCTGTCGGTCTGTCTGTCTGTCTGTCTGTCTGTCTGTCGGTTTGTATGTTCCTTATGGAAACAAAAACTACTCGACGGATTTTGACGAAACTTGGTACAATTATTCTCCATACTCCTGGGCAGGTTTTTGTATACTTTCCAGCAGAGTAGTAAAGGGGAATTTTGGGAAATTTTGGGAAAACGGGAGAAGTTACTCCATTTTTTAAGCTTCCGTCGCGTGTGCAGCCTTAATGGTTAAACTTACATAGAAATCATGTATGACGGAAATATTTTTCATAAAATTATCTAAAAAAAAATCCTCAACAGTATATGTCTATCTTTTACGGTTGACTCACAATAACACGTGTAATTCCTGATAGCTTAGCAGTTCGGAACATTCTGATTGTATTTGTTTACTCTTACGTTTGTAAACCTCTCAGTCATCCCTAATTTAAATAAGGTAACATTATTACCTATTCAATAAAAAAAGAATCATAGAAATCGGTAGATAAACACCGACATTATACATAAAATAAGCCATCGCGCCCGTGACCAAAAACCGAATCGTTACTAATTTATTTATAAAATACTAGATGGCGCCAGTAGTTGCATCCTACAACACGTAATGATTTATTTTTTAGATTGTTATAAATACTTCATAGCGTTTTATTCCAAAATTTGCTATTAAACGGAAAAACTGAACCGTTCATTAAAGCGCATTCAAAATCACCAAACTACACTGTTTAGGGAGTGCTATAAATTTAATAAATTGAAAAGATTGCGCTGAATTTCACAATGCTTGAGCAGTGACTGAAGAAAGAAACCTCAGATATTTAAAAAAACAACGCTACCCGTGCGAAGCTGGGACGATCCACTAGTTAGTAATAATCCCCAAATGAGGTTTTCATGAACAAAAACATTCAAATTGTAATTATGTTGTAGTCGCTTAGAACACAACCCAGCACTTGCCTTAATGAATAGCTTGAAGCGTAAATATAAAAGACGCTAGTATTAGGTAAATTTTAAAAAAAATTCTTGGTAACAAGGTTTTTACATTAGATAACTTTTCCTTTAATGAAAACATCTGCGCATTTTTGCGTTTACAATGTCTTTATATAGAGCTTTGGCTACCCCTTTGTGGGATTTATGGCCGTGAGTATATGTATTTATGTGTATCACCAATAATACACGTACAAAATATTAAACGAAAGTATATTCCATAAAAACCTCATCTTTACAAGTGAGTTGCATTTCAAAAACATTTTTCTCGGATACCCTATTGTCACGAAATGTCCCTATAAAAGCTTATATTCCGTCGCAAGGAGTAAGTGGATTTTTCGGCAATTATTCGGATAGTTGGGCAAAGAACCAATTTATATAGGTCACCTCCCGCGGGGAGCCCCAATTTCAATCGTAGAGGGCTGCCATCAAGTTTCCTCTCAATTCTTTTAGAAAAACTTGATTGAAGTACACACATATATATACTCACGGCTATAATTTTCTATAAGAGGTAGCCAGAGCTTTAGAATCACAAAATAATTCAGCCACTTTTGGAAGTTAAGTGGGGAAAAGATTGTAAAATTAATGTTTTTGGTGATGGGTCTTCCACCACCTCGCCCGAAAAAATACTTAAATAGCTCTGATACCCTTAGTCGCCTCTTACTTCAGCCATGGGAAGAAACTATGTAGTGCTATTCTAAGCCGACACTACACGGCACACAAAATGTTCCGATTTTTTGTGTTTTGGGAAGTGTTGATTATAATAATTAGAGAAAAAGACAAAAAAAACAATACATGAACAGGAGTAGGAGTTATTACTTTGCAAAACAAAAAATCCGTATCTTAACACTCGCACTCTCAGAACGAAAGAGGCTCAACTCAAAAATAGTGATATTGAGTTACATACATGGAGAGGCATAAAAAAATATGTTCTAAAACAACGG
The DNA here is from genome assembly GCA_963576735.1 of Bedellia somnulentella. Taxonomy (NCBI): domain Eukaryota; kingdom Metazoa; phylum Arthropoda; class Insecta; order Lepidoptera; family Bedelliidae; genus Bedellia; species Bedellia somnulentella. The sequence goes on along the minus strand of OY755184.1, from coordinate 3,820,784 downwards.
CACTTATTGTTATAGGGTCGGAAAATTCGCTATCCTGTTTTTTTTACAATTAGTGCCTTTGTTTTACTATTCATCGGATTGAGCATACCTTTTTATGTCTCTCTAATATTGTAACTCAATATTACTAACTTGAGTTGAGCCTTTTTCGTTCTGAGAGTTTGTAAGTCTTATTGACAAATAAAATTCCAGTACAAATACTGACGAATGGCAGCCCTAGACCCGTCGCAATAGGATACAGACCTAAATATTTTGTATGCAAAACAACCCAAAACTAGGTACTAGGTAGTTGTTTTTTTTAGCTTTTCTACATAGGAACATACTTAGATTAGGGTTTCGGAAATAAATTGCTGTGACATACGGACAGACAGACAGACACATAGACATGACGAAAAAACTAGGGTTTCGTTTTTTCCCATTCGGCTACCAAAACCCTAAAAAATAAGTATCCGAGTTGGAATATCTTCAGTTCCGTTGGTATTTTGCCGGTAATGTCTTACCGCACAGAGAAATGGCATTTTATATATACACTTCATTGAATGTATGAAAAGATTGATGGATGTGAATGAGGCTAGAGAGGTTTGCCAGGATCGTACAAAGTGGCGATCGATAGTCTCTGCCTACCCCAATGGGAACTAACGGCGTGAGAATATGTATGTATGTATGTATGTACTTCATTGAAAAGCCTAAGGATACCAATGAAGCAACGACTCCAGCTGTTAAGATATTCATCACATGATAGGCACTTTTCTTTTCAACACGGTGAGGTGATTTTAAATGATCCGAGGTTAATAATATAGTCCAAAGGCTTTTGAAATGGTAACTGGCAGGGCAGAACCCATACTGGAAGATTGGATTACTCTGGAGTGTAGATAATTGAACTGATGATATTTTGAAGGTCCCAAATTTCCCATGGAAATGGGCACTATAGGAATGGTCATCGTAGAGATGTTTGGAAGCAGCATTAGTGCAGCAGTGAACGGATTTTGGCTAAAATAATATATCGAAATATTTATTGAATATTATGAACTTTTACGTTATATTATAAGTTAAAATAAATACTGAAACGGATTTGCGTTAGAATATATCTAAAACAGCTAAAGAGTTGTTTTCGCCTTTGTTCCTTCCTTAGCGGAAACATATATGCCCAATGGTTTGTAGTATCCCGTATAAGACTTTTCCGCAAACCGTCTTGTGATTTTCTCGAAGTTGATTTTCGAGCTAAAATGTTCAGGATACTCTAGAAATAACATCACGGATCACAAGTCAGTACAAGCCAGTGTTTTAATAGATTACGTGAATGAGGTCAACGGTTTTCAGGAAAGAATTCTTTATCAGACGAGGTTGACTCCGAAAAAAGTAAATTACTTTGTGTTTAATTAAACTAAGATGTTTACTTGAAAATCGGATTGGGTCGGCATTGCAACTAAAAGATAATACATTAGATGGTCTTATAGAACTTAGTGCATTGAAATATAACTTATATTATATTTACTTTTGCATTTATGTCTTACATTCTTTATTTGCCGTGTAGTGTCGGCTTAGAATAACACTAGCCCATTTCTACCCGTGGGTGATCGTAAGAGGCGACTAAGGGTATAGGGGGCTTTTTAAGGGATTTTTGGGCGATGCGGTTGGAGACCCATCACCAACAACCTTTATTTTACCATCTTCTCCCCACTCAACTTTCCAAAAGTGGCTGAGGAATTTCTAATTCCTTAGCTCTGGCTACCCCTTCTAGGGATTTACAGCCGTGAGTATATGTATGTATGTATGTTATTTTAATAGAACTATTAAGCAAAATGATTTGAAAATCACGAACTCAGTTTCAGAGTCCATATCGTGGTATTTGTGTAATTAGATACTTTCATTATCATTTATGTCGTTGGTTTCAAAGTTATGATCAGCATGAAAATGAGAGAAATTATGATAAGAAAAACAATCATTCCATCATATGGTTACATCATAAAGGTGAATTATCGGTCACTGTTGAGTGCAAACGGCACATTTTAAAAACAATACGATTTTTATCGAAAATCTGAAAAGGTATGAACTCTACTTATAAATTTTGTTATGAAAGAAGATTGTATTTGAATAATAATCTCTTCAGCGATCGTTTTTTATCGGGGTTGCTTAACTTATAGGAAAATTTCGTTTGAAAACATAATTAAATTATTATTTTGAACGTTGCGAAATGGGAAAGGCAAGAATAGATTATGAAAAAACTTATTTAAAGAAAAGTTGCTGTGGTTATAAAAAGATGTGATATGGGTTAATTTATTAATAGTTCACCGGCACAGCCTTGCACTGGTAATTTTTTTTTTAAAAGATGAGGTTTCTTTAACCACTACTCACCCTATATTAGCTTCCTCTGAAGCTTGTAGGTTTGTATTTATTAGGTTTTTTTAGTTCCATGATTGTTTTTGGAACCTATTTACTATTTACAGACAAACTAACAGACAAACATATCTTCACAAAAAAACAAATATAATTTAAGTGCTCATAGGTCTTTTTAAAACATTTGGTTTATATAAACAGTTTTAATAAAGTGCGAGTTGTGTCGACCGTGAAGTATAACGTAGCAGCAAGTACAGTTATATCAAAGAAGCATGTGAAATTGTTCAGCAAATGCAGAAACGCAAATGCTTTTTTATTCATAGTGTTAGTGTAAAATACAAAATTGTGCATTTGCTGTATCACAAAAACATGCATGACAAATCTTATATGCATCATCGTCACGGTCCATATATGTTGCTACCGAAAGCTTAGTTAGCGCAGACGACTACATCTACCGTGAGTGTAGCCAGGACAAATGTTTTTACGTACCCTCCGATGCACGGTATTTTTCGGTAAACCCTAATTTTCAGCTAAGCAGGAGATTAAAGCTTGTAATATTCTATGAGAAATTGGTTTCATCTTACAAATAAAATGCTTGAGTTTAATCTCTGGAATCGAACTCGAAACCTCTGCTAAACCGCGAAACACATAGAAATGTAAAAAAAAAATATGTTCATTTTGCCAGCACTGGGGTATCAGAAAACCTGGACAAAGCCCGCCATAGCGAGCTGATCTGCTCTGGGATCCTGGTCCTGGTGTGCATCGTGTCACCTGTCATCATAGCGCTCGTGAGGAATGCTGTCAATACCATACAGGTGAGGAATCTACATTCATACATACATACATATAACGGCACGGTAAAATTTTTGCCACCTTTGGAAGTTAAGATTGTGAAATAAAGGATGGTGAATGATTCTTGTCCAGTCACATCGTCCAGATATCACTTAAAATTACCGGACCCATAGATGACTCCTGTGACACGCCCTCTTAGTTATTCTAGCCTACTTAAAACTATTCTAAGCTGACTCTAAACGCCTAATTTATAAATAAGGAATTTGAAGAAAAACCATGTTCACTGACGTAACGGAACGCTGAATGGCAAACTGCTTTTTCAGCGTTTGTGTAAAGTATTATTGTCTTAACATCTTGTGAACGCGTACTTATTTATATTCATGGTGAATGTAAGTTAGTAGAGGACCCTTTACTCTCTCATTGTAGTACTAGAAGTTTAAAAAAGGTATATATTACTATACTTAAAGACCACATCTTACTTTTAAATGATTGGTCATATTTAATGCTGCATTACTGGTGCTCAGTCATATTTTAATTTCAATACGCCAAAGCTAAATAGCTTTTCAATGGAAATTCAAATGGAAATTCCATTGTAAAGCAGATCACGTGAGGAACGTCTTTGTTAAGTGTGTACTTATTCGCAATCAGATTTCACCCCTATAGAGAGGTATTTCATTAATCAGTTTGTAAAGGGGTTGGAGAGGTATAGGAGAAATCAGTGCGATATTTAAATGTATACTTTACCGTTGTGTCACATAATAGATGCATTCATTGTCTAGAAACCGCAGAAAACCCACATGACTGGTTCATACTTTATGCCAAATGTTGGTGTACATACATACATACATATAAATACTAGCCAGTAGCCAGAGTTAAGGAATTAGAATTTCCTCAGCCACTTTTGGAAAGTTGAGTGGGGAAATGATGGTGAAAATAAAGGTTGTTGGTGATGGGTGTCCAACCGCATCGCCCAAAAATCCCTTAAAAGCCTCAATACCGTTAGTCGCCTCTTACGTACACCCACCGGAAGAAATGGGGTAGTGCTAATTTAAGCCAACACTACACAGCAGATGTTGGTCTATCCGTGCAAAACTGCGATAGGATTATAGATAAGTAGGCAATACGTGGGATTATTTCAAACAGGTGACACCATGTAACATTATGTTCAGAGAATTAGCCTTAGCTCCACTTTGTCTGCATAAGGCGTTAATGCTGTGCCAAATATAGATTTACTTCAGACCCTCAGGGCTCGAATCCCGTTGCGTTTTTTTTTTTTAATATGGCACTTGATAAATGCATATTTGATATTGATAGCTGTACAGTATTGGCTTAAAATAGCACATATTACCTGAATTCTTTCCACAGGTGTCGTAAGAGACGTCTAAGGGCTTCGGGGCGTTAGGGATTTTTAAAATATATGGGGACCAACTATCCTTTACATACAATCTTTTGCCTACTCAATTTAGGAATAGACTGAAGAATTTCTAATTGATGTGTGGTGTCGGTTAAGGATAGCTTTTTAAGTGAATTTTTCGTGTGGCGGTTGGAGACCCATCAAAAACAACATTTAATTTTAACATCTTTTTTTCTCTAAATTTCCAAGGGTAGCTGAAGTAATTTAATGTTTTTGACATGAATTCCTCATGTGGGGATTATTACTCATAAATAAAAGATGTTATTAAAGGAAAGAAAAATTTCGACACTGGCGGGGTTCGAACCCCGCCAGTGTCGAAATTTTTCTTTCCTTTAATAACATCTTTTATTTATGGGTAGCTGAAGTATTTCTTAATCTGAAGCTCTGACAACCCCTTTTTGTGATCAATAGCTCTGAGTATAAGTTAGCTATATAAAAGCCAATATGTTGGGTCTCGTTAGTAATAGGTGCATTTAGAGCTTCCAGGTTTTATTCGAGTAACTCCGAAATCTAGAAACTATGATGTTTTATAAATTGGGTGAATTAAATAGAGCGAATTATGTGACAATGATGCATGTTAAACGTTGAGTAATACTAATAAATTAAATTACTACTCGTAAATTAAATTACTATTTGAGGCTAACTTTATCTGTGCGATATTCCAGTATAATATGATCATTTACATTATACTGTAAGTAATATATAGCTGTGTAGTGTCGGCACAAATTAGCACTACCCCATTTCTTCCGGTGGGTGTACGTAAAAGGCGACTAACGGTATGGGAACTTTTAAGGGATTTTTGTGCTATGCGGTTCGGTTGGAGACCCATCACCAACAACCTTTATTTAACCATCTTTTCCCTACTCAACTTTTTGACTCAACTGAGGAATTTTGAATTCCTTAGCTCTGGCTACTCCTTCTAGGGATTTACAGCCGTGAGTATATGTATGTATGTATGTAATATATTACCTTGTAGTGGTTTTTATAGAGAATTCGGAGTGAAAATTTAAAGAGGAGTAACTTTTTATGTCTCATTGTTTCCATATTCAATTAAACTTGATTGTGTATAACTGATTATTTCAAATCTCGATCAAAGAGTAAAACACACTATCTTTTTTTCATTTACTTATGATCCTGTCTTTACGGTATCTGAAATCTATATAACAGTACTTTTATACAATATACTAAACAATACACAGTATTACTATACGTGATGTTTAAAATTTTAAAATAAAATTAATGCTATATTTTTTTTTTCATGGCTACATCATGAATACATACATATACTCACGCCATTACTTCCCATTGGGGTAGGCAGAGACTATCAATCGCCACTTCGACGATCCTGACAAACCTCTCTAGCTTCGTTGACATCCATCAATCTTTTCATACATGCTCTTTTATTCTTCATACTGCGGACGCATGCCTTTTTCAGCACACTCTCAATTTGATAATATAGAAAGGCAATCGGACAAATATTTTCTATTCCTTTCACCACAAAGCCCATTGTATTTCTTTTCCAGGTTTATGCCAGAAATCTTTCAGAGAAAGCTCGTGAGCTAGAGTATGAGAAAGAGTTAAGCGATTCTCTACTCTATCAGATGTTACCACCTACCGTTGCCAGACAACTCAAACAAACACAGCAGGTTATTATATTATTAATTATTTTTATTGATTGATAATTTATTTAATATACAAATTGTTGTTTGTTCCAATGGGGGATAAATCATTATTTTATTATTCCAGAATAAATGTTTGTCAGTAATTAATAGGCATCGTTTTCTTTGATTAAATTAATATGCTGTTCTTAACGGTGCACTCACGAGAAATACTAGCGTGCTAGCACTAGTGTGTTGTTTATACGGTGTTAATATTACGTCTAGATTTCTAAGTTCGTAGTGACAAAAAAGCTATGAGAATCACAACTCATTAAAAATAAATGAAAAATTTGTTAGGTAACAGTAAAGTATAAAATTTTGGCTAATATAAATTCTTATAACTCACCGAAACTTCGTCCATTCCAGGTTCCAGCGGAGTTTTTCTCTTCAGTAACTGTATATTTCAGTGACATCGTTGGGTTCACCGCGATTGCAGCTGTTTCTACTCCGTACCAGGTAAGATCTATATCTATCCTCAATTCAAACGTTGACGCCGAATATCCCTAAAGCGGTTGGAAGAGGTACCAATACTTCTGAACAACAATTGACAGCGCCACCTAGTGTCCAGAAAAGGTACCAACGTTTTGCTTCGACAGTGTACTCACGTGGTAGGGGGCAGTATTACAGCTGTTTGTTTTCCATAAGATTCTAATATATAAAATGATAGAATTGTTTTACTGAATACCACCAAATATATTTTACTAAAAGGTAGGTGTCCGAAGTATGAAGAATAACAGCGCATGTATAAAAAGATTGATGGATGTATATGAAGCCAGAGAGGTTTGCCAGGATCGTACAAAGTGGCGATCGATAGTTTCTGCCTACCCTAATGAAATAATGCAGTGAGTATATGTATGAATATATATATATATTTAAAAAAAATGAATTTTTACTCAAATTCACTAACCAATTTCTTTCCACGGGTGTTGTAAGAGGCCACTTAAGGTATTGAGTCTTTTTCCTTGTGGACAATTTGATTGGAGACCCATTAACAACAAGTTTTATTATAAAAAAAATCCTTACTCATACATACATACATACATATACTCACGGCTGTAATTCCCTAGAAGGGGTAGCCAGAGCCAAGGAATTATAAATTCCTCAGCCACTTTTGGAAATTGTGTGGGGAAAAGATAGTAAAATAAAGGTTTTTGGTGATGGGTCTCCAACCGCATCGCCCAAAAATCCAATAGAAAGCCCCAATTTCTTACGACACCCGTGGGTAGGAAGGGGTAGCGACATTCTAAGCCGGCACTACACGGCAACTACAACTACGGCCCTACTCAAGTTACAAAAATGGCTAATAAATTTCTGATTCTATGGCTCTGGCTACCCCGGTATTTATGTGCTACAATTACAACTTATCAAGAATTTGGTAACGTTCAAACTTTATCCAAGATACATTATTGTGGCAGTTTCGGTAGTTTATGATTATGTTAATAGCCAGGCATTGTGAAATTGAGATTAATTTACAATTCTAACGTTTAATAATGATTACTCGTAGAGCTGGTAAGGTGCCGACGTCCAGGGGTCCGGGAGGTTCCGTTTTCAGGAGGGAATAAAAGACGCTTGTGTTCTCTTCAAGTTCTGTATTAATTGTGTTCATTTGAATAATTGGGCATTACAAGTGCCCTCTGTACAACAATAGCGGAAGCTTCTAGAATACATAGCAAATCGACCGTTAAAACGGTACTCTATTAATTCGAAGGTTCTGGAAGAAACAGAAAGTTCTAATATTCCTAACGGTTGTTTTACATTGATCGAGAATATTCTTTATTACGTAATTACTAGCGACATCTGTTGAGCAATAGTAAGATCTAACTTAACATATCAATATGCCTCTGATGGTTTTAATGTACATACTTTTACATTAGATGTCGCCACCTATAAAATACAGTCCTTTTAATTATATTCTTTACCAACCCTTTGGGAAAGGCGCAGCACTATGTTATGATAGTGCGGCTTAACATGTTCCCCACAAAAGGCACTGTATTTTTTGGTATGGTGAAGTAACATATATGACCCTGGCCTACCTAACTGACAAGCCTATACTTACTAATCTAATTTTGAATTAAAACACAGGAATAATAAAGATTTATTGGTAAACATAAATTGATTAAAAGAAGGAACATAACTTATATCTAACTAATTCTAAATGTTTTCTTTCTTCGGCGTCGTGTCGAATGATATTCTGACATCATATTCTGGTAATTTTTGGCTTCTTAAACTTCGTTATCAATTAGTAATCCTCGGTATAAACTTACTGCTAGTTTCCGCTAATTGAGTTCAGTAATTTAAATCAAGCATCGTCTCGGTGTAAGGGTTTCAAATTCTATTCTTTGTGGTGTTCTTTGGATTGCATCCAACTTCCCAAATTTACATTTGTGATGGTAGTAGTAACGGACATATATTGTTGAATGCCCGCTTTATAAGCCTGTTGGCTGTTTTAATGGTAGCCACTCGACCGACGTCATCCGCCCCGAGGTGAGCTTGCTCGATCTTCCCCAGGCGGCACTGACACGGGGGTGTCCTGCTGTCCTTGATCAGCACGATGTTCCCAGGATATAAAGCTGGACCACCGCCGTCAGAAGCTCTGGTATATCTGGTGGAGTTGACAAAACATTCTGGTACATCAGTCAGGTCGTGGTCTGGGAGGGCTGTCAGTGATCGGCCCAATAAGACGTGAGATGGCGTTAAGGTTGGGAAACTGTCAGAATTGGAATTGGGTATGGGACAAAGAGGTCGGGAATTTAGGATTCCCTCTATCTGGGTAAGTGTTGTTGAAAACTCCTCATATGTGAGCGACGCTATACATATCGTCATGATTTTAATTAATTAATCTTTTAACTATTGAAATTAATTTTTAATAATTATTTTATAAATAATAATATTATTGATAATAGGATTTCCTAGTCATTAATTCCTCATCTAAGTTATCACTTAAAGTTTCAATTTTACTTTGGAGGTGCTGACCCACTTTTTAAATAAAGTGAGTTTCAGTTTATAAGTAGAACGCTGTTTTTTAAGAATTTTTAACTTGTGACCTTCAGGTTCTATTGTTGGACCTTCTTCGTCACATTCTTGGTACATTTCACCCGCGGGATTAGTGTTTAGGACACCCATCCCGAGCTAAGACACGTTATTCGTGGATAGATATTTAGTATATCTGATCGAAAAACGTTTATGACGCCTTCCTCTTTTAGCTAAGACACGTTATCCGTGGATAGATATTTAGTATATCTGATCGAAAGGCGTTTACGACGCCTTCCTCTTTTAGCTAAGACACGTTATCCGTGGATAGATATTTAGTATATCTAATCGAAAGACGTTTATGACGCCTTCCTCTTTTAGCTAAGACACGTTATCCGTGGATAGATATTTAGTATATCTAATCGAAAGGCGTTTACGACGCCTTCCTCTTTTAGCTAAGACACGTTATCCGTGGATAGATATTTAGTATATCTAATCGAAAGGCGTTTACGACGCCTTCCTCTTTTTACCGGGTAACGGTATAACAATAAATTGACAATTAACACGGTTTAAATGGACACAGCGATAAAAAATAAGCATTCTAAACGAGATTTTAACGAAATAAAGAGGAATTCAATTACAAATACAACATAACCTCCCAGACAGAGTTAACCCTAAAGGAATGAGGAAAGATAGGAAAAAAACAACCAACTCACGATTTCAGGCCGATACTTAGCCCTCTCACAATCCTGGTAGCTTCTCAATCTTCTCCTTCGGTGGTTTTTCTGTCTCAAAAAAAAACGACGTAGTCTCAGCAGGATTCCAGCTATTTTCTCTCAGGTATTTACTTTTCTTCCTTTTTACGTTGGGCGCCAAATGATTACTCGTAGAGCTGGTAAGGTGCCGACGTCCAGGGGTCCGGGAGGTTCCGTTTTCAGGAGGGAATAAAAGACGCTTGTGTTCTCTTCAAGTTCTGTATTAATTGTGTTCATTTGAGTAATTGGGCATTACAAGTGCCCTCTGTACAACAATAGCGGAAGCTTCTAGAATACATAGCAAATCGACCGTTAAAACGGTACTCTATTAATTCGAAGGTTCTGGAAGAAACAGAAAGTTCTAATATTCCTAACGGTTGTTTTACATTGATCGAGAATATTCTTTATTACGTAATTACTAGCGACATCTGTTGAGCAATAGTAAGATCTAACTTAACATATCAATATGCCTCTGATGGTTTTAATGTACATACTTTTACACCAGATGTCGCCACCTATAAAATACAGTCCTTTTAATTATATTCTTTACCAACCCTTTGGGAAAGGCGCAGCACTATGTTATGATAGTGCGGCTTAACAAATAATATGACGTAAAACATATCATAGCCGAGTAGTGACAGCTCAAAATAGCACTAACCCATTTCTTTCTGTGGGTATGGTTTGGGGCTGTATTTTTGAGTGATTTTTGTGTAATGTGGTTTGAGAACCATTATTTGTATAAATATTATTATTATATTTTATCATTTATCTTTTTTTTTGCTGTGTAGTGTCGGCTTAGAATAGCACTACCCCATTTCTTCCGGTGGGTGTACGTAAGAGGCGACTAACGGTATTGGGGCTTTTAAGGGATTTTTGGGTGTTGCGGTTGGGGACCCATCACTAACAACCTTTATTTTTACCATCTTTTCCCCACTATAATTTCTAAAAGTGGCTGAGGATTTTTTTAATTCCTTAGCTCTGGTTACCCCTTCTAGGGATTTATAGCCGTTTGTATATGTATGTATGTATCTTATGTATATTATTTTATACATCTTTTATTTCCAAAACTGGCTTAAAGATTTATATTTCTGAACTTAAATCTACTCCTTATTTGGGAATTGTATCCGGTCGAGTAGATAGGTGAATCGGTCTGGAGGTTACGGATTCGATCCCCGCTGAGAGCAACGTTCATTTGATGAGCATAAATGTTTGCTTCTTAGTCTAGGATGTTAGTTATATGTATATTATATGATATTAAATATATCATTGAGTAAGGATCCCATACTACAAGTCTCACTTAGTTTTGGGCTAACCTGTTCTGTGTATAATATGTCCTTATATTTATTTATTACTATTTATACAGTGTGTCGTGTAGTGTCAGCTAAGAATAACACTACCCCATTTCTACCCGTGGGTGATCGTAAGAGGCAACTAAGAGTATAGGGGTTTTTAAGTGATTTTTGGGCGATGTGGTTGGAGACCCGTCACCAAAAACGTTTATTATTATCATCTTTTCCCCAATCAACTTCCAAAAGTGGCTGAGGAATTTATCATTCCAAAGCTCTGGCTACCCCGTTAAGGAATTTAAAGCCGTGAGTATATGTTTGTATGTATGTATGTATTTATGTAGGTATGTATGTTATTTTTTATATTAACTTCCAAAAGTGGCTGAGGAATTTATCATTCCAAAGCTCTGGCTACCCCGTTAAGGGATTTAAAGCCGTGAGTATATGTTTGTATGTATGTATTTATGTAGGTATGTATGTTATTTTTTATATTAACTTCCCTTTTTCCAGGTGATTAGTTTCTTGAACTCGGTGTATAAAGTGTTTGACGAACGGATCGAGTGTTACGACGTGTACAAGATTGAAACCATAGGAGACTCCTACATGGTGGCGTCTGGCTTACCAGTAAGAAATGGTTAGTAAGTACTGTGTTGACTGTGTAAGTCTCTAGAAGGGGTTGCCAGAGCTTCGTAGTAAGACATTCCTTATATAACGAAAATATTATATAATAAAGGTTTTTGTTGAAAATATTTTGATATAAAAGTTTTTATTTTATGAATTTTTTGTCACGACAAAAATCACTTAAAAAGCTTCAATACCCTTAGAAGCCTCTTAGGAACACCCGCGGGAAGAAATGGGGTAGTGCTATTCTAAGCCAACACTACTCAGCAAACCATTAAATTTTTACTCTTGTGTATATTTCGCTGTGTAGTGTCGGCTTAGAATAGCACTACCCCATGTCTTCCGGTGGTTGTACGTAAGAGGCAACTAACGGTATTGGGGCTTTTTAAGGGATTTTTGGGCGATGCGGTTGGTCTTTTGCCCTTTATTTTACCGTCTTTTCCCCACGCAACCTCCAAAAGTGGCTGCGGAATTTCTTATTCCTTAGCTCTGGCTAAACCTTCTAGGGATTTTTAGCCGTGAGTATATACTCACAGCTAAAAATGTACATACATACATATATACTGTACATACATATGTATGTATGTATTTAACATTTGTCTAGCAGTTTAGTACTGGCTTAGAAGAATATACTCACCCATTACTTTACCCACCATTATTTGACTTAAGATGATGTGGTTTTTGAAATTATTGTTAGGGAAAAAGACATATGTATGGTTAATTTATCATGGTTGTTAACGGTGAGGGAAAACATCGTGAGGATACCCATATGGCTGAGTTGTACTTAGTCATGTGACAGTATATTCGTACCAAACGGCGATAAGCCTGCCCCGTATCACGTGAGTACACTGTCCATGCAAAACGTGGCTACTCTGAACACCAGATGACAGTCACGTGATGTTCAGAAGTATTAGTATCTCTACCAAATCCTTCGGGGATATTCGGCGTGAACGTTTATGTTATGTTATGTAATAGGGTAATGTGGCTAGAGGACAGTCCTTTACTTTACAATATCTTCCCTACTAAACTCGCAAAAAAACTGATATATTTATATTAGCCGTGTAGTGCCGGCTTAGAATATCACAACCCATTTCTACCCGAGGGTATCGTATGAGGCGACTAAGGCTGTGGGGCTTTATAATTGGTGTTTGGGCGATGCGGTTGGAGACCCATCACCAACGATTCATTATTTTCTCCATCTTCTCCCCTATTAACTTACAAATGCGGCTGAAGAGTTTCTAGCTCTGAAGCTCTGGCTACCCCTTTTTGGGATTTACGGCCTTGAGTATGTATGTATGTATATTTATAATTCTGAAGCACTGGCTTTTAGGATGTACAGCTGTATGTATCTATTATTTTATCTTTAAGCTTTATTGGAATCCTGAAATCATCAATAAAACATTGATTAATAAGTAAATTAACAATGAATATAAAAAATACTTCATATCCTCACGACTTTCCTCATGAAATGGAATGTTATCATTATCATGAGTTACACCGAAATATATTACAAGTGCAAAAAAAAACACAAAATATAGTTAGTTTTATTAGATTTGAAATAGAAAAGATGTAAAAAAAAATTGATGTTAAAAAAAGTAGATAAAATAAAATGATATAAAAACTTTATCCTTATATTGCCACTCATTTCTTCTTTACAATATCGCACATACAGAAACGTGATATATTATTTTGCTTTCGAGACAAGAAGTCCTTATTATTTTTGCGTAGTTAGTTGTTTCTCTCGCCTTTTTGGGGCTGTTACTGGAAGTATATGTTATTTTTGCTTCAAAAGATACCATAATCTCTGAGTTATGGCCTAGTTTTCTTTACCATACCATACACATTATGTTATTACCATATACACATATTCGCAACTATGTACCTATTTGTTTTTGGCGTTTCATTCAAACTCAAACGGTCACGCCGTATATCCTGGAAGGTATTGGCACAGATACTAATACTTCTAAGCATCACGTGACATTGTCACCTGGTGTTCAGAGTACCCGTGTTTTGCTTGGACAGTGTACTTACGTGATAGGGAGCAGGCTTATCACGGTTTTGTACGAATACACTGTCACATGACTAAGAACAACTCAGCCATGTGGGTTTCCTCACGATGTTTTCCCTAGCGGTTAACAATCATTATAAGTTAACCACACATATGTCTTTAGAACACATCAGCACATCCTTAATAGGATTTTAATACATATGGTGTGGTTGTTCTCTACTGACATTATATTATTATTCACAGTGGCTCTACACTTAAAACTTTTTCACCGCATCAGTTCCATTTGTCATCTTTATGTGCTTTAACTTTCTTAACCATACATTGTTGAGTCTGTTTGTTGTTAGAAATTGAATAATATCGTTATTTATCATGGTTGTTAACGGTGAGGGAAAACATCGCGAGGAAACCCACATGGCTGAGTTGTACTTAGTCATGTGACAGTGTGTTCCTACAAAACGGCGATAGACCTGCCCCCTATCACGTGAGTACACTGTCCATGCAAAACGTGGGTACTCTGAACACCAGGTGACAAAGTCACGTGATGTTCAGAAGTATTAGTACCTCTGCCAACCCCTTTGGGGATATTCGGCGTGAACGTTTATGTTATGTTATGTTATCGTTATTTTTCCAATACTAAAGTACTGTAATTTATTTATTTAGGTAACAAGCATGCCTCTGAGATAGCAAGTATGGCGCTAGAGCTATTGGCTGCCACTAGCAAGTGTCGTCTTCCGCATCGCCCAGAACAGGTAAGCCATGTGCGAGTCGGTTTTCACCATGTAATGATAAGTGACGACGACGCCCGTGGCCGAGTGGATAGGTATAGCTTCTCGGTCCGGAGGTTGTAGGTTCGATCCCCTCACTCACACACACACTCACGGCTATAAATCCCTAGTAGGAGTAGCCAGAGTTAAGGAATTAGAAATTCCTCAGCCACTTTTGGAAGTTGCATGGGGAAAAGATGGTGAAATAAAGGTTGTTGGTGATGGGTCTCCAACCGGATCGCCCAAAAATCCCTTAAAAGCCCCAATACCGTTAGTCGCCTCTTACGTACACCCACCGGAAAAAATGGGGTAGTGCTATTCTAAGCCGACACTACACAGCAATTATTGTTAGATTAGAATTAGATGTTATTATAAAATATTAAATATATCGTTGAGTCAGTAACATCATAATTCATCAGCCATAATACCATTTAAATTTAGTTTGGGGCTAGCTTGATCTGTATATAATATTTCCATATGTAATATTTAATATAGTATATAATATGAAGAGTCCTGAGATAGAAATAAAGGACAAGTAATTATTTAGGGGTATTTTGAGAGTGTGTAGCTATATTTGTTAGCACAAAATATAATGCAAGCTTCTTTTTCAGGGTGTTTTAACTTTGTATGAATATAAAAACCATATCTGCTATTTCTCACAAAAATATAAACATGCTCTGGAGGCCTAGCACGGTATTTTTTGGTTACTCTGATTTAGAATGATATAACAGTATAGGATACTATGTAAGAACGAAAACAATGGCTGTTTTAGATAATTATCTAGTTAAAAGGTAGCTTATTCTAGCAATACTGAACATTTAAATTATTCTTCATCGAATAACCTAAAGACTCGAAACAGTGAATTATCAAATAGTTTTTTGCTAACGTCTTCGTGCACAGCCCAGAACGTATCTTCAACGATCGATAGCGCCCCTAGCGGGAGAAGAAAAATCCATTCACTTTTCAATTCATAATCCGTAACTTAAAAATTAAAAACTACGACAAGCTTCAATTTCATCAATCCTTTGTTAAAACTCTCAAGAAGGTAAATTATATTTATATCATCTCATAGTGTATAACTCGTCTTGCATGAATCAATAATTTACATACATACATATACTCACGGCTATAAATCTCTAGACGGAGTAGCCAGATCTAAGGAATTAGAGATTCCTCAGCCACTTTTGGAAGCTAAGTGGGGAAAGATGGTAAAATGAAGGTTGGATCTCTAGCTGCATCGCCCAAAAATCCGTTTAAAAATGTCCAATACCCTGAGACGCCTCTTCTTTCCACGTACTACTACGGGAAGAAATGAGGTATAGCTTTTTTAAGCCACCACTAAACAGCAACACAAATAAATTGATATAATTCTTTTAAATTTCAGACGCTGTGCATGCGTAGCGGTGTACACACAGGACCGTGTGTCGCAGGTATCGTTGGCAGCAAGATGCCGCGGTACTGTCTGTTCGGAGACACCGTCAACACTGCCAGCCGCATGGAATCCACTGGAGAGCGTGAGTGCACTTTATACTACACTGGCTGACCCAGCTATCTTTGCGGTGTATTAAAAAATGGAAGTGGGCTAGCAGCAGGTATTGTTAGTTTATCATTAGAATCCATTGGGGAACGTGAGTCTACCCATATTACACAGATTGACCTAGCAAACTTTGTGCTTACGTAAAATATTAAGGTGGGTTAGCAGCAGTTTTTGGCAGCAAGATCGCTACTGTCTGTTTGGAGACACTATCAACACTCCCAGCCGCATAGAATCCACTGGAGAACGTAAGTCTACTTTATATATCACTGGCTAGCTTAGGGAACTTTGAGGTGTCAATACCGCCAGCATCCATTGGAGAGAATGAGTCTTTTTCAGATATACTGCCTGGCCTAGCAAACCCTATATAACACTGGTTGAGCTAGCTAACTTAGTGTTGTAACACGATTGGTTTGGGCTAGCAGCAGGTATCGTTGGCAGCAAGATGCCGCGCTACTGTCTGTTTGAAAGAAAGAATAAGAATGAAAAAACGTTTATTCATCGTTGTAGGCACAAGAAAAACAATTATTTTACAAATACAACACACAAAAAACACATATAAAAATACAACAAAAAATACACATGTTCAACACTGAAACGCGACAATATAAGTTATATGTTTAAGTGTAGTGAATGTAGTAAGTTATATGACAGTATATGTTTGGAGACACCGTCAACACTGCCAGCCGCATGGAGTCCACTGGAGAGCGTGAGTGCACTTGATTATTATACTGAATGGGCTAGCAAATATTGTCTTGGCATAAAATCAATATGATGGGCCACTCTTGACCGTTAGTGGTATTAACATAGTTTACCTCCTACCAATAAAAGGTGTACGGAATATAATTATATAGGGTGTCTCAGTAAGAGCGCACTTTTTATTTTTTATATTGTATTGGAAAGAAGACATGTTCCGATTAAGTATGGACAAAAATGTCCGTCAAATAACCTCCACGGCTCCGACGACACGCCATGAATTTTTTCATAACTTTTGCACAGAGATATTGCTGTATCTCACCGATAACGCGTTGAATTTCCGATTTGAGCTCAGGAATTGTTTCAGGTTTATTCGTGCAAACCCGAGATATCACAAAACCCTAAAAATTATAATCACACGGCATTAAGTCGCACGGTTTTGGTGGTCAGTTGACATCAAAATTTCTTGAGAACGAATTGCCGGCGCTTTTCGTGGTCTGCTGATTGAGTTCCTGACTTAGTTGAGTCTAGTACGCATGAAGGTGGAGGCCTTCAATCAAAATTCCCTGCATAGTGCTTCGTGAAATTTGAAGTTGTTGAGAACAACGCCGAATTGATGTTTTTGGGGTTTCAGCGACACTCCCGTTTATAGCAGCAATTTTTTCAAGAGACTGACCAGTACGCTGATGCAAAGGATTCTTATTATCCATAATCGACCCAGTTTCTTTAATTTTATTACTAGTTTTCGAATGGTTGACGTATTAGGTGTTAGCAAAGTTTGCGAGCGGTTTCAGAGTAACTTTCCCCTTTTTTGTAATGAGTTTCCACAATTATAATGTGTTGTTATTCCAAAAAGCGCTCCATTTTTAATAATCGGAATAAACAGAGGTGTTAGCTGTAATATTTCAGAGTTGCCACTTGCATGAAAAAAAATAATCCACTTTTAACCGTAAGGAATTCGTCACCCAGAAGGAATATTCCTGAAGGAATATGATGCAAAAACTAGAAACTCCTATATAGAGTTCCCAAAGAGAAGCAGCCAAAAGCTTCCGAATTAGAAACCTTTTAGCCATTTTCAAAAGTTGAGTATAAATGGATGGAAATACTTTGATTAAAACAAATTTAATCAAAGTGGAAATATAATGGATGCTTCGTGAATATGAAACGCAACGTCAAAAAATTACTTAAAATCCCTCGTCTCCGTGTCCTCTTTACGACAGCCGTGAGAAGAAATGTGTTAGTGTTATTCTAAGCCAACAGCACACGGCTAATGTGAAACGAGGTTTTTTATTATAAAGAGTAACTGATAATATGTTGTTCTGCAACCAAACATCAGCAAAGAATTAATACCATTTGAGAGGTAAGGATCTGCCAATCAGCGTAGTAGGTGTTAAATGTAGTAGTAAAATGCTGTGTAGTGAAAAAATCTTCCGGTGAGTGTATGTAAGAGGCGACTAACGGTATTGGGGCTTTTGAGGGATTTTTGGGCGATGCGGTTGGAGACCCATCACCAACAACCTTTATTTCATCATCCTTCCTCACACAACTTCCAAAAGGGGCTAAGGAATTTCTAATCCCTTAGCTCTGGCTACCCCTGCCAGGGATTTAAAGCCGTGAGTATATATATGTATGTGTTTGTGTAAAATGTTCCTTCAACCATATAGTGGTCATTATTATGTTGTCGTAAAACGTTTTTTGACCAGATAGAAAACGTTCTTATAAAGGCGGGGGTCCGAAGTGAGAAGAATAAAAGAGCATGTATGAGAAGAATAATGAATGTAAGGGAAGCAAGAGAGGTTTGTCAAGATCGTACTAAGAGGCGATCGATAGTCTCTGCCTACCTCAATGGGAATAATGGGCGTGAGTATAAGTAAGTAAGTAAGTAAGCATTATGTTGTAAACTTACTTATTATTTTCATTACAATTTTTAGCAATGAAAATTCAGATATCCGAAGATGTGAAGACTGCTTTAGATGAAACCGGCCAGTTCCTGATGACGCCCCGAGGTGTCGTGGAAGTCAAGGTAATGACTGTTTAATATTATTGCACAACTCACTATTGTAATACTACCCCTTCTAGGGATTTATAGCCGTGAGTATATGTATGTATGTATGTCACTATTGTACAACTACCACAGCTTTTGTTATAATCTTATTATTTTTTATAAATGTTATCTTTTAAATATCTCAATAGAAAGTATGGTGGGAGTGAGTAAGTAGTAATATTAATACCAGTAGCGAGTTTTCAGTTTGAGAAAAAGTATATATGGTCAATGCGAGTGAGACCCACTCGCGAGAAGTTTCGTGGTAGCAAGAATAAATATATCACGAACAACATTTAAAATTTTATTTGTCAACTGTCAACACTAATATTATAAATTGTATTTAATGTATAATAAATATATTGCCGTGTAGTACCGGCTTAGAATGTCGCTACCCCTTTCTATCCACGGGTGTCGTAAGAGACGACTAAGGGTATTGGGGCTTTTATTGAATTTTGGGCCCACCAAAAACCTTTATTTTACCATCTTTTCCCCACTCAACTTCCGAAAGTGGCTGAGGAATTTATAGTTCCTTAGCTCTGGCTACCCTTTCTAGGGAATTATAGCCGTGAGTATATGTGTATGTGTGGTATTATAAAGAGAAAACTTTGTTTGATTGTAATGAATAGGCTCAAAAACTGAAAGACTGATTTTAAAAACTCTTTTACTATTGGTAAGTTAAGACATTCAGAAGCAACATAGCCAACTAAGCCTACAAGCCGGGGCAGACTACTAGTATGAAATATAAAGCTATATTTCAGGATTTATAATATGTGCTATTTCTCAAACAGAAAACATTGTGAGGAAACCCACGTGGCTAAGTTGTACTTAGTCATGTGACAGTGTATTCGTACAAAAACGGCGATAGGCCTGCCCCCTATCACGTGAATACACTGTCCAAGCAAAACGTGGGTACCTGCTTTGGACACTACATGGTACCTCTGCCAACCCCTTCGGGGAAAAATGGCGTGAACGTTTATGTTATGTTTATGTTATCTCAAAAACCGCTTATTGAATCTAGTTGAAAACAGTATGAGTTGATAATATTTATTGGGATCAACCACATTTACCACCTTCTTTTTTAAAAGTAAGACACTGGTTAGGGGAAAGGACACACATTTTGTCACATTCGGATTTTATATTTCTTTTGTCAAAAGTATGCCTATTGAAGTTTGTATACGAATACACTGTCACATGTTTAAATACAAATTAGTCATGTGGAGTTTCTCACGATTTATTACCTCATCGTTTACAACCATGATAAATTAACCACATACATACATATACTTACGGCCACAAATCTCGAAAAGGGGTAGCCATTGCTTTAGAGCTAGAAACTTCTCAGCCATATTTGGAAGTTGATAGGAGAAAATAAATTATCGTTGGTGACGGGTCTGCAACCGCATCGCCAAAACATCACTAAAAAGCCCCATACAGTTAGTCTCTGCTTATGACACTCGTAGGTAAAAAGGGGTAGTGACATTCTAAGCCGGCACTACACAACTTCGGAGAGAAAATTAACCACACTTATAATTATAGAAATGACTCATTCAAGAATGCCCTTCTTAACATTTGAACTCGCTTCTTTTACATGAAAAGTGGTGGTTCTGGTAAGGATCTATCACAGCCATTGATCCCACTTTTTAAATAATAAGATAATTCATATTTTTTTCAGGGTAAAGGCTCAATGTCTACCTACTGGTTGGAAGGCCGGCTCAGCTCATCCCCCTCCAGGCCCGCTCCAGCTCGGGAGCCACATCACTCCCACAATAGCTACCTGGCAAGGATTCACTCGCAACGGGGTTCTGTTAGACATTAGGGTAGCAAGTTTTTTGCAATTTTTTTAAATGTTTAGAATTTTTATTTAAACATAATGGTAATTTTGCGGAATATTATACTTTCGAATTTGTAATTTGGTTTTAAATATGTATATTGATGGAATCTGATAAATAATGTATTATATGTAATGTGATGCATCACTGGGATTGGGATAATTCTGAAGCTGAACCAGGCGCCTTATGGCTGCCTTGTTATTGAATTTCCTAAGAAACCTTTATTTACGCTACCTATCCTTAGTGTTATCCACATACATGAAATTATAACGGTATCGAGTGTCTTTCAGATACATTTGGATGTTAAGAGATAAAGTGTGGCAATAGGGTAAATGGGGTTCCAAGTGCATCATAAAAAAAAGTCTACCCTCAGTGGCGTCATCACATCCCAATTAGAAATACATGGGTTTTAATATTATACAAAAAATGACTTCGAAAATAGTCTTACTATAACTATGCCAAATATCTGGTGTTGGTTTGACGTTTGATTTTTAAATGTGTTCAAATTGTAATTGATTATTTGCCTGTAATTTTGAATTTAAAGAAAAAAAGATAATATTATTTTAAGTTGCTAGTATAAAATGTTTTTATAACTAGCGGATGCCCTTATGATGTATAGATAGAAAACATTAAAATTTGGGTGATGGCGAGAGTCGAAAGAAGGGAAAGTAGTGGGAGAGTATGTTTGAGAAGATCAGAGAGGTTCGACAGATGTCGGTACTTTAGTCTCTGACTACCCCAATGTGGGTGTCATACGTTTTACCGAATGTCGCCAGCTCAGCGCACGCGAGCTCGGAAAAATATTTGAGTGGCACGCCAGCTCGAAAGTAAGGTAAGTAAATTATTTATTAGTAGAAAAGATTTTTAATTAGATATCTTTTAAACTGAAATGAGGGTGAATATAATCGGTAAAAGATGAAAGTAAACGACCTTTGACAGGTTTGATAGGAGCATACAAACTTGTAATAGATATTTTGTTGTAATAGCGATAGACATACATACATATACTCACAGCTATAAATCCCTAGAAGGGGAAGCCAGAGCTAAGGAATCAGAAATTCCTCAGCCACTTTTGGAAGTTGTGTGGGGAAAAGATGGTGAAATAAAGGTTGTTGGTGATGGGTTTCCAACCGCATCGCCTAAAAATCCCACAAAAGCCCCAAAATCGTTAGTCGCCTCTTACGTACACCAACCGGAAGAAATGGGGTAGTGCTATTCTAAGCCGACACTACACAGCAAAACATAAGCATAAACACAGCATCAAAATAAGAGTACAGACATATTTCAACAACCTAACCAATTGAGTAGTTCAGACGGAGGATTAGTGCTGTATCACAAAAAAATATGATCCAGAAACAGATTCATGTTATTATTCTTAACCGTAACTCTCTCATTAGGGATAAGAGACTCTGTATCTCTTATGTATAATTATCGTATCTTTATAAAATCCTTAAGTGTGAAAAATATGTTGAATTAATATTTTCATTTATGTAAAGTTGCTGTAAACTAGAAATTTGATTGATTTATGTTGTTGTTGAAATTTTCGTAACATGGTTTATTATAAAATGATATATTTTTAACTCTTTCTTTTTTGCCATGTGAAATTGTTACATTCAATAAAATAAACGATATAATAAAGATATTCTATTCCAATACACAAACATAGAACCACATAAAAAGATAAAGAAACTTAGGCTTTGCCCAACTGTTTTGATGGTTTCTGTCGTATCTTTTTCGTAATTTGATTAATGTGTACGAAAATAAAATATTTAGGTACCAAATATGGTTATATCTAGTCAAGTCTTTGATATTCCTGTAAGTCATTTACTCAATATTTATTTTAATAATGTATTGTAATTTTAAGTAGAAAATTTTATGTTTTTATAATAAATGTCTGTAAATAACATTAAGATTTTATGAATACCCTTAAGATTAAATAGAAACAAAATATACTTATATGATAAATAAAAATTAAATACAAACAAACCATACAATGCTTTTTTTTTTAAATCAATGCTGCTAACGGACTGCACAGTTTGTAATTTGTGATTACATACGTAACAATAGATATATTTTTATGATTTTGTCAAGGTACATGAGTAAATAAATAATATTAGAACATTTTACATAACATAAACTTTCACGCCGTTAATCCCCGAAGGGGTTGGCAGAAGTACCAATTTCAATTCTGAACATTACATGACTGCGCCATCTAGTGTCCAAAGCAGGTACCCACGTTTTGCTTGGACAGGGCAGGCCTATCGCCGTTTTGTACGAATACACTGTCACATGGCTAAGTACAACTCGGCCATGTGGGTTTCCTCACGATGTTTTCTTTCACCGTTAACAACCATGATACATTAACCACATGTATGACCTTAGAAAAAACAAATTGGTGTAGGCCCGACCCGGGATTTGAACTCACGCCTGTCTGTTTTCGGGCGGGTGCTCTACCCATTGGACTATCATGTCACTGTTTAAACATTTTAACTTGAACTAAATCTATACTATACTATAAATCTGTAGAGAGGTCAATTCTGTGCATGAAATATATTTTCAAAACAACTATCAGGTGGTGATTAGGGATCGATACGAGTACTGATGCCAAAAATGCAATCAGTAAAATTTTTGTCTGTCTGTCTGTCTGTCGGTTTGTATGTGCCTTATGGAAACAAAAACTACTCGACGGATTTTAACGAAACTTGGTACAATTATTCTTCATACTCCTAGGCAGGTTTTTGTATACTTTTCAGCAGAGTAGTAAAGGGGAATTTTGGGAAATTTGGGGAAAACGGGAGAAGTTACTCCATTTTTTAAGCTTCCGTCGCGTGTGCAGCCTTAATGGTTAAACTTACATAGAAATTATGTATGACGGAAATATTCTTCATAAAATTATCTAAAAAAAATCCTTAACAGTTTATGTCTATCTTTTACGGTTGACTCACAATAACACGTGTAATTCCTGATAGCTTAGCAGTTCGGAACATTCTGATTATATTTGTTTACTCTTACGTTTGTAAACCTCTCACTCATCTCTAATTTAAAAAAGGTAACATTATTACCTATTGAATAAAAAAAGAATCATAGAAATCGATAGAGAAACACCGAAATTATACATAAAATAAGCCATCGCGCCCGTGACCAAAACCAAATCTTTGCTAATTTACATTTAACATACTAGATGGCGCCAGTAGTTGCATCCTACATCACGTAATGATTTATGTTTTAGATTGTTATAAATACTTCATTGCGTTTTATTCCAAAATTTGCTATTATACGGAAATACTGAACCGTTCATTAAAGCGCATTCAAAATCACCAAACTACACTGTTTACGGAGTGCTATTTTAATAAATTGAAAACATTGCGCTGAATTTCACAATGCTTGAGCAGTGACTGAAGAAAGAAACCTCAGATATTTAAAAAAACAACGCTACCTGTGCGAAGCTGGGACGATCCACTAGTACATAATAAAATCAGACAAAGTGAGGCTTTTGCTTTCCCAGCACGTATGAAATCAAAGCAAAACAGCCATTTTGATAATCGGCTATAAACACGACAGCTTAATCGGGCATAGCAATGAATATTACACTGTATTTGATCTCTATTTCAACAGTGATAAGGTTGAAATTTTGGTGGGAACTATTTTCACTTTGCCCCATTGAGGATCAATGTTTCTTGGGAGTTGTTTAAAGTTAGATTAATTTAATAATAATTTTCAAACCAAGCGGCCATTCCCGCCACTCCCTCGTCAATTGTGTCACAAAATGTAATATTGTCGTTTTCATAACTCCTACAAATTTCATCACAAACGACATCAGGGAATCGGCAATATGCAGGATCATCCTCCATCACGTGGATGCACTGCCCAAGCAAACTGGGTACTCAAACTCACAGGTGACATATACATCACGTGATGATCAATAGTATTAGAAGATATTATGTATGTACTAGTGGATCGTCCCAGCTTCGCACGGGTAGCGTTGTTTTTTTAAATATCTGAGGTTTCTTTCTTCAGTCACTGCTCAAGCATTGTGAAATTCAGCGCAATGTTTTCAATTTATTAAATTTATAGCACTCCCTAAACAGTGTAGTTTGGTGATTTTGAATGCGCTTTAATGAACGGTTCAGTATTTCCGCAAATTTTGGAATAAAACGCTATGAAGTATTTATAACAATCTAAAAATAAATCATTACGTGATGTAGGATGCAACTACTGGCGCCATCTAGTATGTTATATGTAAATTAATTTGGTTTTGGTCACGGGCGCGATGGCTTATTTTATGTATAATTTCGGTGTTTGTCTACCGATTTCTATGATTCTTTTTTTATTGAATAGGTAATAATGTCACCTTTTTTAAATTAGGAATGAGTAAGAGGTTTACAAACGTCAGAGTAAACAAATATAATCAGAATGTTCCGAACTGCTAAGCTATCAGGAATTACACGTGTTATTGTGAGTCAACCGTAAAAGATAGATATAAACTGTTGAGGATTTTTTTTTAGATAATTTTATGAAGAATATTTCCGTCATACACGATTTCTATGTAAGTTTAACCATTAAGGCTGCACACGCGACGGAAGCTTAAAAAATGGAGTAACTTCTCCCGTTTTCCCAAAATTTCCCAAAATTCCCCTTTACTACTCTGCTGGAAAGTATACAAAAACCTGCGCAGGTGTATGAAGAATAATTGTACCAAGTTTCGTTAAAATCCGTCGAGTAGTTTCTGTTTCCATAAGGAACATACAAACCGACAGACAGACAGACAGACAGACAGACAGACAGACAGACAGACAGACAAAAATTTTACTGTTTGCATTTTTGGCATCAGTATCGATCCCTAATCACCACCTGATGGTTATTTTGAAAATATATTTCATGTACAGAATTGACCTCTCTACAGATTTATTATAAGTATAGATTTACGGGTGATATATGTATGAGCAACCGTGATAGCCCAGTGGGTAGAACACTCGGTTATCGTGCAAACGACTAGTGTTCAAATCCTGGGTCGGGACCTACACCAATTTGTCTTTTCTAAAGACATATGTGTGGTTAATTTATCATGGTTGTTAACGGTGAGGGAAAACATCGTGAGGAAACCCACATGGCTGAGTTGTACTTAGTCATGTGACAGTGTATTCGTACAAAACGGCGATAGGCCTGTCCCCTATCACGTGAGTACACTGTCCATGCAAAACGTGAGTACTCTGAACACCAGGTGACAAAGTCACGTGATGTTCAGAAGTATTAGTACCTCTGCCAACCCCTTCGGGGATATTCGGCGTGAACGTTTATGCTTATGCTTATTTACGGGTAAGTGCCTTGATTCGGAATTAGTAAAATAATAAGCATATTTTTGTATCCCGCTTTATTTATTGAACATTTTCAAAATAGACAGATCAAGATTGGTTTCGACTTATAGTACTTTTTATATATACTTATCGTTGACCAGATGTAAGTATAAAAGATATATTTGGACTTCTGCAATGTAGATAACATTTACAATTGTACTATAAATCTTAAACAAATGTTTACATAGATAAAGGACTTACTTATCCAGGATATCTAAATAAAAAAAAAGGAAACAATATTTTTGCGTTTGCTTGCACACTACTTTTCCTATTTTTCATTCTGCTTAAAAGTTACTTGGGTATTGAACTAACAATTACTATTTTTATTGCTATTGATATATGCGGAGGATCTATTGACTGGAACTTTACGACTTGTAACCATTTGTAATTTAATGATAAATATAGTTTTATTAATAACCATAACCTTATTGACAATCAGAAGGTCTTAAAATCTATAACAGGAGCCATTATTATATCTATTATTACACTATTTTATACCCCTTCATAACGAAATAATACTCTGTATTTATTTAATAAACTTTATTTACCTATTTTATAATTTACTTGCAAGAGTGAGCAGACAATCAGTCAAGTGCAAATACATAACAAGTTAAGAATAAACTATCAATGTTGATAGTGAATAATTTTTGAGCAATTTTAAAGTTATACTTTAATAAATAGGTTTCTAAACGTCGATTGTCGCTCGTTGTCATGGCCCCCATTAAGGAGGGATATGTTGTAAAATTATTCAATTTATACTTTAAGTTAATTAGCGTAATTTTGTAGCTTAGAAGTAAGACTTACAAAAAAATTTATAGCATACTTATGTAGCTAATACTCAATAACTCAGACTCACCAAGAAATACAGCCTGGCAGCCATAAAATAAATAAAATATGTTAAGCGGTTGAAGGGCCAATACTCAAACGTTGACCCCGTATATCCACGCAGGGGTTGACAGAGGTACTAATACTTCTGAATTTCACGTGAAAATGTCACCCGGTGTTCAGAGTATCCACGTTTTGCTTGGACAGTTTACTAACGTGATAGGGGGCAGGCCTATCGCCGTTTGTACAAATACACTTTCACATGACTAAGTACAACTAAGCCATGTGGGTTTCCAAATTATTCTACGTACAGGCATATTCGGGTCGTTCGAGCTCCTAAATTGCTTTAATCGGTTGGCAGCCCGGCGATCTAAACTATAGCAACTTTAAGCAATTGACAGCAAATTCTTTAGCTATCTATCTATGACGGGTTTAACTGCACGGGCACGGATTACCGAATAGAATCTGTTTAAAACTTCATCTTGTTTTTAAAGAATATGTGTGTAGTTAACGTATACTCTAATTTCAACAATTTAAATCTTGCGTCTAAAGTCAGAGTTGCCAATCTTAGTAACTTAAATATTCAAAAGTTGTTGAGAAGAAATTGCTTTCAGTAAGGCTGCAATTTGTACTTTTTAATGAACCATAATGTTTTGTAAAGGCTCTTTTATTTTATATGCCAGTCCTGGATTTCTAAGTAAGTCTGAGGCTAACAATGTATATAAACACGTTAACACGTTAACTAGTTTATTTGTTCTTATTAACAATTCCTTACGTCTATGCAGTTAAGCTCAGAAAAAAAAAGAAATCTCTGTTTTAAAACTGCTTAAGGTTATTAAAGTTTTTGCAATTGGCCTCTTAAATGTAGAGCTGAGTTACCCACATTTTGATCCATATATACTTTAGAGAAAATATTAAGACCTTAATCTAAATTATAAATATATTTATGTTTAATTTAACTTAATTATCCGAAATATTTCTAGACACATCTTCCTGAATTAAATTTATATTGGAGGTATTTTACATACACATATTATAAGTTCTCTGTTATTTATAGCTGTTTTAAGTATGAAAATATTTATACTACCTATTACTCTTTGGCCAACATAATAAAATATGAGTTTCAAATACTTTATTTCTTACACAACATCAATACTTATTTCAAATGATTCTAAATACTAATAATCTAATTATATAAATAATTCCAGTAAATTTCCGTCGTAATCTCCTAACCGAAGACTTGATGAATTGTCTCTTTCCACTTGGCCATTGGTTTTTCCCAACAACCAAAATGTTTCCATCATGCCTTTTCCCTGAAAAATACAAGAATAAAGTTAAGAGTTATGCATGTACAAAAAATCGAGTTTCAGTTCAAAATAAAGTTGAAAGACACTCAAGTACTGGCGTCCTATTTGTCAAGACTTGCGCTTTTTAGAGGAATCAAGTTTTATGAATCAGACTACAGGACTCGAGTTGATTAGAGTTAAGAGTCAAAAGAATTAAATTAAACACTGATTATATATTAAAAAAATATGGCCTCAGTCCTTTATACACAACTTCATTTTGAAATTTATTTATATCAGATAAATAAATGTATGGCTTTATAACATCACCTAGTATTACCAGTTTGGATCTAAGGAACTAAAAGGACTCGATAGCCTCAAATAACTCAGAAAAAAAATGTAAGCATAATTAGAACGTTTTGTTCATGAAAACTTCATGTGGGGGATTATTACTAAATAACTACTTGAAAAGTGTAAAATTGTAAGCAGTTCCACTCAAACATGTTGGAATTTATTTATAGTCACACATTACATACATACATATACTCACGGCTATAAATCCCTTAACGGGGTAGCCAGAGCTAAGGAATTAGAAATTCTTCAGCCACTTTTGAAAGTTGTGTGGGGAAAAGATGGTAAAATAAAGGTTGTTGGTGATGGGTCTCCAACCACATCGCCCAAAAATCACTTAAAAAGCCCCTATAACCTTAGTCGCCTCTTACGATCACCCACGGGTAGTAATGGGGTAGTGTTATTCTAAGCCGATACTACACGGCAAACATGTTGGAATTTATTTGTAGTCACACAGTTCGAAATTAACTGCGAAACGATACAATACCCAATCTGAAGAAATGGATTAGTTTTAAGCCTACCCTTTCTTTTCAAACAAAAACACACGTGTAAGATGTGTAATATATTTTTACCTGAATATCTATTTCTCCTCTTGATTCAGTTTCATATCCTCCGATTAAATCTAAAGCCTCCTTCGTTGTAAACGATATGTGAATTTTCATTGCTGGAAAATAAAAAAATCATTTATCAAAACGAATAAAATAACGATTATAATTATAACTGCGCGAAGGGCTGACATAATTAAACATCAAGTTGAAATAAAATCATACGTTTGAGACTAAGGGGCGCAGAACCAGAAGAAAACCATAAGCAGAAAAAAACTCATTGTACCAAAATATATGTATTTTTTATGGTATAAAAAGTAATACAAACATATAAAAAAAAAAACAAAAACCATCACCAAAAACCTTTGTTTTACCATCCTTTCCCCACTCAACTTTCCAAAAGTGGCCGCGGAATTTCTAATTCCTTAGCTCTGGCTACCCCTTCTCGGGATTTATAGCCGTGAGTATATGTATGTATGTACAAACATATAAATGATACCGCTACTACTTTATTTTCGAGAAGAGTCCTAACGAGTCCGCTCGTATTTCGTTTTAGAGCAATATAAGTAACTCTTAATTATTTTAATCATTATTACTTGGCATAACAACGATATGCGTTTCATGAAAACAAGTAATGAAGTATCAATATCAACAAATATCTGCTTTGGAACGTGTTTTTTTCAACCCATAATTAAAAGAAGCTTACCTTCTCCCGTGCTCTCCATCCTACTGGCAGTATTGATGGTGTCTCCAAACAGACAGTATCTGGGCATGGTGCTGCCCACCACGCCGGCCACACAGCCCCCTGTATTCACACCGGCGCGGATGCGTAAGTATTCGTCGGGCCTGAAAAAAATTGGTAATGAAAACTTAATTTAAATGACGGGAACTACTTGAAAATAAGCATCTCACTGCAAAGCTTGCAGTGAGATTTTTAAATACATGTGACTATGTATAAACTATATATAGTTTAAATGTGACTGTATATAAAGTAGTGGTCCTCCCCAGCTTCGCACGGATGGTGTTAAGTATTTGTCATTGCTTACCCGCTTGTGTATTTAGCGTGATGATATATAGCCTATGTTGCTTCTGAAAGTCTTAGATTTCCATTGGTGAAATAATTTTTAAAATCAAAGTAGTTTTGAGCTTATTCATTACAATCAAAGTTTTCGACGTGATAGCTTTGTGGGTAGAACCTCGTTTATCGTGCAAACGACTAGTGGTCTCATCCCGGGTCGGGTCTACACCAATTTGTCCTTTTTGAAGACATATGTGTGGTTAATTTATCATGGTTTTTAATGGTGAGGGAAGATATCGTGAGGAAACCTACATGGCTAAGTTGTACTTTGTAAGTTGACAGTGTATTCATAGAAAACGGCGATAGATGTCACGTGAGTACACTGTCCAAGCAAAACGTGGAGTCCTACTCTGAACACTAGGTGGCGCTGTCACGTGATGTTCAGAAGTATTCTAACCCCTTCGGAGATATTCAGTGTGAACGTTTTGAGTTTGAGTTTGATAGTTTTCCCCTTTATAATATTACACACACCTATCAGATAGGCTATCTAACTAATTAAGAGGCCTTGCCCCAATATATCATACTGGACGCCACTTTCAAACCTTTTAGCCACCTTGTCATTTTTATCATATGACGAGGAATAATGTGAGGAATGCTATGTAGTGCCGGCTTAGAATTCTTCCGGTGGGTGTACGTAAGAGGCGACTAACGGTATTGGGGCTTTTAAGGGATTTTGGGCGATGCGGTTGGAGACCCATCACCAAAAACCTTTATTTAAACATCTTTTCCCACATAACTTTCCAAAAGTGGTTGAGGAATTTCTAATTCCTTAGCTCTGGCTACCCCTTCTGGATTTATAGCCG
Organism: Bedellia somnulentella; assembly: GCA_963576735.1. Classification (NCBI taxonomy): domain Eukaryota; kingdom Metazoa; phylum Arthropoda; class Insecta; order Lepidoptera; family Bedelliidae; genus Bedellia; species Bedellia somnulentella. The sequence goes on along the minus strand of OY755184.1, from coordinate 3,789,840 downwards.
TGAGTATATGTATGTTTGTATGTGTATGAGGAATATGTAAAGTAACAAATAACGCTTCTATTGATAATTTTTTTAAGTATATGTATAATTTATTTCACCTGTGAGGTACTCTTGCTCCGTCTAAACTTCTTAGTAGCGCTAATGACATATCTGCTATCTCTGAGGCGTGCTTGTTACCTGGAATCAAAAATAATAATATATTTACAACAAAATTACCTAAAACGGTCCGTCATAACATAACACGCTTCTCAAGCCGAAGATGCGAGTTCAAATCCCGAGTCGGGCCCACACCAATGAGTATTTTCTAAAGTCATTAGTGTATATGTGTAGTTAATTTATACATATATACATACATACTTTAACTCACGGTTTTAAATCCCTATAAGGGGTAGCCAGAGCTAAGGAATTTGAAATTCTTCAGCCACTTTTGGAAGTTGCTTGGGGAAAATATGGTAAAATAAAGGTTTTTGGTGATGGGTCTCCAACCGCATCGCCCAAAAATCCCTTAAAAGCCCCAATACCGTTAGTCACCTCTTACGTACACCCACCGGAAGGAATGGGATAGTGCTATTCTAAGCCGACACTACACAGCTAATAATTAATTTATATTGGTTTTTAACGTCGTCGAGGGAAACATTTGAAGAAACCCACATTTAGCTATTCCATAGTATTTTCTAAGATTTTCACGATTGCATATTATAATTGAAACAACTTTTGATTTTCGGATATTTTAATCGCGTGTTATTACATTATTTTTAAAGCCCGACATTTCGAAAACTTTTCAGTTATCATGGTCACGGGAAGACTGTATAATGAAATGACAAATAACACCTCAGTCTTCCCGTGACCATGATAACTGAAAAGTTTTCGAAACGTCGGGCTTTAAAAATAATGTAATAACACGCGATTAAAATATCCGAAAATCAAAAGTTGTTTCAGGTATTCCATAGTCTATTCGTACAAAACAGCGATTTGCCTGCCTTCCCTATCTCGTAAGAACACCAAAAACATTATGATACTCTAAACAATAGGCACAATATGTCACGCTATTAAGGATTAATAAATTATTGAGGATAATAAAAATAAAGAACAATAAAGATAAGTAGGTATAATTAGTAGATATGTATAGCGTAGTGTCGGAATAAGCTGTGTAATGTCGGCTTAGAATAGCACTACCCCATTTCTTCCGGTGGGTGTACGTAAGATGCGACTAACGGTATTGGGGCTTTTAAGGGATTTTTGGGTGATGCGACTGGAGAACCATCACTAACCCTCTTCATGGTCTTTTTCTCACTGTACTTCTAAGTCTGGCTGAGTAATTTTTAATTCTGAAACTCTAGCTATTATATAGCTCTAGCTATAGCATTAGTATTCATTAATTAATTCATATACTCAGGGCTATAAATCCCAAGAAGGGATAGCCAGAGCTAAGGAATTAGAAATTCCTCAGCCACTTTTGGAAATTACGTGGGGAAAAGATGGTAAAATAAAGGTTGTTGGTGAAGGGTCTCCAACCGCATCGCCCAAAAATCCCTTACAAAGCCCCAATACCGTTAGTCGCCTTTTACGTACACCCACCGGAAGAAATGTAAAATACACAGCATTAGTATGAGTGAGTATATTTATAAAATAAGGAACAGTAGGTACCATTTCTCTTTGGCAATCCTGAAACCACCATGTAAGCATCTCCTATTGTCTCTACTTTGTAGACGTTGTATTGCTTTATCTTCTCATCAAATAACCTGGAAATGAGAAAAAATACACTAAGCATTGCCATGTTAATACAGACATACATACATATACTCACGGCTATAAATCCCATGAAAGGGTAGCCAGAGCTAGGGAATTAGAAATTCCTCAGCCACTTTTGGAAGTTGCGTGGGGAAAAGATGGTGAAATAAAGGTTTTTGGTGATGGGTCTCCTACCTCATCGCCCAAAAACCCCTAAAAGCCCTAATACCGTTAGTCCCCTCTTACGTACACCCACCGGAAGAAATGGGGCAGTGCTATTCTAAGCCGGCACTACACAGCATGTTAATAAATAGTTTAATTATGATACGGTATATGTGCCGTGTAGTGTCGGCTTAGAATAATACTACCCCATTTCTACCCGGGGGTGATCGTACGAGCCTAAGGGTATAGGGTCTTTTTAAGTGATTTTTGGGCGATGTGGTTGGAGACCCGTCACCAAAAACATTTATTATTACGATTTTCCCTATTCAACTTTCAAAAGTGGCTGAGGAATTTTTGATTCCAAAACTCTGGCTACCCCGTAAAGGGATTTATAGCCGTGAGTATATGTATGTATGTACGGTATATTTAAAAACATTAATATTTTACACTAGTAATCTACTTCGGTTTTATACTGTATGTAGCTTTTTGTTTTTTTTTTATTTTCTTGATATAATTGAAGTTCTTTCATTTGAGTAGGACCTAAGATTGCCCCCATACAAACTTTTCTGCTACAATATATTAGTACAAATCATGCAGAGAAACATATACTGTTGCAATAAGTGGTCATTAAATGAAAATAGATTTGATGTAAACATCGAATATTGTCAGTCTAAATGGTGATCGATAATCTCTGCCTACGCGAAAGTCAACTAAAGTAGCTTGAGTATAAGTATTGCCGTGTAGTGCCGGCTTAGGATGTCGCTACCCCTTTCTACCCACGGGTGTCCTAAGAGGCGACTAAGGGTATTGGGGCTTTTATTGGATTTTTGGGCGATGGTTAGAGACCCATCACCAAAAACCTTTATTTTTACCATCTTTTCCCCACTCAACTTCCAAAAGTGACTGAGGAATTTATAATTCCTTAGCTCTGGCTACCCCTTCTAGGGAAATATAGCCGTGAGTATATGTATTATGAGTATATGTACATATGTATAGGTATGTATGAATTAAATAAAAGCTATTGATCATCATAACGATCGCTAACTCGTACGAACTATCGCAGAAATACTTTTATGACTCGAGCGGCTCGAAGTTTTAATTCACTGAGTAGTCAAGTTGATTTAGACTTTTTTAATACCAATACCTCACTGTTTAAAAGAAATATCGCAAATTTATTCTTTTAGGATGATAATTAATCTTTCTATTTCTATCCATTTCATTATTACAATTTATGTATTATTTTTTTGTTTTTTTTATTGTCAATTTTGTTAATCTACTATCTTTCCTAGTTCTTATATTGTTAGTTAATTTACAGTAATACTTATTTAAGCACATGTTCGTTACCAATATGTGAAAACTGTTTCTGGCTATGTTTTAATTTTTATTATTTTTTGCTAATTGTTGTGTTAAAGCGGTTTGTTTTCCGTACATAAATAAATAATAATCGCAGAACCTAACCAGGCTCACCACAACATTTCGCCAACATTCATCAATCTTGATCACACGCCTTTTCAATTCATACTTCCACTTTCAGAAATCCTTCTCAGGTTTATGAATAAGGGTAAGTAATTTTACATTTATATGCATATGAATGTGTGGATAAAAGGTTTTAGTAAAATAAAATATAGGTAGTTCAATCCACGACGACGCACCCCACTTTTATACGTTAGCGGCGCGCGGCTAAATGATGTATTCGACTCCATTGGCTAATATTGTTTTGTGTATTATACTTATGTATAAAAAAAATAATTAATTTCGCAGTTTTAATATAAAAATTGCAAGAAAGGGCGGGGCCCGTTTTCGTGAATTGAACCACCTCTACAAATTTAAGAAGGCTATAAACAGACATAATCTATAGTTTATTTTTGCTAAGTGATTTATGTGCCTTTTTATTTAGCGGTATTTAGTGACAAAGTCACGTGATGTTCAGAAGTATTAGTACCTCTGCCAACCCCTTCGGGGATATTCGGCGTGAACGTTTATGTTATGTTTATGTTATGTTTATTTAGCGGCTAATAGCTACTCTTAAAACTAGGTGACAACATTTCACGTGGTATACAGCATAAATAGTATCTCTGCTACCGTTTAAAAGATAAACGGTGTGAATGCTTTATGCCTTTGAATTGAGTTTATGACTATGGTTAGTTTGTAACAACAAACTGAACATTTGATTTGAGACAATTTTTTTATCGACTGATTTTTAAACGTAAGTTTGTTTCAATAAGACAATAACAAAGTACATACATACATACATACATATACTCACAGCTATAAATCCCTTAACGGGGTAGCCAGAGCTTTGGAATGAAAAATTCCTCAGCCACTTTTGGAAGTTGATTGGGAAAAGATGTTTATAATAAATGTTTTTGGTGACGGGTCTCCAACCACATCGCCCAAAAATCACTTAAAAAGCCCCCTATACCCTTAGTCGCCTCTTACGATCACCCACGGGTAGAAATGGGGTAGTGTTATTCTAAGCCGACACTACACAGCTAACACAGTAATAACAAAGTAATTAATGAAATATATAAAACTTAGCATTATTGTCTAGCTTCATTTACATTCATAAATTTTTTAAACACTTTGGGTGTGTGCCTTTTTGGGTACTTTCTCTATGTAGTAGTAGTGTAGTAGTATTCTCTATTTGATCAAAATGTGTCTTCCGTTGTCGTCCTCTACTAACATTTCCATCGAGGTTTGCTCTACATATCTCTCATCAGCTTACTTTCATACACACATATACTTGCCCTTTTATTTTCCATTCGGGAAATCGGAGACTATCGATCGCCACTTCGTTCGATCCTGGCAAATCTCTCTAGCTTCTATTTACTTTCATGTTACTTCTTATAATCCCTCCAATCAAGATTGATTACAACAAACCCCCTGAAAAACTCCAACCTTACCTATAAAGTGTATTGAGCATATTAATAACTTCCATCGGCGTTGACGTAGCAGAGATCGAGGTGAATCCAACAATATCGCTGAAGAAAATCGTGACCTCATCAAAGGCCTCTGCTGGCACCGACCTCTGTGCGCGCAGTCGACGTAATACTGGCATTGGTAGCATTCGAGAGAGTAGGAGGTCACTCTTCTGTTTCTCAGCTTGCAGTTTTAATGTTGAAAGTTCTATTGAGGTAGTAAATACCTGGAAGAAATGGTGTTAAGTGAGTTAGTGAAACTTTCAGACTTAAAAAATCGGACTGAGGTTTACATGAGATCATTTGGAAAATTGAATATTGGAATTGGAATTTTAAATGAGTAATTGATATCAATTCAACCATATTTGTATTGATTATTTCAGTAATACAAGAGACGATTAGACCAGAGACATACACATATACTTATACTCACGGCTATAAATCCCTTAAAGTGGCAGGCAGATCTAGGGAATTAGAAATTCCTCAGCCTCAAGCCATAAAGGTTGTTGGCGATGAGTCTCCAACCGCATCGCCCAAAAATTTCTAAAAGCCCGAATACCTTTAGTCGCCTTTTACGTACATCCAATGAAAGAAATGGGATAGTATTATTCTAAGCTGACACTACACAGGTTGACCTAAGACTTGAAAAAAACTAAAAGTTTAAAAATGTGTCTCAAGTTGAATATATGGAGATTACATAGAGTGTTTTATGTATTTTAAATGCCTAATTTAATAAATTATATAAAGTATGCGAAATATTGTTCGGTCAATATTTGGTGATATATGTGTGTATATAGCTGTGTAGTGTCGGCTTAGAATGGCACTACCCCATGTCTTCCGGCGGGTGTACGTAAGAGGCGACTAACGGTATTGGGGTATTTTAAGGGATTTTTGGGCGATGCGGTTGGAGACCCATCACCAACAACCTTTATTTTTACCACCTTTTCCCCACGCAACAAAGTGGCTGAGGGATTTCTAATTCCTTAGCTCTGGCTACCCCTTCTAGGGATTTATAGCCGTGAGTATATGTATGATGTATGTATGTATGTATGTATATGTGTGTATGTGTTTACGTCTATCAAGTAACTTTACTTCTTGCCTGAACATAAGAATAAACTTAGTATTTATTTTTATAGAGATACATATAATTTAAATGTTTCTTAATAATACAATGATTTTCAATAGATGACGTGATAGCTCAATGGGTAGAACACCGGTTATCGTGCAAACGACTAGTGTTCAAATCCCGGGTCGGGCCTACACCAATTTGTCTTTTCTAAAGACATATGTGTGGTTAATTTATCACGGGTGTTAACGGTGAGGGAAAACATCGTAAGGAAACTCATATGGCTGAGTTGTACTTAGTCATGTGACAGTGTATTCGTACAAAACGGGGATAGGCTTGCCCCCTATCACGTGAGTACACTGTCCATGCAAAACGTGGGTACTCTGAACACCAGGTGACAAAGTCAGGTGATGTTCAGAAGTATTAGTACCTCTGCCAATTATTACCAATTGGTTGTATTCAGGGTGAACGTTTATGTTATGTTATGTAATATATTTTCAATTGTTCGTAAACTATAAAATATTGGTAAATGTTTCTTTTTTATTAAAATGTGACTTTCAGTTTTATGATAAATGTTCTAAAAAGTATTGACAGCTTTTCGTTATAGTGTACAAGTAAATACCATTACTAAATAAAAATATTGTTTAACTTTAACGTTGCTGTGTAGTGTCGGCTTAGAATAGCACTACCCCATTTCTTCCGGTGGGTGTACGTAAGAGGCGACTCACGGTATCGGGGCTTTTAAGGGGTTTTTGGGCGATGCGGTTTGGAGACCCATCACCAACAACCTTTATTTCACCATCTTTTCCCCACGCAACTTCCAAAAGTGGCTGAGGAATTTCTAATTCCTTAGCTCTGGCTACCCCTTCTAGGGATTTATAGCCGTGAGGATATGTATGTATGTATGTATGTTTAACATAAGATGTTGAGAACTGTTACAATACCACTTATCTATTCAAAAGTCGCTTTAGACAGTAAAAATCGCCATTACAGTCGCATACAGTATTACGGTTATAGTACGAGTAATACACTTAAAGTATTATAGTCCGCCGTGTAGTGTCGGCTTAGAATAGCACTACCCCATTTCTTCCGGTGGGTGTACGTAAGAGGCGACTAACGGTATTGGGGCTTTTAAGGGATTTTTGGGCGATGCGGTTTGGAGACCCATCACCAACAACCTTTATTTCACCATGTTTTCCCCACGCAACTTCCAAAAGTGGCTGAGGAATTTCTAATTCCTTAGCTCTGGCTACCCCTTCTAGGGATTCATAGCCGTGAGGATATGTATGTATGTATGTATGTTTAACTTAAGATGTTGAGAACTGTTACAATACCACTTATCTATTCAAAAGTCGCGGATTTATAGCCTTGAGTATATGTTATGTTATGTCGCTTTAGACAATAAAAATCGCCATTACAGTCGCATACAGTATTACGGTTATAGTACGAGTAAAACACTTAAAGTATTATAGTCGCTATTACGTCTAGCTTGAGATGATTAAAAGTCTCTTTGGGTTAGGTTAGAACATGAACATAAACGTAAGATTAGCCAATTTTATTGCGGTTTCTGTTGATAGCCTACATTAGCCGTAACACATCTGTAATATCAAGACTATGTTCCCAAAAGGGTTTAGGGCTTCAGATTAGTATTATCTTATGATACCAAAAAACATCTCAGATATAGTCGCTTTTAAGCAGCCGTGTAGTGTCGGCTTAGAATAACACTACCCCATTTCTACCTGTGGGTGATCGTAAGAGGCGACTAAGGGTATAGGGGCTTATTAAGTGATTTTTGGGCGATGTGGTTGGAGACCCGTCACCAAAAACATTTGTGGGAGTCATGTTAGAGCGCACACTACTGCGGGCTCAAACGCACATAGCAGCGTCTCACTCATATTCCTACATCGCGGAGTGTAAATGTTTTTCGAGTTAAGCATAGATACAAATTATAAGTTGGTACTCAGCAGGGTATACTGGCCTGTATATCTTTGCTGTTCCCACAGTGGTGACCCCTCGATAAGAACACACGCTTCTTTCTACTACATTTCTCGATCTACCCGCAACTTCTATTCCTCGCTTACCTCACCACACCATTCATTCAGCAGAGCATCTACAGGCATGCAATCACCGGCCTCACTGCTCACACTGAGTTTGGTAATTGGTAATAGGTACCTCCTAGCTTTGATATCGTCGTATCGACTAGGAGGGGAGTACTGTGGGGAGTCATGTTAGAGCGCACACTACTGCGGACTCAAACGCACATGGCAGCGTCTCACTCATATTCCTACATCGCGGAGTGTAAATGTTTTTCGAGTTAAGCATAGATACAAATTATAAATTGGTACACAGCAGGGTGTACTGGCCTGTATATCTTTGCTGTTCCCACACATTTATTATTTTCATCTTTTCCCCAATCAACTTCCAAAAGTGGCTAAGGAATTTTTCATTCCAAAGCTCTGGCTACCCCGTTAAGGGATTTATAGTCGTGAGTTTATTATGTGTATGTATGATAGCTCAATGGGTAGAACACCGGTTATCGTGCAAACGACTAGTGTTCAAATCCCGGGTCGGGCCTACACCAATTTGTCTTTTCTAAATACATATGTGTGGTTAATTTATCATGGTTGTTAAAGATGAGGGAAAACATCGTGAGGAAACCCACATGGCTGAGTTGTACTTAGTCATGTGACATTGTATTCGTACAAATTCGCCACCTATCACGTGAGTACACTGTCGATGCAAAACGTGTGTACTCTTAACAACAGGTAACAATGTCACGTGATGTTCAGAAGTATTAGTACCTCTTCCAACCCCTTCGCCGATATTGGCGTGAACGTTTATGTTAAGTTATATAGTCGCTTTTGAAAATAACATATAGCCATGGCTATGAATCGCAAAAAGACATAGATGCTTTGTTGATCACATACTAGCAACGAGCATTGTTTGTTTTGTGAAAGACCTTAAACTTAAGTACTTACTTAGAGTTCGATAAAAACTCAACTGATTAGAGCTAGAATGCTCAATTGTGAAACCGGATGTTAGTCACCTCGTATGTCACGCACAGAAAGAAATGGGTTAAGGCTATACTAAACCCAAATTCCATAAGACTATGATTACGACAAAGAATCCATACTAATATTATAAATGGGAAAGTGAGTTTGTTTGTTTGTTTGTTCCGCTTTCACGCCGTAAATACTGAACCGATTGCTTTGAAATTTTTCAGACGTGTAGTTAGAAGTCTAAATTAAATAATAGGGTACTTTTTATCCCGGAAAAAATATGTTCCCACGGGAAATCAAAAATATTGTTTGCTTACTAAATGCATTGGAGATGGCGCTGTGTATCGTTTAAAACAACGTAAAATATTGTAAACTAATATAAAAATCAAAATTTAGAAGCTTAATGGTAAGGTAATGCATCCCCGAAAATAAGGAACTCCCGAGCCATGATGTACTATTTTTTTATCGTATACAATTTTTTTTACATCTACTTATATTGCAAACGAATATTAACATGTAAATATAGAAACTAAATGAAACGGCGACGATTCCTTGAAACTAAGGAATCCGCAAGAGTTCTCATAGGAACATCAAAAAACCTTAACTCATATATGGCTCAAAATATTGCAGCGATTATTTTAATCATCGATGGAATTCACATCAGACACTTTGTTAATGTTCATTTTGGAAAGATGAAGGGGTTTCATCAATTTAAATGACAAATTTGTTTATCAATAGTAAGACTAATGTGAAATAAAGCGTAATAAAAAATTGACACCGCCCGTAACGTCTCCGTGGCGTAGCGGTATAACTAACTACTATGAATATTTAATTAGAACTATTATGAATCAATCGTCCCGGGTTCGTATCTCAGGTAATTCAAGCTTTTTGTAAAAAAAAAAATTGTCAGCTTAAAATAACACTATATATAATAATAACAAGCACTATCCCTTCAATTTAGCGATTATTTTGGAAGGAGATCCACCACTAATCATCCCTATATTGCCGAGCAATCGCTGCAAGCTCTCCCACTATCACCAACGGTCAGTGTAGGGGGCAGCACCGGGCCGTCGCCGCAGCGCCAAACTACTATCCGTATCTGTACTTACTAGAGATATTCTCATTTCTGAACATAAAAACTTGGTATATTTGTTTCATGATTCTTATGAACAATTAAAAAGGAATTTTTGGAACTCATCCCCTAACGGGTTGATATAGCAAATGAAAGTTAATATAGTTTTTTTACATTTTATAATAAAACTTGGTGCGATTGAATTTATGAAATCCAACTATCAATCATTCATGAATATATGCTAACAACCATAAATTCCATAAAAGGGTGGCCATAGCTTCGGAGATACTAATTCTTCATCCAATTTTGGAAATATATTGATAAAAGATAGGTTAATAAAGGTTGTTAGTGATGGGTCACAAACTGCATCGCCCAACAATCACTTGAAAAGCCTCAATGTCCTTTATGTCATTTACAACGCCCGCGGGATTATAAATATAAAAAACAGAAGTTGAGACAGTGTTTCGGTATTTTGGTATTATGTAAACTGGATGCAAAAAATGAAGTCCACGCGGACGAAGTCGCGGGGCAAAAAGCTAGTAGTTAATAAAGCAAAAGGACAGGTAAGTTTGCTAATTGCATAATTAGTACCAACGCAGGAAAGACCTTTTAATCTTAGTTATCTTAAGTCTCAAACGGAAAATGCGAGCCACTTTTCTAAACTTAACTCAACTAAACTAATTATTCAAGTTATTTATGACATATGTTGTGTATTATATTCTATTAGTCTATAAAAACCATGTAAGAAAATCAATATTACTACGAGTTCGAAAACATAACAAAAATATATCTATAGTTTTGGTATGGCACCATCGACGACTATCAACTCGACCAGTCTATTGTGCCTTCTTGACGTTTGACAACAGCTACTGTTTATCATTTATCGATTTACAAACATACATATACTCACTGTAAATCTGTAAATCTCTAGATGGGGTAGCCAGAGCTAACGCATTAGAAATTCCTCAGCCACTTTTGGAAATGTGAGTGGGGGAAAAGATGGTAAAAATAAAGGTTGTTAGTGATGGGTCTCCAACCGCATCGCCCAAAAATCCCTTAAAAGCCCCAATACCGTTAGTGGCCTCTTTCCTTTTCCAAAAGTGGCTGAGGAATTTCTAATTCCTTAGCTCCGGCTACCCCTTCTTGAGATTTACAGCCGTGAGTATATGTATGTATGTATGTACTAAGAAATACACAATCATACACATTCATGACATAAATCAACGACACGAACATCGTCAAAATCATCATAGTATAGGTAATTAATTTAATAATGATAGAAAAAAACATACCTGCATAGTCTGCACCGTGTTCCTTAACAACAAAACCAGTACAGGGGTAGCCAGCAGCACCATCATAAGAATGCCCACACCTACAAACAATGTCTGTCGTGATGCCCACGTCTCTCGTTTTACTGAATCTCTGAAAACCCATATTAATATTCTTTGTCAATGAAAAAAAAATACGTATAGCTAAGCGATGTATGAAAATGTTTCAAATGTGATATATAAATACAATCGCAGATTGAGAATGTTTTAGGGGTTAATTTATTTCTAAGAATAAGTAGAAACTTAATAACAAGATGTATTCTGCAATTTCAATAAAATAATTATTTACATACATACATATACTCACGGCTATAAATACCTAGAAGGGGTAGCCAGAGCTGAGGAATCAGAAATTCCTCAGCCACTTTTGGAAGTTGTGTGGGGAAAAGATGGTAAAATAAAGGTTGTTGGTGATGGATCTCCAACCGCATCGCCCAAAAATCCCTTAAAAAGCCCCAATACCGTTAGTCGCCTCTTACGTACACCCACCGAAATAGATGGGGTAATGCTATTCTAAGCCGACACTACACAGCAATAAATAGTCAGCAGTTTTAAAGATATGTAAACTCAAAGTTCACATTGTTCATGGCAGAGGAGCTTATACTTCTGATAATCAAGTTACATTCAGTCACTTATTGTACAGTGTAACAATGTTTGGTTTGGAATTCACGTGATAGGGACAGGCCTAACGCTGAAACTTTGTACGACATACATACATACATACATATACTCACGGCTATAAATCCCTAGAAGGGGTAGCCAGAGCTAACGAATTAGAAATTCCTCAGCCACTTTTCGAAGTTACGTGGGGAAAAGATGGTAAAATAAAGGTTGTTGGTGACGGGTCTCCAACCGCATCGCCCAAAAATCCCTTAAAAAGCCACAATACCGTTAGTCGCCTCTTACGTACACCCACCGGAAGAAAAGGGGTAGTGATATTCTAAGCCGACACTACACAGCATACGAATACACTGTTTTTTATGACCTATGTACAACTCAGTCATATAGGATTCTTCATGATGTGTTCCCTCACCGTTAACAACTTTGATCAACTAACCACGCATAATAATCTAAGAAAAGATACGTTGATACGTAGCTGGGCCAACTCAAGATTTGAACTCGCGTATCTTGCAAGAGAAGCATTGGTTCTTCGACTAAGCATTTACGGTTGTTTCCGATGATATCTCTCTAGTTATTTAAACTCTGAAGAAACCACATTTCTTAATATTCACAATTTTAGGTCTAACACGGTGCTTAAACCCCATGCGTCCCTGCATTTGAGGATACAATTATCACTAAGCTTCTTAAGATGATAAAATTTTAAAAACAGTCTCCATTAGAATCGAAACTCGTTGGACATAAATTTAAATGTACCTGACAAAACTCCAAACTTTTTCTTTTAGTTTCCTCAACTTGTTCAAGTTTTCCAGCAGACTGGAGTAGGTGATTTGTTTTCCCGGGCTGTGAATAAATGAGAAGGTATTTTAAATAAAATGATGCAGTTTCCCATGTATCAGTATGAGCAAAAGTAGATTGCTATGATTTTGGCAAATCTATAGCACTTCTTTTATTTTTATCCTTTTTTACATACATACATACATACATATTCTCACGCCGTTAGTTCCCATTGGGGTAGGCAGAGACTATCGATCGCCACTTTGTACGATCCTGGCAAACCTCTCTGGCTTCGTTTACATCCATCAATCTTTTCATACATGCTCTTTTATTCTTCATACTGCGGACACCTGCCTTTTTGAGCACATGTTCTATTTGATCCAAATGTGTCCTCCGAGGTCGTCCTCTACTAACATTACCTTCCACATTGGCTCTATATATCTCTTTCACCAATTTACTGTCATCCATCCTCTCTATGTGCCCAAACCATCTCAACATTCCTTTTTCTATCTTTCTTACAATATCATCTTTTACACCACACCTTTCACGAATCACATCATTCCTCACACGATCACATAACCTTACATTACACACTTTTCTGAGGGATCTCATTTCTACTGCATTCACTCTACTTTCATGCTTCTTCTGCCACACCCAACATTCACTGCCATACATAAGCGTAGGAACGAGGACAGCATCATGCACAGCCATTCGGGCCTTTTCAGACACCGACTGACTAGACATTAGACTATCCAGTGCTCCATTTACCGCATTACCCTTTTTCACTCTTCTCTCGATATCTTCATCACACTTTCCATCCCTAGTAAACAAACTTCCCAAATATACAAACTCTTTCACTTGTTCCACTTTCTTACCATTAATCTCAATCACGCATTCGGTCATATTCACCTCTCTCTCAAAAACCATAGTTTTTGTTTTATCCACATTCACCCTCATTCCCTTTTTCTCAAAAGACGCACATGCAATATTCATCATCTCTTGCAGCTCTTCCACCGATGATGCAAGTAGCACTTGATCGTCGGCATATAAGAGGCATTTAATGATGAATCCACCCATTCTCAATCCATAATCACTTTCACGCAACTCTGTTAAACAGTCATCCATGAACAAATTGAAGAGCCACGGGGAAGCTACACAACCCTGTCGGACACCCCGAGAGATCCCGAACCAGTCAGTATTTTCCCCGTTTACTCTCACACATGCACTGGAATCCTCATAGAGTGATACCAGTGCACGTATAAGTCGACTCCCCAAACCGAACTTGGATAACATTTATCCTTTTTTCATATAGCAAAAGTCCATTAAATCTAAACTCAACTAAAAAATCCTTTTTTACACGAGTTTTACTCTAAGTATCCCGTTAATTTTAAGTGAATTTTATCGCAAGACAATTATTGCTACCTTCATTAAACTTAATAAATTGATTCGATATATCTGTACGCAATTAATTATATAATAATAATACATGAACACATTCGCCGCCTTAAAATATAATAATACATGAACACATTATCCAAACTACATTGTGCACATGTTGTGTGTTGAAAATTAATAAATAAAGGCTGATTGGAGATAAGTCTACAGCCACATCGCCCTATAATAACTTTTAATGCCCCTATACCCATGGTCATCTCTTACGCTCACGTACGACAAGAAATGGGGAAGTGCTATTATTTACTTACTTTCTTATACTCACGCCCATTGTTCCCATTGGGATAGACAGAGTCTATAGATCGTCACTTTTACACGATCCTGACAAATCATCAATCTTCTCATAAATGCTCTATTATTATTTTAACTACGGACATAAGCCGTCGTAAGAACGCTTTCGATTTGGTTTTCAAACGTCTTAGGGCCAGCGCTGACTGCCGGCATGGCATGGCAAAGGATTTCGGTACAGATATAGCATTTTTAATCTTATTACCATGAGTATAGAATTCATTTTACTTCATTTTGACACAACGATGCCGACGTTCTGTCCTACCGCGGCCTCCCTCGGCATAGTTGTGTCAAAATGAATTCTATACGCATGGTTATAAGATTAAAAATGCTATATCTGTACCGAAATCCTTTGCCAAGCCATGCCGGCAGTCAGCGCCGGCCCTTACGCGGCCGTTCTCTACAAAAACACCATCCACATCGGCTCTATATATCTCTTTTGCCACTTTATATTCATCCAGTTAACAGAAATGCATAAACTGCCTCTTGCTTCTCAATAAAACTGCTTACCTGAAGAATATCTCCCTCTTCTCTTCATCTCCCTTACTGTCAACACCAAGCTGCTTCATCATCACTTGAAGTCTTCTCGCCTCTTCTACCAGATGGTTGTAGATACCCTCCAACCCCTCACCAGATAACACTGTCGATACGAATCCAATGTGGCATTCTTCAATCGCTTTCATCAAGTCATACGCAGCTGATAGTTGGCTGAAGAATAAAAAAATTATATGTTTTATTATGAAACAGACTTAAATGCTAAAATGTTTTTTATTATTATTAACATTAACTAACTCTAAGTCAGCTTCTATTTTCAAAATTCATTATTTATTTTATCGTTTGCGGCCAGATCTAGCAACTTTAAGTATTTAAGTCGGAAGCGCAACCCTAATGGGTTCGTCATGTCGATCTGCCAGGCTATTCATAACTTTGTATGTCCATTTATTAGGGCTAAAAATATATAAATTGAATTTATAACATTGCTATGTAGTGTCGGCTTAGAATAGCACTACTCCTTTTCTTCCGGTAGGTGTACGTAAGCGGCGACTAACAGTATTGGGGCTTTTTAAGGGATTTTTGGGCGATGCCGTTGGAGACCCATCACCAACAACCTTTATTTTACCATCTTTTCCCCACGCAACTTCCAAAAGTGGCTGAGGAATTTCTAATTTATTAGCTCTGGCTACCCCTTCTAAGGATTTATAGCCGTGAGTATATGTACGTATGTATGTTATAACATTTAGTAAACTGTGTATCGTTTGCGTCGTTTCTAACCCATAGTTTCGCGGGTGTCGTAAGAGGTGACGAAGGTAATTGGGTCTTTTGAAGACCAACAACCTTGATTTTACAATCCGTTCTCCACTTACTTCCAAAAGTCGCTGTAGAATTTCAATTTTTGAACCTCTGACTACCTCTTGTTGGGGATTTTCATGGTAAGTAAATTTACGTTTGTTATTAACAACATACGCCTATTAAAATATACAATAAATGAGCGACTGACTGAAAATAGACAGCAAAATTCAATGTAACATAACACTTACAAGTTAGGGCTCTTATTTGTGTGTATTTTCACGTCTTTGGTATTCCAGACAGTATGCGGGACAAAGCCGAACGAGCAAAACCTTCTAAGATGGTCTCAAAACCTCTCCATATGCAAAGCAGTATATTGAAGGCAATAATGTTACATCGTATTGGAAACTATTTATGCATGGAAGTGGTGGTAGTAAAAATTTTTTGTTAGAAAAGAGGTTTCGAATAAATCACTACTTATAAGGGAGTAGCCAGAACTTCGCTTTATAAAATGCTAGATCGTTCATACATAAAACTTCACTCTTAAAACAAACATACATACATATTCTCACGCCGTTAGTTCCCATTGGGGTAGACAGAGACTATCGATCGCCAATTTGTACGATCCTGGCAAACCTCTCTGGCTTCGTTTACATCCATCAATCTTTTCATACATACTCTTTTATTCTTCATACTGAATAAAAACTTGAATAAAAAAATAAAACTTGAATAAAAAACTAAGTGGAACATGTATTATGGGATACTAACTCAACGATATTTTTAATCTATACATATAATAAATCTGTAGAAAAGTCATTTTTGTACATTGAAGAAATTGAAAAAAAAAGCCAGCGTGTGAACAGATAAGTAACAGAACCCATTTCCATATTTTTTTCAATTTTTGTCTGTTTGTCTGTTTATATCTTTGTTTGTGCGCACATAACGTAAAATCTACGAATTCAATGCTGAAAATGTTTATAAACAAAAATTATGCGTAACTTGAGGTATAACTTAGTTTTCGTTTCATCGAAATCGGTTCACTCTATCAAAAGATATGATTAATTTTGTGAGTACAAGAAGAAAAATATTACGTTACGCAATTCAGTATAGTACTTGCAACGACATCTTAAGTCCAAATATAGAACTAATGTTGATAGTTGGAATCCAAAGTCCGATTGATGGCGTTGTGCAAAAATAAAATAAAGAACCAAAATAAAATAAAGCAAAAATAAAATTTGCATTTTTTAGCCCCTTTAACCCCTTATTTTAAAGTCAGTTAAAGTAATAGAAGCTACAGGAAACAAGCAAGACGAAATTAATACAAGCTGCCAATGTCAAGTGAATTATCCGACTATGAAAATAACTAAAATGATTTTAAATATTATCTTTACTTAGTTTCTTAAATTAGGCTTATTAATATTAATATATTATGTAAATAGTCTGCCTATTAATAAATCCAATGTGGTGAGCAGAATTTTGAAATTCTTAGCCATTCTTCAAATGCACGTCACTTCACAACCAGTTTTCGTGAACGTTTATAATAAAAAACTGAATTTTGGTCTACATTAAACACCAAACCTCTCTGGCTTCGTTTACATCCATTAATCTTTTCATACATGCTCTTTTATTCTTCATACTGCGGACACCTGCCTTTTTGAAAATTGTGTCCTCCGAGGTCGTCCTCTACTAACATTACCTACCACATTGGCGATAAAAAAAGTGTAAAGTACAAAGTGGCGATCGATAGTCTCTGCCTACCCCAATGGGAACTAACGGCGTGAGAATATGTATGTATGTATGTATTAAACACCAGACACATAATACATCTTTTAAGTTCTACTTTTTTAAACACTAAAATGATGTAGTGACCTTAGTGACTAACCTTAATTTAGTTATATTTGCATATTATACATACATATACTCACGACTATAAATGCCTAGAAGGGGTAGCCAGAGCTAAGGAATTAGAAATTCCTCAGCCACTTTTGGAAAATTGAGTGGGGAAAAGATGGTAAAATAAAGGTTGTTGGTGATGGGTCTCCAACCGCATCGCCCAAAAATCCCTTAAAAACCCCCAATACCGTTAGTCGCCTCTTACGTACATCCACCGGAAGAAATGGGGTAGTGCTATTCTAAGCCGACACTACACAGCTATTACAGTGCATATTATGCCACTGATGAATCGATTTAATTCAATGTATTATCATAGTACAACCAACAACCGTAAACCCTAATTATAGTAAAGTACCTTTTTTGAGCGGTTTTATTTAGCTTACCCCGTTTGTTTTATTCTTTCTTGAGTGAAATTTAGTAATTTAAATTTCACCCCCTTCCTGTCAACCGATTAATATTTCTTTTCGGAAGGAAAAGATGTGATGAGCTCGAAGCAAAGAGTGATGAGCTCAAGGCCCGACCACCTGCGGCCATCAATTTACTACCTATATATTGGAGGGTTACTGATTTTTCAACATACGTCATAGAACATTTGTCGGAAAGATTGGCAATGTCAGTCACATGAGAGCACATAAACACACTCTTAATAGCCGGATACCAGAAGTTGCTGTGGCCGAAATCGGGCGGGATTGATATATGATCTATATGCAAAATTCCGAAGTGTTAAAAACAAAAGGGCTTTATAAATATATTGATGCATTATGCAGCTCTGCTAAGATCGTACAAGGTAGCGATCCATAATCTTTGGCTAACCCTGTAACTGTATCTAAATATAGTGTTAATTCAAATGAGATACACACAGTTACGACCTTTTATTATTTCAAGTGGATAATGGCTACTGTAATTCATTAAATATCATTATGAAATACTCAATAGTTCCTACATCACAATAAGTGTCCGCATTAGATTTCATTGGTTCTTTATTTTATTTCAAAAAGGTGATATACTCTTAACCAAACGAAGATTTTTGTTCTCGACAATCACGCGAACGGAGTCGCGGGCACAGCTAGTACTATATAATACACATATAAATAACGTCCAAGACTAAGAAACAATAATTTATTCTCTTCACATAAATGTTCTTTAAGCGGGGATCGAACCCGCAACAGCCAGACCAGAATCTAGTCACTTAAACATTCGCCCAAGGCACAAAAATAATTATTCATGCCTGTTTGCCAACTCAATCACTTATCTCAAAAGCATCCAGCTTCGCTATCAAATCGCCCAAAATACTTATTCACCTCATTTTACATTCGTTGCTATGTTAATGTATTCCCATTCATACCATGTCAAAGTCACATTCATAAAATTGCTCGCTTCGTTTCTTTAATGGCAACAACCTTAATCGCTTTCAACCTTAAGCGACATGATAGTCCAGTGGGTAGAACAACCGCCCGCAAACAGAAGGGCGTGAGTTCCAATCCTGGATCGGGCCTACACCAATTTGTCTTATCTAAAGTCATATGTGTGGTTAATTTATCATGGTTGTTAACGGTGTGGGAAAAACATCGTGAGGAAACCCACATGGCAGAGTTGTACTTGGTCATGTGACAGTGTATTCGTACAAAACGGCCATGAGTACACTGTCTAAGCAAAACGTGGGTACCTTCTCTGGACACTAGATGGCGCTGCCATGTGAGTTCAGAAGTATTGGTACCTCTGCCAACCCCTTCGGGGATAAATGGCGTGAACGTTTATGTTATGTAACCTTAAAGCTAAGAACAGACCATTTCGCGGTATTGGGTAGTTTAGAATAGCTCTGACATATTTATTCCCTAGGTTATTGTGGAAGCCGAATACTGATAGTGGAGCTTTTTAGGAGATTGACACGTGAGAGTATTTCCAACTGAAAGATGTTTAGTCTTACCACATACAGATATACGCCTGGCTTTTAAATACGTGGAAGGGGAGGCCAGAGCTTGAGAATAAGAATATCTTAAACCATTTTGGAATTTGTGTGGGGCAAAATAGTGTTATAAAAGGTGGTGATGAGTCGCCAGTCACAATGCGCAACAACACGAAGCCCAAAGCCCGTAAGTCATCTCTTACGATACCCGCGGGAGAAATGGGTTACTGTTATTCTTAGCCAAATACATTTTACAGCTATACTTCCTTCGTAAAAAAGCTTAATTTATTTTAGTTACTTAATTTGCCATGTAGTGCCGGCTTAGAATGTCGCTACCCCTTTCTACCCACGGGTGGCGTAAGAGGCGACTAAGGGTATCGGGGCTTTTTATTGAATTTTTGGGCGATGCGGTTGGAGACCCATCACCAAAAACCTTTATTTTACCGCCTTTTTCACACTCAACTACCAAAAGTGGCTAAGGAATTTATAATTCCTTGGCTCTGGCTACCCCTTCTAGGGAATATAGCCGTCAGTTTATGTATGTATGTATGTATGTTACTTAATTAACATAAAAATCTATGACTATGGATATATGATTAAACCTTCATGTAATTAGATTAAATATGTCGATTGTGTTTCATTTAAATTCGGTAAGTCACTTCCACACTTACATTATGTTGGCACTATTTATGAGAGTTACCCAACATTTTTTCCTTTCTCTGGAGGGTCAAGAATGGCGCAAAAAAGGGTTTTAATATCGCAGGGGTTGGGTTATGTGACCTTTTCTCATCACAATATAGTTTACGAGTCATTTAGTTTTGGTGGGAATTTACTGTTATCTATACTTATAATAAATCTGTAGAGAGGTCAATTCTGTACATGAAATATATTTTCAAAATAACTATCAGGTTGTGATTAGGGATCGATACTGATGCCAAAAATGCAATCAGTAAAATTTTTGTCTGTCTGTCTGTCTGTCTGTCTGTATGTCCGTTCATCACGTTAATTCTACCGGACCGATCTTGATCAAATTTGGCTTGAATGTAGGTTATACACCTGGCCAACATATATATAGGATATAATTTATCCCGGATTTCGCAAGGGTTCCCACAGGAGCATAAAAAAACATAACTTTTATATGGTTCCCCATATATTTACACGATTAATTTTTTCATCGACCGACTTTATCGGACTCTTCATTAATAGTCGTTTAGGAAAAAATAAGGGTTTCATCCATTTTCATCAAAATAATTGTCCATTTAATTGTTTGTCAATAGTATGACTACTAGATATATAGGATATCACAAATTTGAGACTTACACAAATGTCTGCGTGGCGTAGCGGTATACCGTAAACACTAAGTACGAAAGACCCAGGTTCGAATCCCGGGTGGTCAAAGTCTTTTTGCGTATTTTTCTTTTCTTTTGTGTTAGGTTAGAATAATAGAATGCACTAATCCTTCTTTTTCACATTCAACTATGCGAATATGTATGAATAAAGATAATTGAAAGCATATTGTATGAATTTTGCATATTCATTTGGTAGGTTTGAGAATATGTTTATAACTTTTGATTATTTTACTATTTTTAACAAATATTCTCATAGATTTATTATACTTTACTTACGCATAAATTAATATTCTGTTTAAGCCTCAGAATGCATAGTTTGTAAATAAATAATAGTAAATATCTCAATTTTAATTCAGTACCGCCATCTATTGGCCGATGATTGCAATCTCTCTCACATCACCAATTTATTGCTCCCCATATTTACACGATTAATTTTTTCGGATCGGACTCTTCATTAATAGTGTTTTTGAAAAAAATAAGGGTTTTATCCATTTTCATCAAAATAAATGTCCATTTAATGAATTGCTGTGTAGTGTCGGCTTAAAATAACACTACCCCATTTCTTCCGGTGGGTGTACGTAAGAGGCGACTAACGGTATTGGGGCTTTTAAGAGATTTTTGGGCGATGTGGTTGGAGACCCATCACCAACAACCTTTATTTCACTATCTTTCCCCGACGCAACTTCCAAAAGTGGCTGAGGAACTTCAAGTTCCTTAGCTCTGGCTACCCCTTCTAGGGATTTATAGCCGTGAGTATATGTATGTATGTATTAAATTGTTTGCCAATAGTATGGCTACTAGATATATACCATATCACAAATTTGACATCGTAACTAATGTTTTTGAGCTGTATACCGATTGGTTAAATCTAAACTAACGGATGACCCAGGTTCGAATCCCGGGTGATTAAAGTCTTTTTTGCTTTTGTGTTAGGTTAGAATAATAGGATGCACTAATCCTTCTTTTTCACATTCAACTATGCGAATATGTATGAATAAAGATAATTGAAAGTATATTGTATGAATTTTGCGTATTCATTTGGTAGGTTTGAGAATATGTTTATAGCTTTTGTTTTTTAACTGTTTTTAACTAATATTCTCATAGAGATTTTTGAATATAGAAACTTGGTTACCAAATGGTTTGTTTCTCGTTTCTTATGAACAATTAAAAACGTTTTTTGGAACTCATCCCCTAAGAGATTGAAATACATTATACAGATTTTTGATCTATAAATACAATGTATCTAGAAATTTGAATCTTGATGCGATTGACTGATATAACAACTACAAAAAGGAATGTATGAAATTCATCCATCAATCAATCATGAGAATATACCAACGGCTATAAATCCCAAAAAAGGGTAGCCACAGCTCCAGAGATAGTAATTCTTTATACACTTTTGGATATTGAATGGGGTCCGTCCAACCGTCGAACTGCATCGCCCAATAATCACTTAAAAAGTCTCAATGTTCTTTATATCTATTACAACGCCCACGGGAATATAAATACAAAAAAACAGAAGTTGGTGTAGTTAGATAGTGTTTTGGTATTTTGGATGTAAACTGGATGCAAAAAATGTAGTCCACGCTGACGTAGTCGCGGGCAAAAAGCTAGTATTTAAAATAAACTTGAATATACTCGTATGCTTTAGTTTTGAGGTAGGCAACTTGATGGCGTTGCGGGTTTTATAACTATGATTTGTACTTACGTTTTCACGTTCATGACTAATAACTAATTTATGACTGTTCTTTTGGAAACATTTAAAAAATATACCTACGATTTCTATTTAAATCAGAGTTATATTTAATCTTATTTTTCAAATATTGTTTTAGCACTCGGGGCAACTGAAAGATATATTGACGTTTTACTTCAAGCTACTCGTATGTTGATAGTTTGATACGTCTTACTTTATTTAGTATTTATCGCAAATAGCCTTAGAATTTGCTAAATGTATATACTTCAATTCAGTAAAGAAATTATGTTAACGATTTCCTAATCGCCTCATTCGACACCTAGAAAAACAGAGAGAGCTATTCTAAGTTCTAAGCCTTTATCTTCTAAGTATAAAGTTCTTCATGAACGTTCCATCATCTAAAATAAAATTACTTTTATGGCCTCACCGACATAAAGATGGCGCCGTACACTTCCAGTGCTCCGTAGTGTAGAGAAGCAGAATTATGTTGATCTCTCGGTACACAGACATTCGTTTTAGGACGTTGCCTTTTAAAATGATTCTGAAACAATGGTAGAGAAAATAATAGTTAAAATAAAATAAATGTAGAAATAATTAGGGACATCTCAACCGAGTCAACATTTAAATCTGAAAACTGCTCAAGTGCCAATAAGACTCGCTCACGTGAATTGCGCACTATTTATCTATGAAAACGACAAATAAACATGTCCATTCCATAATTTGCATACGATATAAATACATACATATACTCACGGCTATAAATCCCAGGAAGGGGTAGCCAGAGCTGTGGAATTAAAAATTCCTAAGCCACTTTTGGAAAGTAAAGTGGGGAAAAGATGGTGAGATAAAGGTTGTTGGTGATGGGTCTCCAACCGCATCGCCCAAAAATCCCTTAAAAGCCCCGATACCGTTAGTCGCCTTTTACGTACACCCATCGGAAGAAATGGGGTAGTGCTATTCTAAGCCGACACTACACAGCTAAGGAAATATTATTATTAATATTTAGCAACCGCAACCGTGATAGCCCAGTGGGTAGAACACTCGGTTATCGTGCAAACGACTAGTGTTCAAATCCTGGGTCGGGCCTACTAATGTGTCTTTGGGAGAAGACATCGTGACGAAACACACAAAACGTAGTAGAGAGCTGAGGCATGCGACAATGTATCGGAAGCGGCGATTCTATCGCGTGAATACACTTTCATAGCAAAACGTGGCCTTGGGTACTCTGAACACCA
The DNA here is from genome assembly GCA_963576735.1 of Bedellia somnulentella. Taxonomy (NCBI): domain Eukaryota; kingdom Metazoa; phylum Arthropoda; class Insecta; order Lepidoptera; family Bedelliidae; genus Bedellia; species Bedellia somnulentella. Next base: position 3,766,066 of record OY755184.1, on the reverse strand, counting down.
GGTGACCCAAATTGTTATGTGTTGTTTAGAATCTGTTGGGCAACCTTAGAATGTCACTACACTTTTCTACCTACGGGTGTCATAAGAGGCGGCTAACAGAATAGGGCTTTTTTAAGTGCTTTTTGGGCGTTGCAGTTGGAAACCCATCACCAACGATACTTAATTTCTACCATCGTCCCCTACCAACTTACAAATGTGGCTGAGTAGTTTCAAGCTCTGAAGCTCTGGCTACCCTTTTTTGGGATTTATGGCCGTGAGTATATGTATTTATGTATGGAAGTATAAGTACTCGTCCGCTCCTTAAGAAGCTAGAACGAATGAGTTTGAGTAATGAATATTTTATACCCTGGAAACATCTTGGGAAAAATATGGCTGCTGTCATCGATTCCAGACCAAATCTGTTTTCATATAAAAGGTTATTTATCACCGTTTATTCCTCTCACATGGGTATTTCACGCTGGAGTGCAAGAGCTTATATGAATAACTTAAGATCCGATGCCATTATCTTGAAATGTGAATGGCTAAATTTATGTTTGATTTACGAAAAAAAAGCATAAATAAAATAAAAATTATAGAATTCTGACCATTATTTTGGGATAGTAACAGATGCATAAACCTAAACTTTGTTACCTAGTTTATTCATATTTGGTATTATTATTTATCATAGATAATAATTATTATTATTTATTATATTTATATATAGAGCCAATGTGGTAGGTAATGTTAGTAGAGGACGACCTCGGAGGACATATTTGGATCAAATGGAAATTGTGCTCAAAAAGGCAGGTGTCCGCAGTATGAAGAATAAAAGAGCATGTATGAAAAGATTGATGGATGTAAGCGAAGCCAGAGAGGTTTGCCAGGATTGTACAAAGTGGCGATCGATAGTCTCTGCCTACCCCAATGGGAACTAACGGCGTGAGAATATGTATGTATGTATTTATAAATAAAATTGCTTTTGTAAGTGTGTCTTTATGACTAAATGATACCATTCTAGCAAACGAAAACCAGTTACTAGTTGAATACAAAATTAAATAAAAAACTCTAATGTTTCACTTAAAACGCTAAAAGTTTTAAGTAAGCTCTTGAAAAGAGTTCATAAAAGCAAGCCTTCACTTGACGTAAAATGAAATTAATTTAGTTTACAACTCTTCTTGTAACTAAATTATTAGTGTAAAAAATATTTGATCTTAATTTTACTGTTGTGCTACCCAGTCACTGAAATCTTTCAACCACTTTTAATTAAAATGTTTGCATACATAAATACATATACTAACGGCTATAAATCTCTAAAAGGGGTAGCCAGAGCTAAGAAATAACAAATTCCTCAGCCACTTTTGGAAGTTGAGTGGGGAAAAGATGGTAGTACAAAGGTTGGTGAAGGGTCTCCAACCGCATCGCCCAAAAATCCCTTAAAAAGCCCCAAGTCCGTTAGTCGCCTCTTACGTACACCCAGCGGAAGAAATGGGGTAGTGCTATTCTAAGCCGACACTACACAGCTAAATAAATCTTTGGTTATTCCATTTATCGCTATAGCTGATGCAGTTTTAAAAGAAGGTAGTGAAATGTTGCTGGATAGCAGTCCTACAAGGAATCATTCTTGAAATATGTTGACCGAGGTAAAAAAATATATTTAAGTCATTTAGACTAATTAAAGTAAATATAATTTATTTGCGAATACTTGTTATTGGCTAAGTTTATATATATTATTAAACATTAATTGTGTAGTATTCCGAAGTAGTAAAAAAAAATCCCCTAAAGAACTTAAGAGCTTGAATATTTGTGTTAGATGCCATAATGATCAAAATTTGTATATGTAATAAAAGCAGAGATGCTTTTTGTATGTAAGATAATATAATATTATTTTTACATCACATACCGAAATTCCAAACACTAAAATTCGCCATAATTCGCGGGTATTAGAAGACGCTTTGGGGTGTAAAATTTTATGGTAAACTGTGTAACAGATAAAAATACTGCGTATTTTGAAAACTGGCATTATATTTTGAATATAATATGTAGAAATTTCGAATTCGATATTCTATATTTCAGTTTTAAGTCACAGCTTCACCTGTCACAACATATAACAACATTGGGTATGATACATACATACATATACTCACGGCTATAAGACCCTAGAAGGGGTAGTTTTAGATTATGTATTTATTAGTTACTTTTTGTAGTTGAGCGGGGAAAAGACTGTAAAATTAAGGTTGTACGATATGTGTCTCCCATCGTATCGCCCAAAGGTCACTTAAAAATTCCAAATACCCGTAGCCGCCTCTTGTTAATCCCAGGGGAGAAAAGGGTAGCGCTAAACTAAGCCGACACTACACAGCTCTATAGTGTAGCGGTTAAACGTGTTTTATATGGATAAAAATATTGTTAAAGTAACTCTGGGTCTCCAACCACATCGTCCAAAAATCACTTAAAAACATATCTTCTCTTATAACATACCTAACTGGTAAGTGCTATTTTAAACCGACAGTATACAGCTCTGATTATAATATGAATCTAAACGATATTTTTCCTTCCAATTTATTTACTGACATGTCTCCAGCTCACTTAAAAGCTTTATTACTCTGATTCATGTCTCGTTAGCCTCCAGTTATATATACGTAGTTGTATAAATTTCTGTTAAGTGTTAGCCTTATACCATTGCAAAACGGTCTTGTCTAAAATACATTTATACTGCAATATTTTAGCAAAGATAGAAAAAGGAATGTCGAGCTGGTTATGTAGGGCACATAGAGAGGATGGATGATAGTAAATTGGTGAAAGAGATCTATAAAGCCAATGTAAAAGGTAATTTTAGTAGAAGACGACCTCGGAGGACTCATTTAGATCATATATAGAATGTGCTCAAAAAGGCAGTTGTCCAAAGTAGAATAAAAGAGCATGTATGAAAAGATTGATGAATGTGAACGAAGCAAGTGAGGTTTGTCAGGATCGTACCAAGTGGCGATTGATAGTCTCTGTCTAGTCTTTTTTTTAAGTCGAACGCAACAATGTTGTAGAAATATACACAGCAAGAACTTCTAAAAAATTACATATATGAAACGAATGTAATATTAAGACATTATATAAATTAAATCTGCTGTGTAGTGTCGGCTTAGAATAGCACTGCCCCATTTCTTCCGGTGGGTGTACGTAAGAAGCGACTAACGGTATTGGGGCTATTAAGGGATTTTTGGGCGATGCGGTTGGAGACCCATCAGCAACAACCTTTATTTTTACCATCTTTTCCCCACTCTACTTTCCAAAAGTGGCCGAGGAACTTCTAGTTCCTCAGCTCTGGCTACCCCTTGTAGGGATTTACAGCCGTGAGTATTATGTATGTATGTATGTATAAATTAAAAACACTAGTGCAAGTACGATACCACATAATTAAAAGCATAACTAGCCCTTTACTTAGGACACTATATCGTCAAAAGACCATGGTACAATCTTAATATCTGATCCAGCGAAACTTTAGTATGGGCGGTATTGTTTTTACTTAATTACCCTTTGTAGCCGTGTAGTGCCGGTTTATAATGTCACTACTCCTTTCTACCCACGGGTGTCGTGAGAAGTGACTAAGGGTATGGGGTTCTTTTAAGTGGTTTTTGGGCGATGCGGTTGGAGATCATACTACCAGCGATACATTTTTTCTAACATAAACATAACACACATAACATAAACGTTCACGCCGTTTATCCCTGAAGGGGTGGGCAGAGGAATCAACACTTCTGAACTCACATGGCAGCGCCATCTAGTGTCCAGAGAAGGTACCCACGTTTTGCTTAGACAGTGTACTCACGTGATAGGGGGCAGGCCTATCGCCGTTTTGTACGAATACACTGTCACATGACTAAGTACAACTCAGCCATGTGGGTTTCCTCACGATGTTTTCCCTCACCGTTAACAACCATGATAAATTAACCACACATATGACTTTAGAAAAGACAAATTGGTGTAGGCCCGACCCAGGATTGGAACTCACGCCCTTCTGTTTTCGGGCGGGTGTTCTACCCACTGGACTATCATGTTGTTGTAAAATGGTTTCAATGTTGTTTCTAACATCTTGACTGTATGACCTTTAAATAGAATAGAATAGAAAAGAATAGAATAGAATAGAAGAGAATAGAATAGAATAGAATAGAATAGAATAGAATAACTATTATTGTACATCAAACACAAATTTACAAAAGAAATTATCATACAGTTTACAGTGAGGTACAATCGGCGGTCTTATCGCTAAAAGCGATCTCTTCCAGACAACCTATGGAAGGTGAGATCGGTACACTAGTTATCTGGGTAGATGCACAAAACAAGCAGAAATTCCTCAGCAAATGTGGCTGAGGAATTTCTTGCTACCTCTTTTTGGGATTTCTGGCCGTGAGTATATTTATGTATGTACAAATACCCTTTTTAAACCTAATTGGTTTCAAATTCACAGCCCCAAGATGTCTTTGAACGACAGCAAACTAATTAGCATAATAAATGGCTGACCTATGACGTCTCAAGACTAAGCGGAAGAAACTTCACTTTGTCTAAGCTGTTGCTATTTGACCTAGCTAACAACAAACAACCAATTTCATGCCCTATTGCATCCTCATAAAATCTATTATCGAAATAATAAAGACATATTTTATCCCCTGGAAAACATTTATCTGCTGTCATCGTTTCCGACATTACCTTACAAAATCCGTCTTCATGTAAAAGCCTATTTATCTCCGTTCAGTCCTCTCGTATAGGGATTTACTAGAGTACAAGAGCTTATATGAATAATATAAGACTCGGTGTCATTATCATGAAATGTTAATGCCTGAATTTAAGTTTCGATTTACGAAAAAAGTTGTCTGAATCCTGTAACCCAACGATAGAATTATTAGATACTACATACATACATAGACTGATAAAATTTGCCTTTCTTATTGTTATAAATGCCGCCATGGAATAGCACTAATTGGTTTCTTCCCGCAGCTGTTGGAAGAGGCGACTTAGGGGCTTGGGGCTTTTGTTGTAGAACATCATCTTTAGTTGTATAATTTTTTATCTTTCGTTTTATAATTCTCATCTAAACTTCCACAAGTATCTGAGGATTTTTGGTTCTGAAGCTCTAATATTCTAACAGTATAAGAGTAAAGAGCGAGCAAACCATAACTGATATGTTTTGGAAAGTGTTCCTTGAGCGGATATATAATTTAATAATTAGTCTTGTCATTGAACTGGGCTCGGAACGCTAAATATTATTAAGTTCATCCGTCTCAAGTATGAAATCCTCAGGTTCGATACATTTGCTCTTCCACTCTTTTTACGTCATAGCTAAACATGCGACATCTTACCGAAATAAGTTTTCTTACCAACCTCATACAATAATACTATTACCCAATGATAATAAATAAAAAGATTTATGCTGTTATTTTTCCTACCTAGAAGCCATTGCCCTCATTTCATTCAAGGGAGTAATTTCGTCGCAGACTCAACGTCAATATGTTAGAGGTATCGGACGCACAATCTTGCGAAAATAAAATCTTTTTGCTTTTAGAGTGCGGTTTGAGATATCAGATGTCGTTATAAATTGCCAAAGATACGGGCAAGGGCAAGTGTGAGACAAACTCACGTATGAAAGGTTCTGTATCATTGTATATTAATTGGCAAAACATAATCAATACGGCAAAAATATATATATTTATGTGTTTTTAACGTAAGTAATGTAACTCATTTAACGCCATTTCAACCGTGTGTCGGTCTTTTTAAATAATTATTTTATTATCTTTAGTATTCTTTATTTATTTATCTTTAGTTATCTTTAGTATCTCTTTTAGTATTCGCTATTGTACTGAAATCAAAATGAAGTCAACTGTAAAATTTTTAACTGTATATTTCATCAAAGTTCATATAATTCATCCTGTTGATAGACGGATACAAATCCAAGTTTTAGTGCTACCGTCTCGCTTTACATTTTCAAAACTGAACCCCAAAAACGAACTTGTTGACTTGCTAGCGTCTATCGGGAATTTTCTCGCAAAATTAAGTAATTGTTATGTCACTCAAACCAAATCAATCATTCCACGTTTATATAGCCACAAAATATAGCTGTAATAAAGCGTAAATATCATTGAAATAGGTGAGGTGAGCCGATTCTGACGGAATAAGTTTTAAATTTAAAGGTGATTGGTGAACGTTTAGGTGTGAAAGATGACTTAGTGTGCAAGATAGAGAAAGCATTGTTAAGTTGGTTCGGGCACATAGAGAGGATGGATAAACGTAAAGTAGCAAAAGAAATATATAGAGCAACAAAGTACAAAGCCCGAAAGAAAGAAGCCCGGATAGAAATGGTTTACAGAGCTTTCATTTTTTAGCAGAAACAACACAGATTCCAATGATATATTTTGTACCATGAGAACGAGTAAATGAATAAGGGGCAGCCAGGGCTTCAGAATAAAAATTCGAAGCCACTTCTGGAAGCCAAATGGGAAAAAGATTGCAAAATAAATGTTTTTGATGATGGGTTTCCAACTGCATCGCTCGAAAATCACTTAAATGCCCCGACATTCCTGATAATTAATAAATAGTTTAAATAAGTTTGAAAATATTTTTTTTATAATTTCTAGTCATAGTAAACGGATAAAACCAAAGAGTCGTACAACACAATAACAAAAATAAATAATCCACATAACTTTTTTCAAATGTTAAGCTATTTAGATGCCGCTTAATTTTTAAAATTACGTTACTAAGTTGTGTTTTTAAGCATCCCTGCAAAAGTTGATCTGCGGAGTAAAGTTTGTTCTAGCTCCTGCATTATAAATTTGAACTTTCAAACAATGCTGCCAAACATGTTTTCACCAAAGTTATTCTTGATAATTTTATTTTCTCATTATGTAATACTTCAATAACAAGTTATATTGAGGGACAGCATAACGTAACATAGCACAAATATTTTGATGTTATCATTGGTAGCATTCCATCATCAACTATATTTAAGGATATTTGCTGTGTAGTCTCGGCTTAAAATAGCACTACCCCTTTTCTTCCGGTGGGTGTACGCAAGAGGCGACTAACGGTATTGGGGCTTTTTAAGGGATTTTCGGGCGATGCGGTTGGAGACCCATCACCAACAACCTTTATTTTACCATCTTCTTCCCACGCAACTTCCAAAAGTGGCTGAGGAATTTCTAATTCGTTAGCTCTGGCTATCCCTTGTAGGGATTTGTAGCCGTGAGTATATGTATGTATATTTATGGACCCTGTTTAAAAATTAAGAATGACTTTATGGCCTCAGCTTAGATACGTGCTGCTAGTATCTTGTGTCTCATGGGTATGGTAAAAGATCATAGAGATATGGGGCTTTCAAAATTATGTTCTGTTTTGCGGTTGGAAAACTAAAGGGGAAAGGTTATTGAGCAAAATAGGGTGGGTTTAAGGTTGTTACATCAAGGAATTTCTAATTGTGAAACTCTACCCTGTTTCGGGTTCCATAGCTGTGAGTATTTTTATGTGTATAAATTGAACGATACCCGCAGAAAATAATGGGTAAGTGGTGTTCGTAGACTGTCCTTAAAAGTCGACAGGCTTTTAAATTCTGAAGGCAAAAGGGCGTTTATAACAAAATAGCGTAAGAGGTTTTCCGGGATCGTAAAAAGTGGCGAAGAAATGTCTTTCAACTTGATATATTTTGTACATACATATACTAACGGCTGTAAATCCCTAGAAGGGGTAGCCAGAGCTAAGGAATTAGAAATTCCTCAGCCACTTTTAGAAATGATAGTGGGGAAAAGATGGTAAGAATAAAGGTTGTTGGTGATGGGTCTCCCACCGCATCGCCCAAAAATCCCTTAAAAACCCCAATACCGTTAGTCGCCTCTTACGTACACCCACCGGAAGAAATGGGGTAGTGCTATTCTAAGCCTACACTACACAGCAAATATTTTGTCATAATGATTTAGGCTTGATGTATGTTTTATTGTGCTAGGTTTTCTTTATCCCACATGTAGTAACATTTTTGCCAAAGCAGTTTTGCTTTTGTTGTTACATTGAAATGTTATTACCAATAAAATATGCAAGTAAATATAAACCTTAATCGGAACTAATGCCGTAAATATCTGAGTGGGTCTATAAATTAATTTAATTCATACATATTGTGTTTCACTTTGTATTTATCGTGTGTAATTTTGAAGTTTGAAGATTTCCCCAGGTGCTTACAATGAAAATCCGTAAATTATGGTCGAATCCGCCCGAAAACTGATGTGTGTAAGTGTGTTCAATTTAGTTTATTTTACGAACATTTTGAAAATCAAGTTTTACTGTGATATTATTTAAAATGAAATCTTATATTTAATCAGGTTTGGCAGGTGTATTTTTCGGTAATATTATGGAGGCATGTCGACATCAATTATCTTGTTTAGTATAGTAATAAATATAAGGAAATGGCTTATCGATTAGTTAGTAAGTGTTTGTTTTTCTAAATGTGAAAATTTTGTAAATGGCCTTTTGTGTCTAAAATTAATTAACTTTGTTTCTAAAGATGAGACGCTGTAAATCTTCCAAAGATAATTAAGTAATGTTTTTTTTCGTTGACTTTCTTAATTATATTAAAATACCTTATAATTATAACATATTTAATACTACCTACATGATGTGTTCACTGGATCTATTCAATTTTTTTTTTAATGGCCTTACACCCGTGCCCCGATTACGTATCTTTTGCAACAACTATTGTGTCGCAAGTTTCAATATTGTCGCTGCCAAAATTGTCAAATTGCATATAAATTTTTGACATTGACAGCGATAATCGTGCAACTTGCGACACAATCGACGGTCGCTAAAGATACATAATCAGGGGGCCAATCTTTATCGTCAATGAAATTTTGAAAACTGTAATTCGATTTCTTTACAAGTATTGTTTTAGCAACCAAGACTATACTGCTATACATTATGTGTCATGTTTGTCAAAAGTGGCGCACATGATTGATCTTATTATTTTCTTGTTATTTACGGCAACAATTGATGATTTTAGGCACCCTCGCTATTTTCGGCAGCTATTATCGACACTATCCATCATCTTGCAATATCACATTTCATCAAACTCTCGCCTGAGACATATTATATCGAGTCCACTGGATCTCTTGTAAATAGATTTTGCCTACCTTTATTGTTTTTGTTAAAAAGTTTGTCAGAGACTTTTAATCACGATTGACTAAGTTTTTGTAAGTAACCGAAGCTCACAATGGCTGCAAACAAATTATAATATTAATTCACTTTGTCTGATTAGAATATAAGCTATTCTATGGCATATATATTATTGTACGCAACTTCCAAAAGTGGCTGAGGAATTTCTAATTCCTTAGCTCTGGCCGTGAGTATATGTATGTATGTATGTATATATTATTGTGGCGTAATACACTTTTGAAACTATAGGCGCATATACAAATCCTTTGTAATGTGTTAGAATAGAGAAATCCGATATAAATTCGGAGCTATCTTTGTGACTCCAGTATAGCTGGCCAATCTTGTGAAACTTGTTTGCGCCAAATTACGCACAAATTAACAATGGTTCATAACTTACCAAATCCTATCACCTAATAAGTTTTCAAGAAGACAGCTTCGCATTGAAAAATTTCATACAAAAACACATCTAAATCATTTATAAGTAAATTTTGATATTATTTATGGAGTAAAAAACTCACCTGGGATCCAATAAATCCTCTCTTAAATGACTGCATGTAACAATAAACAATCTTTTAATTTTGTGCCACTAACCATTTTTGACAAAAACAAACAATGGAAACTCATTCAAAACATGCTTAAATACTTAGTCACCTTAAATTAATACATACATACATACATATAGCCGTGAGTATATTATACTCACGGCTATAAATCCCTAGAAGGGGTAGCCAGAGCTAAGGAATTAGAATTTCCTCAGCCACATTTGGAAAATTGAGTGGGGAAAGGATGGTAAAGTAAAGGTTGTTGGTGATGGGTCTCCAGCCGCATTGCCCAAAATCCCTTAAAAGCCCCAATGCCAACGGGGTAGTTCTATTCTAAGCCGACACAACAAGGCAAACATAATAATAAATTAATAGACATGGGAAAGCCAGATTATTGGTTGCATCAAACAACACCTTGTCAAATAACTGTATACTTGAGTTACCTTTAACGACTATGCATAAATATATTCCCGGGTATAAATTCTGAAATAGGGAGGCGAGAACATTATAGTTAGAAAAACCTCAAATACTTTTGGAAGTTAAGGTTTCCAGCCACATCACCTAAAAATAATATAAAGAGCCCGTGAAAATAGTCAGTTCTATTCTGAACCAACACTACACAGATATTCTATGACATCTAAAGAGTAAAATATGATAGTACTCTTTTAAATCTTCAGCCGGATTTCACGTCTTTTACTAAAAGAAACGAGAAAGTGCTACTCTTAACCCACGTCACATCACAATTCTAAATAGAGAGATTTAAGGCTTTGTAAATTTATGTTTAGAAGATGTCTTTAAGTCAATTATGATAGAATATAATAGGAAACTCTTTATCTTCTATACTTATAATAAATCTGTAGAGAGGTCAATTCTGTACATGGAATATATTTTCAAAATAACTATCAGGGGGTGATAAGGGATCGATACTGATGCCAAAAATGCAATCAGTAAAATTTTTGTCTGTCTGTCTGTCTGTCTGTCGGTTTGTATGTTCCTTATGGAAACAAAAACTACTCGACGGATTTTAACGAAACTTGGTACAATTATTTTTCATACTCCTGGGCAGATTTTTGTATACTTTCCAGCAGAATAGTAAAGGGGAATTCAAATTCAAATTCAAATTCAAATTCTTTATTTGCATTCCACATGTTATATGATCTTACAGAGATAATTAAGTACCAATGTGGACCCTGTAGGGCACAGCAATATAAATCTAATTATAATATAACTTAAAATTATCTTAAAATATTAATTAAAATCTTAAACTAAACATATTGTATAACTGTATAAATTAAAATTTAAACATAAAAACAAACATGTAAAATAATAATACTGAGGACATATCTGTACATTTCAGCCATGAAAGTAATTAAAGTAATTACTTCCATTATTTGAACAAAAAAACAAAACTTATTATTTATTTATGTACTAACTTTCCAAAACAAAACAAAACAAGGCTCTAATCAATTAATATGGGTACTATTTATTATTATTATAATTGTAAAATTCGTCTAAAGTATAAAAGATATTTTTTGTAAGTACTTCTTTTAATTGTTTTTTAAATTTATTTACATCACTTATATCTCTAATCTCTGATGGTAATTTATTATAGATTTTAGAGCACATAGATAGTGGGCCTTCTGAGACAATTTTCATGTTAGTTAGGGGTTGCGCTAATCTGGTGTTCGGTCTCAAATTGGGTGGGCGATGGTAAATTGGAAAAAGATGAGGGTTTTGCCTAACAAATAGACTTGCTTCTAATACATATAGGGATGTTAACGTGAGTATTTGGTATTTCATGAATTGTGGTCGACAACTCGTCATTTGATCTATGTTAGCTATAATTCTAACACACCTTTTTTGTAGCCGGAATAAATTAATTGTGTTTGTGCTATTACCCCAAAGGACAATGCCGTACTGGAGCCACGAATGTGCATACGCGTAATATGCTGTTAAAGCTGTTCTATCGTTTGTACATTTTTTTAATTCGTACAGTGCGTAGGTGAATCTTGATAGTTTTGTACTTATGTTTTCTATATGTTTTTTCCAATTTATACTTGAGTCAATACTGATGCCTAATAGAGGATATGAAGAAACTGTCTCTATATTTTCGTTTTTAAATGAAAAATTAATAGATAGGGTTTTTTTTTGGTATGGTTTAAATTGTATCAACTTAGTTTTTTTATAGTTAATTTGCAGGTTGTGCTCGTCAAGCCAATTTACCAGTTTGTGTAATACATTCTCGAGAGTACCGTTTATATTTATTTCATTTTCACAAGGCAGCACCACGGACACATCGTCAGCAAACAGAGTACATGATTCACCTAGAATCTTCGGTAAGTCATTAATGTAAATTAGAAACAAGACGCATCCTAACACGCTTCCTTGCGGGATTGATTGTGTTATGGAGCCTTCGTCTGATCTTATTTTTAATATTTTGAATTTTTTTAGACTTTTTTATAGCTTTTTTTAACAATTTTTCGTACTGTTTATAGTTTTCGTTTAATATTTGGTTATCTGTTTTGCTTACAAATATTTTAAGGAATCTTTTGTTTTTACAAGATATTTTTATTCCAGTTGTTAGCCACGCTTTATTTGAATAAGATTTACATTTAATTTTAATTTTCGGGATACATTTATTTAGAATAGAAATTAATTCATTTTGAAAAACAGTGTAATTTTCGTTAATATTTTTATCCCTACTTATTAGTTTATGAAAGTTTATACTTTGAAGTTCCTTTTTAAAAAAATCAATATTTATAGCACTAAATATTCTTTTATACATAAACCAATTTTCCCGGGATTTTTCATTTTTGAAAGGTAAATGTAAAAGAACGCCCTTGTGATCCGAAAAGCAATAATCATATACACAAATTTGGTTTTGGTTTGTTTGGAAATTAGTAAATATAAGGTCGATACAAGATGATTTGGTCTTACAAATTCTAGTTGCCTCCTGTACATGCTGACGGAAGTTATAACTGCCCATGCTGTCTAGTAGGCGCGTGGATACGGATTTATCCAAGAAATCCACGTTAAAGTCTCCGCCAATTATTACATTACATTTATTCTTTTTTTTATGTACATATTGTAACAGTTTTTCTAATGAATCGTAAAACAGTGCAGGCATTCGGTTGTGGTCAGGCCAATATATAGTAATTATTAATAAATTTAAAGAGGGCACATCTACTGCACAAGTTTCGAAAATGTATTCAATACTCATGTTACTTATTACTTGCAGTTCTTTAAATTGAATTCCATTTTTCAGAAAGATACATACACCTCCTCTTTCACGGTTTGTTCGACAATAACATGATGCTAAGTCATATCCATCAACACGTAATAAGTCTAATTTAGATGGAGATATCCATGTTTCAGTAAGACACAAACACTTTAAGTTCTTATCCTTTTCAGTTTCGACTTCTAAAAAATCTCTTTTACTAATAAAACTTTGAATGTTTTGGAACAAAATAGTAAAATCACTCACGAAAATTGTTTGTTGAACTACTAGTTTTATGTGGTGGGGTGGGCAGAGTCTTTGGTGAGAGTTGTGAAGGGGTTTTGTTCAAATTAAGCGAATTATCTGTTAGGTCTTCTTGTTTTTTATGAAAGTACTCTTTCCCATTTATAAATAATCTATTATTCATGATGTTTGCTCTTTTGCCTTCTTTTCGAGCTTCAATTAAAATTTCTCTAAGTTCTCTTCTGTATTTTAAGGCCTCTTCTCCTAAAACTTCAGATACAGCTAATCCGGTGTTTTTAAAAAGTCTTTTTCCATTCAAAATTTGTTTTGCCATATGTTTACTTAAGAACTCTATTTCTAAGGGACGACGGTGCCCTGGCTTTCCTAGCCTTTTCAATTCTTCGACATATCCTTGGATGTTTATATTGAGAATATCTTTAAATGCAAAAACAATTCTTTCATAAGTATCATTTAAGTTTTCCCATTTGTTTTCATCAAGCCCATACAGGACGATTTTTTTTTCATTGTTTTCAATGCTATGAGCGGGTTTTATTGGGTTCTGTGTGCCAAAATTTGTTGAGTGAAGAGTCGATTGGATTTTATTTATTTCTGATTCAAGTTGAAATTTCTCGGTACTTAATTTGATAGTTATATTATTCAATTTCTCAATATCCTTTTTCAATTTTTCTTGCTCTCCAGATAAAATTTTAATTGACTGAAACATTTCTTCTTTTAATTTCTGTATTTTATTTGTAGTAACCTCAGATATCATAAGTGTTAATTCTGTAATTATTGATTGCTTCATATTATCTAATTTTTTATTTAGTAGAATTTCCATCTGCTCTAAGGTAATTGGCTGGACCAGGAGGGAAGCTGAATTTTTATCTTCATTTGCGGTCATATCCAAAAACAGACAAATTTTCAGAGAATGAGAGATCATTCGCTATAAATGTATTTTTCCTGCGTAAAGTAACGTTGCTTTGAGATGGTGAATTCACTTGGCGGATCGGCGTCTCGTCATTTCGATTGTTGCGAGATATATTATCGACACAATTTGGACACTTCCATATATTTTCCAAATTATGCCTCTCACTATTAAAATATTCCCTAGTAAGTCCAATGCATGAATTATGGTAGCTTTCTTTGCATTTTATACACTGCAGTCTTTCCATAATTGATGTGTGACTGTTACATGCAGGGCATTTCATTCTGTTACTTTATTAGAAAGTGATAATAGAATTGTTTTATTTATTTTTGTCACTTGCACCCTCTGTGTATATTTGACAGGTACTACGTACTCCTCTAGTAATCAATATTCGATTAGAACTTGCGTTAATCTGTTTTAAGATTGGTTCAACTACCAGATAGTAGATGGCGCTAATGTGCAATCAGTTCAAAATTTTGGGAAATTTTGGGAAAACGGGAGAAGTTACTCCATTTTTTAAGCTTCCCTCGCGTGTGCAGCCTTAATGGTCAAAGTTACATAGAAATCACGTATGACGGAAATATTCTACATAAAATTATCTAAAAAATATTCCGCAACAGTATATGTCTATCTTTTATGGTTGACTCACAACAACACGTGTAACTCCTGATAGCTTAGCAGTTCGGCGCATTCTGATTATATTTGTTTTCTCTTACGTTTATAATACTCTCAATCACCTTATTTCAAAAGTTTACATTATTACCTACTCAATAAAAAAAGAATCATAGAAATCGGTATAGAAACACCAAAATTAATAGTCCCAACATAATAGTCGCACGCGATCAAAACCAAATCCTTAGTAGTTTACATATTACGTACTAGATGGCGCCAGAAGTTGCATCAATTAAAACCTAAAAATTAGCTTAATTTCGGAGATATTGATCTGAACCGATCATAAAAGCGCTTTCAAAATCACAAAGTAACACTATATTCAGACATGAGTGCTGTAAGTTGTAATAAAGGCGTTAATATCATAACGCTTGAGCAGTGATTGAAGAAACCTCCAATATTTTTAAAACTACGCTACCCGTGCGAAGCGGGGCCGATCCACTAGTAATTAAAATAAAAATATAACAGAAATAATTTTATTGGATAGAAAGACAAGTTGCTGTGTAGTGCTGGCTTAGAATAGCACTACCCCATTTCTTCCGGTGGGTGTACGTAAAAGGCGACTAACGGTATAGGGGTTTTGAAGGGATTTTCGGGCGATGCGGTTGGAGACCCATCACCAAGAACCTTTATTTGACCATGTGATCCCCACGTAAATTCCAAAAGTGGCTGAGGAATTTCTAATTCCTTAGCTGAGGCTACCCCTTCTAGGGATTTATAGCCGTGATTATATGTATGGATGTATGTAGAAAGACAATTGGCGGTGTCTCATCACTTAGATAAGAGCAATCTTTTCCAGTATAGCTAGTACAAGCGACCTTTTAACTAGATATCGCGTGGTATAAAACAGCTACGTCTGACGCACTTACTGAGTATCGTATACTGTCATCTCATTTTAACCGATATCTTGACAATAAAATAGCGAACAAATGAAGGAAGGAAAAATCTAGAAACAGGCGGGAATCGAACCCGCGACCTCGGGTATACGCCCCGACGCTCTGCCAATTGAGCCACCGTGTCAATGGCTGCCAGCGCGAAATTCTTCTATCCTTTATTTCTTTTACACGTTTAAGTAGTGTTTGCGTTTCCTACCTCCGAATTTTTTACTAATTCGGAAGGCCTATTATTCTTTATTTATTAGTAATAATCCCCACATGAGGTTTTCATAAACAAAAAAAATTAAATTATGTGATAAAATAGCGCTCGAGCTAGGCCTCCAGACAAACTTGAGTTATTATGGTCAGTAAATTAAATTTTAACATAGGGTAATCGTAGTAGTGCTTATGAAACGATCCTTCTCTTATTAAAATCTTACTTATAAATAAATGGTAATTTTAAATCAAGTTAATCTGAAAAAACCTGTACCTCTGTGTTACTCTCTTAGTTTTTTACTGAGTTGAACTCTTTTACTGACCTACACTAACTAGATTGAATTTAAAGTAATCTAGTAAATAAAATAACCTATTTTCTCTTAGCACACACACATTTTGATAATACAATTGGAATAATTTATTTGTTAAAAAATTCCTGGAATTTTTATCATATCCTGCTCACGTTTATTTTTCGTCAGAACAATAAAGAATCGAGTTGGCTTTGTGACGTCATTCAGTGACTTGTTTAGAGTGAAGGGGGTAAATCTGGTGCAGTAGGTGGCTAGGGGAAGGGGGTAGTCTGATCGGCAAACTAAGTGTGAACGGGTTAAAAATACTGACAAGTGTTTACTCTAAGAATCATTTTATTTGCGATCAAGTTATGTGATTGTTCAAGTTATTATTCTTCGACTGTGAACAAGTATGTTATAAAATTTTGCGACTTAAGGACATTGCTTTTTGAAAATAGATTTATATAAATGAGCTTAGTATTGTTTAATCATACATTGTACGAGATTTAAAACTTCAAAACAAAAATGGGGGAAGGATGTGCTATCAAAAAACTCCGACAAATCACTACATGCCTATTGTACATTTTTTTCATCAAAAGTACTTTGAGTATTTCAAACATTTTTTCTCGTAGTTAATAATTTACAAAATTGAAACGTCCGAAGTTTTAAAAAATTCGTCGCATTCCCATCAAACTTTTGAATATGAAATTAACAGAGTAAAAAGAATTCTGCAGTACTCAATCAAAATTTTCAACACAACAAAATTGGTTTGTAAAAGAAATGTATAGCGATTTTATGGGAACAAAATAGCATTTTTTTAAAGGCCGCTATGAGCTATGCCCGTGTATATTTATTTATTTATTATTGCTTATACTTTATGCTACCTTACTTGTTAAACCTGCAAAATAAAAACATGAGCAAAAATTTACCACCAAACTGGATATTTCAGAGATCAATTTCTCATCTATTTTAACCACAGATTAATAAATAATTACTTCGCTAAAATACAAAATAACTCTGCATTAAAATCTGTCCCGTAGAAAACCTGGAGGCATCGAATTGAAAATTAATCTGAGCAAAACAGACTATTCTCCCGAAACTTTCAAAATACCCTACGGGAGAATTAAGTTTTAATCACAAAAGACTTTAAACGGAATATCCGTTTTCTCGAGGACGAAAAGAATTAAGTATTTTCACCAATCTATAACTTGCAAATTGATGGTGCTTAATACAGGATATTATATGAAAATTTTACAATCGTGAATTAAACGGTTCTTTTAAAAGTATTTTGAATAACATACATACATATACTCACGGCTATAAATCACTTGAAGGGGGAGCCAGAGCTAGGGAATTTGAAATTCCTCAGCCACTTTTGGAAGCTGCGTGGGGAAAAGATGGTGGAATAAAGGTTTTTGGTGTTGGGTCTCCAACCGCATCGCCCAAAAATCCAATAAAAAGCCCCAATACCCTTAGTCGACTCTTACGACACCCGTGGGTAGAAAGGGGTAGCGACATTCTAAGCCGGCACTACACGGCGCTATCTTACAAATAAAAAGTAAATTCACACAATTTCGAATCATATTATGTTCGTGTAATCTGGTTCAAGTAAGAATGACATAATTTTAATGTTTGCATTACCTCATAGCATGTGTTATTTTGACAACTTGGCCCGAAGGCATTGCATGCAAATTTAAATCGGAATTGTTACAAAATAGCTTTACTTATTTAATATAATTCATTTCAGTGGCCAAACAATATGAACTCTTTGTTACACTTTTGTTTTGTTATTTATTTACGGAAAAGCACAGCTTTTGCAAAAAAACATGTATATGTATACATTTCCCTTATTTTCACCATTTTAATACATTGTTGTACTTCCTTTCACATCTTATCTAAAATCTGAAAATAGATACAGAAACGGTGCTAACTGAAAATGTGTGCTGTGGGGTAGGTAATGTAAAGTTATGTGACAGAATGAGATATAGTTTTATTTATTTATTTTTATTTATTATATAAGGATCATCAACAGCAACACATATTATATAGTAAGTTGAAACAGTACAGTAAAAAAGGCCAATAACAGATGATCACAAGTTAAAACAAGATACACACACAGTTTATTCAAAAGAAAAAAAAACTAAACTATCTAATGACAAAATGAATAACAACAGAAAAAGAAAAAAAATATTTTTTATCGATGTAATATTAGTGAAAGGTGATTGTGAAAACTATAGGAAAAGGATAGTTTAGGGAGAGGTATATATATAAAAGTAATGCGACAAAAGAGATAAAGAGCTTTTATCCCTAGGTTTTTATATTAGTATTATTTATATTAGCATTGAAGTATCAAAAAGGACATAACTTAAGTACGGACTTGTGGGACTATCAAATCTCTTCACCTTTCACGAATCACGTTTCACATGATTACATAACCTCTGGAGCACGTTTTCATCTTGATTTTCAGATATTTAGGTGATTTAGCCTGCAACACCTAACCAATCACAGATACAAGTGACTTTATCCACGGGAATCAAATCCAAAATTTCAAGTTTATGAGCCGAACGTAGCCGGAAGGCCCTGAGGAAGTTTAAATCATGTAATTAAAAGTATTTGACATATTGTTTTATCACATATGTTTCAGTCAATAGCCTGTTTAGTATATAATTCATTACTACTTAAGGTGATGAGGTCCTAAGTATATACTACCGACAAAAAATTCTAGGAGGCACAGTTTCTTTATAATATTACAAATTAATATAATCAGTGTTCTGAGAAAAACATATTCTTATTATTAAAAATACTTGAAGTTATGTTATTTGAATCTTATTAATGTGTTGTTTTTAAGATATAAATACAATAAAAGTCATTATATTTAAATAAAATAATCACTTTTTGTACTTCAAAACTGTCTGAGTGTCAACGCAATAAATTGTCACCCTATTTACTTCAGCCATCCAATTCATTAATCAAAGCAACCTTTTCATTTCACTTCCTCAACATTTCAGACGAAAGCCTGGTGTAACGTGATATCTATTAGTTAGCAACTCAATAGGAAAAACTGTGACCTTAATAATAGCTACTCCTCTGTGAGTTCCTCGCTAATTGTAACTGGGTCCAATTCACAGGTGAATGCATCTTTGTAGTCGGAGTGTAACCATGGTCTAACTGTGTTTTATAGTAGGGTTGCCTCGCGAGGCAAATAGATAACTATGACAAAATATGTTATTTCTTACTTGAAATTCTTTGTGGTGTCAGGTTAGAATAGCACTACCCCATTTCTTCCCGTTGGTGATCATAAGAGGTTTTTAAGTGATTTCTAGGCGATGCGATTTGAAACCCATCGCAGAAAAATCTTTTTCTCACTCAACTTCTGAAAGGGGCTGAGGAATTTTTTATTCCAAAGCTCTGGCTACCCCTCTAGAGATTTATAGCCGTTAGTTTATGTATGTATGTATGTCAACGCAGTAAATTGCCAACATATTAATAGCTGAACAACACGATTCATTAATCAAAGCAAACCTTTTCATTTCACTTCCTCAACATTTCAGACGAAAGCCCGGTGTAACGTGATATCTATTAGTTAGCAACACAACAGGAAGAACTGTGACCTTAAGAATAGCTGCTATTACAGTGAGTTTCTCGCTAATTGTAACTGGGTCCAATTCACAGGTAAATGCATCTTTGTAGTCGGAGTGTAACCATGGTCTAACTGAGTTTTATAGTAGGGCTGCCTCACTAGTCAAATTGATAGTTTTGAAGAAATCTGTTATTTCTTACTTATACTTCTGTAAGTAATATTTGCTACTACTGACAGCAGCTTTAACATTCAGAAGGCACAATATGCTATTGCGGCCAATTGAGGTTTATACTATAAATAAATTTAGTAGATTAAACGATGAATTAAAATTTTAATTCATGCCTTGTTTTTTTTTTGTTATTGGAAAAGCTCCATTTATGCAGTACTTGTGTCAAAATAAATAGGTATGCAACAATGTTTCTTATCGTGATTATACTTTGCAGTACAGTACATATACTTTGATCAAAACAAATTACGGAAGATAGGGCACGTACTTATAATCTTCAACTGAAAAGAGGCATATTCACAACTACACAGCACGCACACTCACACAACATATTTGATTCGACAGAGACAAACATTTTTGATTCGAAAGTAGCGCGAGCGAGACAAGCGCATGTGTGTCGTGCGCTGTCGTGCGTCTTCGGGATGTTTCGGGTCAAATTGTATCAACGACGATACCAGATAGCGTATTGTATATTTCTATCTCACTCTGCAAAATGGCGAACAAAGCAATAAGTGAATTTAAAAATATCATATTCTTTTTAAGTTTCTATTTACTTTCGAGTGAAAAGTGATTCCATGAGATTTGTTTTTTCTTTTGGAATAGTTTGTACAACGCATAAAAGCACACGAAGGCATTTTTGGTAACCGCTATCTCGGTTAAAATAATAAAACTGTTTTTTCCAGTCACACACCTGTTCTTGTCACTTGTCGATTGCAACTGAGCGCAATTAGGCGACGTTAGCCTGATTTAAAGGATACACGCGCTAGAGGCGAGTCACCCATCTTCCGTTTTTTGTTTTAATCAAAGGGTATATATTTTAAAAACTTTCACTCATATCTTCTACAGATTTTTTAAAATAAATATATATGAAGTTGAAAATTATAATAAATTTAATATAACCTCGAATAAAAAGACATACGCTGTCTATTAAATTAATACTATCTCGCCAATATATGTAAAAAAATATGACCTGTATAATGTCGGCTTAGAATGTAACTACCAATATCTACCCATGGGTGTTCCAAGAGACGTTTAAGGGTGTGGGGCTTTTTTTAAGTGGTTTTTGAGCGATGCGGTTAGAGACCCATTACCAACAATATCTTTTGCCCTATCATCTATCAAATCTGGCTTAAGAGTTTCTAGATCTAAAGCTCTGGCTACCCCTTTTTGGAATTTATGGCTGTGAGTATATGTAGGTATGAAACCTAAAACTGCAATCTATATCAGAGCTCAAACCCACAAACACCACGCACCTGCGATGCATCAAAGCATATTATTACATGAAACATTTACCGTTTGTGGCAGCCCTAGGCTAACCACGAAATTCACTCAATAATTAGGGTTGGAGCAAATAGTGTCAAATGGCTGTGAAAACCCTGAACCAAATCTTACTCGTGCAAACAATAATTGCGGTTAAAACACAATGACACGATAATTTGCTTGTAAAATTAAACTAACATAGCATTTTGATTGGTTATCTCTGAAACTGTTATATGTATTGATTTTTCTTTTGAACAGATTTTTACGTGAATATGATTGGAATTAAACTTTGGGAGGGAGATATAGAGGCTGAGAAAGACTCAGCTATGCTAAGGACTAGCCAGTAAGATATTAAAGAAAAAAGACTTTACATACATTCATATACTCACGGCCATAAATCCCAAAAGGGGGTAGCCGGAGCCTAGACCTAGAAACTCTTCAGCCAGATTATAAAGTTGATATGGGATATGATGGTAGAAATTAAGCATCTTTGGTTATGGGTCTCCAACCGCCTCTTACGACACCCGAGGGTAGAAAGGAGTAGTGACATTTTAAGCTGGCAAAACACAGCTAAAGAAAGAAAGACAGTAACAAAACTATTTACTTATTGCTATATCACCCAAGGTAAAACAATGAATAAACCATAAACATACTTAATAGTTATAGACTAAGGTAGGTTACATAATATTAAGTATTTGCATATATTTATCCTAAATTGGCAAATCAAAAAGGGTATTAGAACATGTTAGAAAGCTTTTGTTTATCTACCGCGTCTCGTTATACCCAATTTAAGGTAGCCATAAGTTAGAGATGGCATGAATAGTGGTTGGCCAAATGCCAAATATCTAATTTTCGGCGGCGCTCTCAGCTCTCCGAATATTTGGCAAGAGATCCATCACGTTTCAGGAACATGTTTGGAACACCTTAGTGCGGAGCGTGAGGGGTCACGGTATGGGGCAGGAGTATTTGGCTGATAAAATAGAAGGTCTTGATAAAAATAAGTCACGTTGTCTTGAATTACTTTTGCTCATTGTATCAGCTAACCGTGGACTCAGGGTGAGGCAACAGTTCTTAATACGTTTACTTCTGATACTTCTGAATAATCCTGGGTCGGGCCCTACACCAACTTGTCTTTTCTAAAGTCATATGTGTGGTTAATTTATCATGGTTGTTAACGGTGAGGGAAAACATCGTGAGGAAACCCACATGGCTGAGTTTTACTTAGTCATGTGACAGTGTATTCGTACAAAACGGCGATAGGCCTGCCCCCTATCACGTGAGTACACTGTCTAAGCAAAACGTGGGTACCTTCTCTGGACACTAGATGGCGCTGCCATGTGAGTTCAGAAGTATTGGTACCTCTGCCAACCCCTTCGGGGAAAAACGGCGTGAACGTTTACGTTTACGTTACGTTTACTTCTGAATACGTTTTTTTAAGATAGATTAAGTTCCTTAACAGGTCAGAGCCAGGGGGGCAAGTCACGCTACTACTACGCTACGCTTATTTTTGCTATGTATAAATAATGTCATACATTGTATTTCTTATTTTTTTTTAATTTGTTAATAGTTTAACGGCAAATCGAAGAGATTTAATTGTAGACCTCAACGATTCGATTATACCACGAAATCTATAATTTATAAAGGTTCTATTTGGCGCAATCGATCACAAAACACTTTTAGCATTCTTTCAAATGTAAATGTAAATCGTATTCAATACACTCAAACAACCGTTAAAAGTAACTGTTCTTTACAAAAGAGCGCTTTTATTGTGATTTAATTCTGCTTTGATCGGAAAACAATGTAATGCAACTAGGGCATCCAATTTCCGTGTGACCGTGTCCGTAAAGCTATAAATCTTCCCTCGTTATTCCCAGGAATAATTGTCTGGTGAGGATTTTTCTTCTCACGTTATGTGATTAGTTTTTTTTGATGGACAATTTTTTTTCATTATGTCAAACTAGCGTTTGGTTTTGTCGCATAGAAAATCTTTTATATAGTAAAAACATGTTAATATACTGAAATTGTACAAACCGTGTTAAAAAAAAGTGAAAAATTTGAATGTAAAGAGTTTTTTTGTTGCTTCTTCTCTTTACGAACATCTTCCGAAGCAACGGTCTAATGATCAATCAAAAATGTTTGACGTTCAAAAAATGTTAGTTTTTAACTTAATTTTGAAGAATAAACTTTTTTTTTAACTATTTCTCAAAATTAAATGTCCGGATTGATCCCGATATAATGGATAAATAGTATACGAAAAGTTAATAAAAAACAATATCGACTTTTAATTATTTCTTAGTTTAGGTTCAATGGTAATGGTAACTTTGTGAAGTATGAAATTAAAATACTAAATGAGAAAAAAAATACACGGAATAAGTAGTGAAGATATATTTTTTAATCCAAATAAATCTGTTGTATAAGAATGGCAAAAATAATTATTGTCCGAAATATGTATATAGGAAAAGTTAAACTAAAGTATTTAGATAATTTATCAAAAAGATATCTAAATAGTTTAGATATTTTTTACTATCCTGAACGCCAATAATGTTCTGCTCTAACCGGAAAACCGGATCCGGTTATCCGGCGGACATAAATTCACATTTAACGCCCTTTTCTAAAACGTTTTCTCTCCAGTCCTGAAACGTCTTACATGGCCGTACGTCTACATACAATTTCTCGTGATTTTACTTTCATACATTCATATTGTACACTATAAATCCTAATAAATGGTAGCCAGAGCTTCGGGAAAGGAAAGCAACTGCCACTTTTGGAAGTTGAGTGGGTAAAAGATTATACAATAAAAATTGTTCTTGTAGGTCTTCAGCCGCATCGTCTAAAAATCACTTAAAAAGCCTCAGTACCTTAACGCCCGATTTCTGAATTGAGTATTCCAGCTGAGAACAACAAGTATCGTTCTGTTGCATTGAAATCTTAACAAATAAATGAGACAAAACGATACTTAAGTCGTTCTCAGCTTGAATACTCAATTCAGAAATCGGGCGTAAGTCGCCTCCTACGAACGCCCATGGGAAGACATGGGGTAGTCCTATTCTTAGCCGATACTACAAAGCTAAAAACTTTCATCTATCGAATATACATTATTATGTGTGATTCCAGGAACCGATTGTTTTGCGTGATAGATTTAATCCATATTATTACAAAATTGAAAATCGATCTATTATAACCAAAGCTGTAATAATTATCTTCATTTCAAGTTCCTGTAAATCCAATTAGAAATATAATTTAGAAGACCTTTGTTTTACATTTTCTATATTGTATTAATACAAATTATTGCTGAGTTTTGATTGTTTTGAATTTCTTTTTAAAATGTTGGTTAATTTGTTGGTAGTAATTTTAAGTTGTTTTATTTAATTGCTTATCAAGTTGATTTTGTACAAATCATCTGACTGTTTATCGACAAAAGTCACCTAAGATTCCTAACGCAATTGATTTTATTTCTTACGTTATCATTGTGTACTATAATTACTTTATACTTTACGAGAAAAGCAACTCTATACATGAGACACACATACATATACTCACGGCTATAAATCCCCAAAAAGGGGTAGCCAGAGCTGAGAAATTAGAAATTCCTCAGCCAATTTTGGAAATTGAGTGGGGAAAAGATGGTAGAATAAAGGTTGTTGGTGATGGGTCTCCAACCGCATTGCCCAAAAATCCCTTAAAAAGCCCCAAGTCCGTTAGTCGCCTCTTACGTACACCCACCGGAAGAAATGGGGTAGTGCTATTCTAAGCCGACACTACAAAGGTAAATTACACTAGAATCAATACAAAATTAGATATGCCTCGATTTATTGTGGTATATACCTGGGTTATAACCCAGTTAACTTAGATTGGTTTAACTTACAAAAAGGCTACCATACAAGATGATGCCTACTGAGGTACACTATGAGGTATTTGTTTAATCTCATAATTCTGTTTTATGGTTATTACTTATTGTTGTTTAATACTTTAGGTCTAATAGTTAAAAATGTATGATGAAATACATATAAAATTAAAGAAAGAAAAAAAAGGAAAGAAAGAAAAGACTCTATTTTCCTATTGATGACACAATACATAAAAAAATTATAAAAAAACAGACTTCAACAACTTATACAACAAAATTAATAAAACAAACAGAAAAAAAACACGGAACTTTAACCTTACAATTAACACAACAGCAAATTAAATTATATAAATGTGCCCTCATTTGGAAAAAGTGTACCTGGCTCGGTATTTTGCTATTGTCGCATAAATCGACAACACGCCGATATTCAGTCAGAGCCTACTTAAAAAAAGTTTTTTATTGACTCAACGGCATACTACAAACATTAGATAAACTTTAGACAACTATCCTTACGAAAAGGGCAGATGCGAAAATGAAAGGGCAGATGTGAAAATGGTGCTAAGTGAAAATCAGTGTTGTGAGGTTACACTCACAACAATACGCTGAGTTAGCAACCCTTTCGTTGTAAGACTTTCTAATTTTTATCTAGATTTACTGTGATTGTTGTTTGTTTTTGTGTTTAAGTGTTTTAAATTTGTATGCAACGAATAAATATTTTCTTTTCTTTTCTTTTTTTTTTTTTCTTAAAATGTTTTTTCACAAAATGAAGATTCTTCGACTTCGCAACCAGTCTCCAATAAAACACCATATCCACCATCTAATTTAATCTTAAGTAAAATCTATACACTAATATAGAATTCATAACAACTTATAGAATTTTGGATTGAATCAGGCGTTACTTTGCGGAAATCCATAGCAATACTAATATTAATAAATTTCTTCGCTTAATTCCGCTAAATAATACCTGCAGTCTTCATGCAACATGCACTGTGTACCGCCCGCCCTTCCACTTACAAGTAATCGAAAGGCAGACAATGCACCACACACACACCCGCAAGCGAAAACCACAGGCAACCACAAACATGCGACGCGTTTCGACTCAACACGAGTCATTGACGAGCAGTTAGTAGACAGTTCGGCAGCTGACCACCGAGTGCCGGTCATACGATTTTGCGGTTATATTTATAGGCCAGGCTCCCCACTCCCCCACCCAAAGAACATCAATGGCGAGTGACTATATTATTGGAAAAAATTTACAATAGTTTGAAACGTTATTTATGTAATCAAAAAGAGAAATTAGATAAACACAGACAATCTGGTGTTTACAAAATTGTTTGTCCTGAATGCAACAGCGTCTATATTGGGCAAACTGGTAGAAGTTTTCTAACAAAATATGGGGAGCACGTGGCAGCATTCAGAAACGACCATCCAGAAAGGTCTCACTTTGCGAAACATCTATTGGATACTGGACACGTTCTCCCCGATAATCATAATCTGGAGATTTTACATACTTGTAATAAGGGATTCAGATTATGTCTTTTAGAGAAACTTGAAATCTCCAGATATGATAATGATAATTCCGTTGCACTGCTGAATGAACAGCTGGGCTACACCGTTTCCCCACTTTTGTCAATTTTTTCCAATAATATAGTCGCTCGTCATTGATGTTCTTTGGGTGGGGGAGTGGGGCGCCTGGCCTATAAATATAACCGCAAAATCGTATGACCGGCACTCGGTGGTCAGCTGCCGAACTGTCTACTAACTGCTCGTCAATGACTCGTGTTGAGTCGAAACGCGTCGCATGTTTGTGGTTGCCTGTGGTTTTCGCTTGCGGGTGTGTGTGTGGTGCATTGTCTGCTTTTCGATTTCTTGTAAGTGGAAGGGCGGGCGGTGCACAGTGCATGTTGCATGAAGACTGCAGGTATTATTTAGCGGAATTAAGCGAAGAAATTTATTAATATTAGTACAACTTATAGAATACAATAAGTTCAGTTCAGAGGCTTGCTAAATAATTGAGTTAATTTAAATATTAAGATCTATATACACCTTATTAACATACATACATACATATACTCACGGCTATAAATCCCATGAAGGGGTAGCCAGAGCTAGGGAAAGAGGAATTCCTCAGCCATTTTTAGAAGTTGCGTGGGGAAAAGATGGTTAAATAGAGGTTTTTGGTGATGGGACTCCAACCGCATCGCTCAAAAATACCTATAAAGCCCCAATACCGTTAGTCGCCTCTTACGATCACCCACGGGTAGAAATGGGGTAGTGTTATTCTAAGCCGACACTACACGGCAATAATTAAATTATTATTAAATAACTCGGACTTAAATATTCCTAACTAAATTGAGAATACAAAGCATCATATGTCAGTTAGTCCAATTACTTAGTACGCTTCTCAACTGAACTTGTTTTATACAATTCAGTTGTTATATGAACTCTTTTCAACTATGCCTTGAGTTCGAGCATAATGTTTAATACGTTTTCATGCATATAAACACACCATAAATTTATAATATGTGATTTTAACTCAGTACAATTCTGATAAATCTCTCTCGCCTACTTTCCATTCATAAACTTTCTCACACACGCTCCTCTATATCTCTCTATATTTAGCGAAATAAGAGGGCAATATTAATCACCTTCTTTATTTAATGTAGCTACACAGTCGGGGCTGAAATTGGGTCACGTAATTTTCTGCATAGTAAATTACAGCCCATTTGGAAATACACACTATGTGGTTTCAAATTAAACTAGCGACCCGCCCGGTTTTGTATGGGTAAATAGCATTTTTATCATTATTTTTTATCAAAGCAATTCATTTTCCAGGAAACGTATTACACGAATTTAAAATACGTAGGCGCCTGACTTTACATCTTAATCCTAACATAAATCTATAAGTTTTCTGTAACACTGACACTAAAATACATACATACATATTCGAACGGCTATAAATCTCTAGTAGGGGTAGCCAGAGCTAAGGAATTAGAAATTCCTCAGTCATTTTTGGAAGTTTAGTGGGAAAAAGATGATAAATAAAGGTTGTTGGTGATGGATCTCCAACCGCACCGCCCAAAAATTCATTAAAAGAACAAGACCCTTAGTCGCCTCTTACGTACACCCACGGGAAGAAACAGGGTTGTGCAATTTAAAAACGGCACTACACAGCTGATACTAAAATATAGCTATAAAGTAGCAACGGAAATCATAACAGGCAGTTGTTAAGAATAATATATGATATTATATTATGATAATGATATTATGATTTTTGAGTTTTCTCGTTATTAAGTACATGATTTTCAATTTTAATGTTATTCTGAAGCTGAAGCTGTATAACTTTAAGCAAATGTATTTCAATGTCAATAAAATTTTAATGAAAACTATCAGCAATATATAAAATGGCATCTTAAGGATCTTCAGTCTTTCAACAATTGGATTTGAAATAATATGTCTAACCTGGCACTCCGGTTTTAACTGATTAGTGAAATATGGTGAGGAAACCCATATGATTAAGTAATAGTTCGTTATTTGATGTGAGTTCGTACAAAGCGGCGATAAACTTACGGGTATTCCTAATCATATGAATAGGTACATTGTCCAGGTTCCTATTCCATATAACAAGTAACTACATACATACATACATATACTCACGGCTATAAATCCCTAGAAGGAGTAGCCAGAGCTAAGGAATTAGAAATTACCAGCCACTTTTGAAAGTTACGTGGGGATAGGATGGTGAAATAAAGGTTCTTGGTGATGGGTCTCCAACCGCATCGCCCAAAAATCCCTTTAAAACCCCTATACCGTTAGTCACCTTTTACGTATACCCACTGGAAGAAATGGAGTAGTGCTATTCTAAGTCGGAACTACACAGCAAACAACAACAAGTAACTATATGATGTTAAGTGATGTTCAGATGAATTGTTACTGCTAGTAGGATTAGCACAAATTAAAAAGTCACGCAGAAGTTACTTATCGCTTGATGTCTACTTTTCAAAGCGAAAACGGTAATATCATCCGTATCTCTTCTAACAGCTTGTAAAATATATTCGTGTTGCATTTGCCACTTTGAAGGTTAGAAGAAGTTTGTACATACATACATATACTCACGCCATTAATTCCCATTGGGGTAGGCAGAGACTATCGATCGCCACTTCGTACGATCCTGACAAACCTCTCTAGCTTCGTTTACATCCGTCAATCTTTGCATACATGCTCTTTTATTCTTCATACTTCGGACGCCAGCCTTTTTGAGCACACCCTCAATTTGGTCCAAGTGTGTTCTCCGTGGTCGTCCTCTACTAACATTACCATCCACACTAGCTCTATAGATCCCTTTTACCAATTTTCTATCATCCATCCTCTCTATGTGCCCAAACCATCTCAACATTCCTTTTTCTATCTTTCTTACAATATCATCTTTCACACCACACTTTTCACGAATAACACTATTTCTCACTCGGTCACACAATCTAACATTACAAATTTTTCTGAGGGACCTCATCTCTACTGCATTCACTCTGCTCTCATGCTTCTTCTGCCACACCCAACATTCGCTTCCATACATAAGCGTAGGAACAAGAACAGCATCATGCACAGCCATTCGGGCCTTTTCAGACACCGATTGACAGGTCATTAGGCTATTCATTGCTCCATTTACCGCTTTACCCTTTTTCACTCTTCTTTCAATGTCTTCATCACATTTTCCATCCCTTATAAACAAACTTCCCAGATATACAAACTCCTTCACCTGTTCCACATCCTTATCATCAATCGCAATCACGCATTCTGTCACATCTTCCTGTCTCTCAAAAACCATCGTTTTGGTCTTATCCACATTCACCCTCATTCCCTTTCTTACAAAAGACTCACATGCAATATTCATCATCTGTTGCAACTCTTCTGCCGATGATGCAAGTAGCACTTGATCGTCAACATACAAGAGGCATTTAATGATGAATACTCCCATTCTTAGTCCATAATCACTTTCACACAACTCTGTCAAACAGTCATCCATGAACAAATTGAAGAGCCACGGAGAAGCTACACATTCCTGTCGGACACCCCTAGAGATACCGAACCAGTCAGTGTTTCCCCGTTTACTCTTACACATGCACTAGAATCCTCATAGAGTGATACCAATGCACGTATAAGTTGACTCCCCAAACCGAACTTGGATAACACCTCCCATAAACACTTTCTTACCACCCTATCATACGCCTTCTCTAAATCAATGAAAGAGCAATACACCTTTTGGTTCTTAGCTAAGAACTTTTCAGTGATGCTCCTTAGAGAGAAGATTTGATCCATACATCCCATTCCTTTCCTAAATCCCGCTTGCACATCCCATATTTTCTCATCAGTTTCATTCATCACACTTTCAATCAGGACCTTAGCATTTAATTTACCAACAATGCTGTGTAAGCTGATGCTGCGGTAGTTTTTAGCCTCTTGGTGTGACTTTTACACTAACTAGCCGATAAAACCAAAACTATGTAGGCAGAGATGCGGATGCAATTATTGTTTTCGGTTTAAAGAGTAAACCTCCAGTGATTAGTCACTTCTACGTGGCTTTTTGTTTTAATCCTACTGTCAGTAAAAATTCATCTGAACATCACTTAACATAAAGTTATATTATAGTTACTTGTCGAATGGAATACGAATCCATCCACTTTTAACCTAGACAGGGTACCTATTCATATAATCACAGGTATTTATTTACTTAAAAGGGGGCTTCAACCTTATACTTCTGAAAAAAACACATGAAACTGAATAAAGAATTTTGTATTTTGTATATAATTGTGAAAAAATTGTTAAGTTTTAATTATCATCGCTTTGTCTCATCACATGACTACGCATTATTGAATCATATGGGCTTCCCACATCACATCCTCACACTCAAACCGGAGTGCAATGTTTGTAATATTATTTCAAATCCAATAGTTCGAAGTCAGAAAATCTTTGGGATGTGAATGACTAAGTGCTAAGTGCTACTACGGATGCAATCATCGTTGCCGATTTGAAAAGTTGACCTCATATTGTCACCCTCAGAGATATAAAACCAATCCTCGTTTTCCCCATTAAATAAAAGCTTGGCAGCAGATTAAAAGTTCGCACCGCCTGGAAAGATCGAGACTATATTTAGCCGGACTCTTCGATTCTCCAAGTTTTCGTTTACATATTTTATTATCCAACTATTTTCTTTCTTTGTTTTAAACTTTCCTAACCGATAAAGAAAATTCTGTGAACTGAATGGTTTTGTATATTCTAGTTTGTATTAATAAAAAAAATCCTTTTCACGAATTTGATAAGTAGAATGAAGAATGCAAGGAAATTTATAAATTGTGTCTGAGTTGTTAAAAAAATTAACATATATATTTTGTTTAACATTGACATACGTTTACATATGTATCAAAATCCCAAAAGGGAAATATTCTACAGCCCATTATTGAAATCAAATGTTTTATGTTTTTTACTAAGGATTGCAGGACATAGTTGCCATATGAATCATCTAACAATCATGTGCAGAAGCTAAAAAGCTATAATTTGCGTTTAGACAAGCCACCAAGAACTAATGGGATTTTGATTTCAGTCGTGCCAAAAAGTGAAGGCGCTTTATTTATTAAAAGATCTATATTGGAAATAACGAGGATATATTTCGTAATTTTGAATAAATAGTTTAGTGGTCTTCGTTTTATGTACAAATCTGGGGGCACTGCCATGCCCCGCCAAGTCGAGCGCAATGCAAACACTGCCATCACCATCCTTTTCTGGAACCGTTTCACCGCATTTTCAGAGCCCCGTTCGAGAACCTCTGGATAGTATTAAAACGCTGAAATTTTCGTCACCTAGGAATTTAAGGGAGTAGATCAATTATTACCGGAGTTAAGCTACTGCAAAGTTTCGCATTTTCGACTCTGACTGACTTACTTAGAGAGTTGAAATTTGGTACAGAGGTAGATACCCATATACGCCCACATAAAGAAAAAACTATCAGAACAAGGTTTATGGAAGATCTGGACTACCTGGTGACGTTGATGAGAAAACATAATAAGAGTACTGCCAAACTATACATACAAACATACATATACTCACGGCTATATATGTCCCTAGAAGGGGTAACCAGAGCTAAGGAATTATAAATTCCTCAGCCACAAACTATAATAAGCGTATTTACGAGAAATAGTAGTCCATTAACTGTATTCTTCTCAATAAATAAAAATGTTCTGTCCAATAATAATTATTATTTATGTACTAGCACTCAGCCGCGGCTTCGGTCACGTTATTAAGCATTAGTACCAGTACTCGTCACTAGATGGCGCTGGCTGTATTTTAAATCCCGGTAGCGTATTTATTTACACATTTAAAAGTTTTTTCGTGTATTTTAAAGATTTGAGAAGTCGTGGAGTTTATTTGTATTTGATTTCACAAGATAATATAATAACAAGAAAATGTAACCATTAAATCAGGCTACGTCCTGTCAAAAAGAAGTGAAATCCCACCAAAACATTCTGTAGAAAACTAGCCAAGTCTCGATAGAGCTGCTTGTTTATCTTTAAAAAGTGATGAAATCTCTAAAAATAAGTGGAGCCAAGTCTAAAGTTCCTTACTGCGATTTATTTACGTGACTTGTCGGTTGAACATTCTTGACACGTTTAGTATGTACAAGTTTATTTACTAAGTTATTTGCATATTTATTCAAATCTTCTAAACTTCTTTGCCGATTATGTAGAGTCCACTTAAATTTTTTTTGTGATTCTAATCTATCTTTATTTTTAGTTGTAAGAACTTGTAGAAACAGCAAAGATATACTGGCCAGTACACCTTGCTGTGTACTGCCAACTTATAATTTGTATCTATGCTTAACTAGAAAAACATTTACACTCCGCGATGTAGGAATATGAGTGAGACGCTGCTATGTGCGTTTGAGTCTGCAGTAGTGTGACTCTAACATGACTCCCACAAACTCTGGTGATTATTTCCATGTTTTCCTTAAACTTTAATCATAATCTACTAATTACAAGTTAGCGGCCAAGTCACGTAACATATATAAATCGCACTAAGGAACTTTAGACTTGGCTCCACTTATTTTAGAGATTTCATTACTTTTTCTATCGAGATTTTGCTTGTTTGTTACAGAATGTTTTTGGTGGGATAATTATGTTAAGTAAGCATCATTTTAGATTTTCTATTTTCGTCTCTTTTATTAAGTAGCAGTAAAATAAATGTGGGTTGGCATAATTTGTTGCGCTTTCAGTGTAAAGCCTTAGTAGCCGGAAGTTGTTACTTTTTTTCAATTTCGTATTTGCTCATCTTCCTCTGTGATTATTATCTAATGTTTCTTTTAACAAACAACTGTTGAAGTAGTTAATTTACCTATAGTTTCGTAAGTCGTTTATTTATTTGAGATATGTCCATACACTAATGATTATTTTTCCTTTCTCTTGGGCCTTCCTAACTAATACCTAGACCTACTATTCCCTACACGTCAGGGAATAGTATCCCACACACGTCATACTCTACTTGCACCGTCGACTCTGCAACACAACATTCAAACATACATATGAAAATAGTCCCGAAAATATATAGTCAGAGTTTTAGGATCAGAAATTTCAAACCACTTTTGGATGTAGAGTTGGATAGGATTGTACGCTGACGGATCAGTAAAACGACTTCTCAATTAAATTGGGATTTCTAGTTGTGGAATGGAAAGCCTGCCACAGATCTGTTCCTAGCAAATTGTATACGTACGTACACCAACTACTTTTACGACTAGCTTTTCTTTATCTGTTCTCTATCCTGACATGTTTATCAGTAAATGACCAATACTAATACACAGACCGCTACAAATAGTACCTGTGTAGTGTCGGCTTAGAATAGCACTACCCCATTTAATTCCGTTGGGTAAACGTAAGAAGCTACTAACGGTATTGGGGCTTTTAAGGGATTTTTCGGTGATGCGGTTACAGACCCATCACCCAAAACCTTTATTTCACCATCTTTTCCCTACGGAGCTTTCAAAAGTGGCTGAGGAATTTTAAATTCCCCTCTCTGCCTACCTCTTCGAGGGATTAATAGCCGTGAGTGTATGTAAAGTATTTGTCTATGTTTATTAGCAACAGTTAGCTATCAACTATCTAGGCTTACCTATCTGTACACACATCTATAAATGCCATTATGGTTTAGAACTTAAAAATTATAGGTTTGTCAGATACTTTTAAAGGATAAGTAATAATAAAAAGGAAGACTTTGACTCCTAGTAAAACACTCATAAAAAGAAATTAATACTACAGTTAGAGCATTTATTAATAAAATTTAATAAGTAATTGGTTTCTATGAAATAAATTTCCAAGCCCTGAAAGTCGTTGTTTCATTATCAAGTTCTTATTATCAAAAATAACATCAATAAACACATATTTTGTTAAAGTGAAACATTCAAATTAAATTGACTCCTCCGTCACATCGCAAGTTGTTTGAAGTTGTTCAGAGCGCAAACGAAAAGAACCACCTCATCTTGTTAAATAAAAATTTCAAAGAATTTTTATTATATTTGTTTGTTACTATGTATGCTCGCTACTTTTAATATATCTATTTTTTCCATAGCAATGCGAAGATATCAAAGAAAAAGTATTTAGTAGTATTTAGTAATTAAAATATTAAAATAATATTTTACATGACATTGAACATAAATACATATACTCACGGCCATAAGTCCCAAAAAGGAGAAACCAGAGTTTTAGATTTAGAAACTCATTTAGAAGTTGATAGGGGACAAGATGGTATTAATAAAGTATTGTTGGTGATGGGTCTCTAACCGCATCGTCTAAAAACCACTTAAAAATGCCCCATACCCTTAGTCGCCTCTTACGACACCCATGAGTAGAATGGGGTTATGACATACTAAGCCCGCAGTACACGGCAACTGATAGTGGCATTAAATCTAATGATCCGTGTTCATTCCCGACAAAATGGCGCTAAAAAAACTAATTTCTCTATTAATTACAGTACTTACTATAAATCTATCTTGTACTCTTCAGAAATTAAGTAGTCGGATATTTTTTGCAGTCGGCTATCTGTTGTTGAGAGGACCTGTTCCAGCTGAGACCTGCAAGAATACGGGAGGTTATTCACTGCTATTTGTCAATTGCAGACGTCTGGGATATTTACATTCCCGCCACTCAGCTTTTCAATTTTGCATAGCTAAGTAAATTGTTTGCTCAGAATTATACTCTCATGAATAGTTTGTTGCATTTGCAAATTATAGACGAGAAGCCTTTGCGTTTTTCATAATAAATTAGATATATACAGCGGGGTTGTAGACTTCACCATTATTAATGTGAGGCGAAATCTCTGAGAAAATTGTGCAAACGAAATGGAGGAGTATAAAATATTGAAACGTTCAAGTTTATATCCAGAATGAATACAAAGGACAATCATAAAAATAATATATTATCATTTAAAATTTATTATTTCCATGCATCCAAGTATTTGACTTGACATACTAGAATAACACGCTTTTATTTATAGTCAAAGTCTGTGTTCAATGGTTGGAGGTGTGTGGCTGGGGGGCCCATCAATAATAACCTTTTGTTTTCCAGTCCCCCCCCTCTCAATTTACAAAGTGGTTGAGAAGTTAATGAGTCAGATGCTTTAGCTTCCCTTTATAGCATGATTGCCGTCATGACGCGTCAGTACAAGAATAAAATTTACTCTTATTTTGCTTTCACAATCTTAGTATAATAATTTTATTCTATCTTTTTAAGTTGTATGACCATTTATGTAATGGTGATCCATATTTAAGATAACATTATGCAGAATTTTTCTTTTCCAAACAAAGTATACACTATTCCACAACCACTTCAATTTAATAATTCAAAGTGTTGTTTTCAAATAATTACATTAATTTTGGATGATGAACTATTGATCCCAACTAAATGAAGCTGTGCGTAATCCGTTTTAAGATTGCCTTCGGGCTTTCAATCCTATTCGGCTGTGTAGTTTGTTCATCAAGGTTGTTAGCTTTGAGGTGAAATTTCGTGAGAATGCCCATATGGCTGAAATATACTTAGACATCAAGACTCAAACGTTCAAAAAGTATATCCCTGAAGGGGTAGCAGAGGTACCAATACATTTGGATACCACATTATGTTATCACCTAGTGTTGAGATTTCTCACTTTTTGGCTGTAAAGTTTATTCACGTG
The DNA here is from genome assembly GCA_963576735.1 of Bedellia somnulentella. Taxonomy (NCBI): domain Eukaryota; kingdom Metazoa; phylum Arthropoda; class Insecta; order Lepidoptera; family Bedelliidae; genus Bedellia; species Bedellia somnulentella. The sequence goes on along the minus strand of OY755184.1, from coordinate 3,729,818 downwards.
ATAAGAAGTAGGCCTATCGCAGTTTTGTTCGAATGTCACATGATATTGCCTATTTATACAAAACGATTACCGTACAGCTATTGGGCCGTGTCACTTATTACTTGATTACACTGTCCAGGCAAGAAAAGATTACACTTAACCCAAGTGAACACGACGCACTTTCCATAAGACTTTGTGCCTCTGCTGATTCTATTTAGCAAAGTATGGTATAATAAATGAGAAAAAGGTGAACAATATTTTAGAGGTGTGAAGAACAACGTCGGACTTTGTGAGGAAAATTCATCTGCCTACTAAAAGATTGTTGTAATTTAGTAACGAAGACTGAGACCCTATATAGGCCTTGTTGCCTGGAATAAATTGGTTTACTTCTTTAAATTTCATTATGTTGCATTAATAAAAAATACATAAACAAGACTATTTAGGTCACAAGATTGAAAAAAAACAAGAGAACCGAGCGGCGCTATGAATTTAAATTTCTACTACTCAGAATTCTGCTCGCTTATAATCGACAATACTATTTACCATTAAATTTTTCATTGGCATAAGCAGACACATTGTGGATCGCCATTTTGCATATTCCTTACAAACCTCCCTTGCTTCCCTGATATAAATACATACATACATACATATATTCACGGCTATAAATTTCTAGTAGTGGTAGCCACGAGAAAAAGATGTTAAATTAAAGGTTACTAATAAATAAAAAATAAATAAAGAAAAGAAAAATTTCGACACAGGCGGGATTCGAACCCGCGACCTCGGGTATACGCCCCCGTCGCTCTTGCCAATTGAGCTACCGTGTATAACTACTAAACCAGGACAATGGCTGCCAGCGCGAAATTCATCTATCCCTTATTTCTTTTACACGTTTTAGTAGTGTTAGCGTTTCCTACCTCCGAATTTTTTACTTATTCAGAAGGCCACTTGTCTATCTTTTCAGATAGAATGCAAATGTTGAAAACGCCTAACTATCACATAATTTTAATTTTTTTGTGCATGAAAACCTCATGTGGGGATTATTACTAATAAATAAAGAATAAATAAAGGAAAGAAAAATTTCAACACAGGCGGGATTCGAACCCGCGACCTCGGGTATACGCCCCCGTCGCTCTTGCCAATTGAGCCACCGTGTGACCGTGTCAAGCGCGCGAAATTCTTAATTCCTCCTCTTAATTATCCTTTCGGAGGTAGGAAACGCAAACACTATTAAAACGTGTAAAAGAAATAAAGGATAGAAGAATTTCGCGCTGGCAGCCATTGACACGGTAGCTCAATTCGCAAGAGCGATGAGGCGTATACCCGAGGTTCTCTCGTTCTTTCCTTTATTTATTCTTTATTTATTAGTAATAATCCCCATATGAGGTTTTCATGAACAAAAAGATTTAAATTATAACTTAAAGGTTGTTGGTGATGGGTTTCCAAACGCATCGCCCAAAAATCCATTAAAAAGCCCCAATACCCTAGGCCCTTTGCCCCTAGTCGCTTATGTACACCTACGAGTACAAACGGGGTAGTGCTATTCTAAGCCGACAGTACACAGCATCATGAAATGCAAATCATTATTATTATACAATTTTGTTTTATTCTTGTGATCTGAGACAGTTGAAGTGGTTCAAAAGTATGAATATTGACTTCGATTTTAGACAGCTTACCCTACCCTACAAATCATTCACATTTTTTAGTTTGTCTGATATGCAACTATATACATACAAACATATACTCACGGCTATAAATCCCTAGAAGGGATAGCCAGAGCTAAGGAATTAAAAATTCCTCAGCCACTTTTTGAAGTTGCGTGGGGAAAAAATAGTAAAATAAAGGTTGTTGGTGATGGGTCTCAGACTGCAACACCCAAAAACTCCTTAAAAAGCCCCAATACCGTTAGTCGCCTCTTACGTACACCCACCGGAAGAAATGGGGTAGTGCTATTCTAAGCCGACACTACACAGCATATTATAATACTCTTTTATAGATTTGAAAGGTTTCATAACAAATATATATATATAACGTTTGGTTTATCGCATAAAGCAGTTATCCCAAACAATTTAAATGTCATTTTCAAATAGCAGCTAAAACTTTTAATTGCATAACTTAAGGAGACTTGTTTTAGTTAGAGATAAAAACGAATGTAACCAGATAAAACTAATTAAAACTCAACGCTGTCCAATTATATATTTTGAGTTATAACAAGCCGTTTTGATTAGCAAAATATTTTATGAAGCGAACGTGAAACTTTTATAATCCAAATAACTCTTTTGATGTTCCTATTCATTGTCAAGAGACTAAAATTTGACGATGGTCCTGGTTTAGTAGTTATGTAGGTGGGTAGTGAGCCTGAAGATAGAAGGTTCGATCTCCGCAGAGGGCGAATACTTAATACTAAAGTTTATTATGTATGTTTCATTTTGTTTTGATTTGATTACTCCTTAACTATGGATGAGGGCTGGTTATGTGCACGAAAATGTGTTACGTTTCGTGAGTGAGAGACGCGGTATGCATATTCGGCCAGTTAACAGGTTTTGAAATATTATTTCATGGCTTAGAGTACTCAGGTTTTGAAATATTATTTCATGGCTTTGAGTACTCATAGTTGATTGAGTAAATATCGTACTCTACAATTATGACGCATATAAATTTACTTTCAGTAAACCCACTTTAAACAACCTTGTTTTGTTAGATTTGTAGGGAATCAGTTGACAACTGAACCGGATCTATCTCTGAGTATGACTCTACAGATCTGGATACACAATATGTATTTTCTAGCTTCGGTAACGTAGTGTTAGGTTCGAATAGCACAAGCCTAATTCTTCCCGAGAGTATCGCACGGGGTGATCTAGTACTTTGGAGAGTTTTTAATGATCTTTGACTAATGTGTTTGGAGCTCTATATCCAACAATTATTTATTTACTATTTTTTTCCTTAAGCACTTCCAAAAATGAATAAAAAAGAAGATTCATATTCTGTAGACCCATCACTAACAACCTATAATTTACTATCTTTTCTTTAAGCTTCCAAAAGTAGCTGAGAATTTATTTTTTCTTAAGCTCTGGCTTCCCCTTCTACGGATTTATAGTCATGGGTATATTTTCTGTACTTTTAGCTAACGCTTTTCTAGCAACGATTTTTTTAGTATTTAATTTAACTTTTTGTTTAATATGATTTATATGACTATTTAAAAATTAAGATAGTTTTAAGAAAAATGCATATGATTACTTCAAGAAGACAACAATAAAAAGTGAAAATATAACTTGCAATAATGTACAGTAAAATCCATGACGAAATGTTTGCAAAATCTCGTTTCAAAATCAATGTTGCATGCAATCGCAATGCAGATGAACTGGAAAGTTATACATCGGTAGGGTTGCCATATGCTAAAGGTTCGGGAATAATCGTGAGTCCCACATGGCTAGTTCACTCTATATAATCTAGTAGTGTTGCTGTATAGTGTCGGTTTAAAATAGCACTACCCCATTTCATCCCGTGGGTAAGACGCGACAAAGGGTATTGCGGCTTTTTAAGAGACTTTTTTGGCGGTGATGTTGGAGATCCATCACCAAGAACCCTTATTTCACCATCTTTTTCTTACTTAACTTCCGAAAGTGGGTGAAGATTTTGCTGATTCTGAAGCTCTAGCTACCCGTTCTAGTGATTTATAGCCGTAAGTATATATGTGTGTATGTAAAATAATAAGTGACAGTGCAATATATGTAATTGATAGACGTGTTGGTTGCTTGAATATACGTTTATTACTGACTAAAGACTTAAGACTAACATACAATACATAATGGCAAGAGGGGGACAAGATGCATTCAAACTACACTACACCATCGCCCTTTGCAAATAAAAAAATATTTATTATTAACATGTTTTTTTGAAGAAATTATTATCCATTAATCTATTCACTAAAGTACTACAATATTAATTAGAGTGGAATATCAAATAATAATAAAAAATAAATTTAACCTTTTTTACATCTTGTTTATCTATTTAATAAAACTTAAATACTATACTTAATAAAATCAATTAGTACAATCCGGGATAATCAAACAATACGTAGGCCAAACGATTTGCCGCGTAATCACAATCAAGTAAATTTTTAAAGACATGTCATAGTACTTTTACCACATATATATTTTTTCATACATTTCACCTTCACAATAGTCATTAATTTTATTATATTTTGTTTATTTTTTATAGTATTCTCTTTTATATTTTTGTCATATACTATTAAATAGCCGTGGACAACCATGCTTCCTTCTCAAGTCATATTTTTTATTTATATTTCATTTCTTATCAAGGTACACAAATTACTTCAATGGGTCGGCCGCCGCCCTTTTCAATATTAATTATTAATTTATTTAACTTCATTTATTTCAAGGTACAAATATTTTTTTTAACATAATATGCGCATTTATATACTTATTCTACAGTCTCCCTCTTTTAACACTCTTTAGGTGTCCAATTTTCTTCACGAAGGGTATTCAACCGCGTCATGATCAGATAAAAAGGATTTAGAGATCTGCTTTGTACCTTGGTGTACCTTGTACGACTTTATTTACTGCATTCAAAAACCTCGCAATATTCTTACATTCCATATTTAGTTATCAATTGTAAAATAATCGAAAAAACATAAGAGTGATCAAGTCATATGAATATCAAAAACTTATCAATTGAAACTATCATACTACAATCTGCATTTCATAAACTTTCAAATCCATCATACTAACTTTGGCTACATTTCATTACCTTTTTTTAATTATAACAATCACATCACGTTACCATCTCAATCATATCATACCACACACAACGATGATATCATACAATTCTTCACTCCATATTGTAAGTATACGACGCTAAGCTCTCATTTTCCATTGCCATAACATAACATACGCAAATATCAGCTTAGTAACAAACAACTAAATGACGACACTTCATATTCTTAATTTCTTCTCTTTTATCCCTTTTCTTCATAATCATATTTAAATTATTATCTCCATGCTAATTTAATATAGTATGAGTAATTAATATTACATAACAGTATTTAATTAAAATCAACTTCTTTTCGTCATACAGTTAAAATGATGTAAAAACTACATACATACATACAAGATATGGAGGGAATATGTGTGCGTGCCACACTACACCTCCCCCTTTGAAAACAAAAATATAAAAGTTATTATTTTATATTTTGAGTACATATTTTTCTATATATTAAACTCAAAACTATAATATAATACCTTGTTAAAAAAAATATGTTAATAATCTAAAATATAAATATACACTCACGACAAGATGCACTCACACTACACTACAACAGTATATTTTTATTAACTGAATACAGGCAAAACGTGGGTATTTTGAACATCGAATAATATTTATATTTTAAGTGATGTTCAGAAGTGTAAGTACCTTCGCAACTTACATACATACATACATATTCTCACGCCGTTAGTTCCCATTCTCATGCAGAGACTATCGATCTCCACTTTGTACGATCCTGGCAAACCTCTCTAGCTTCATTCACATCCATCAATCTTTTCATACATGCTCTTTTATTCTTCGTACTTCGGACACCTGCCTTTTTGAGCACATTTTCTATTTGATCCAAATGTGTCCTTCGAGGTCGTCCTCTACTAACATTACCTTCCACATTGGCTCTATAGATCTCTTTTACCAATTTACTGTCATCCATCCTCTCTGTATGCCCAAACCATCTCGACATTCCTTTTTCTACCTTTCTTACAATATCATCTTTTACACCACATCTTTCATGAATCACGTCATTCCTCACACGGTCACATAACCTTACTTTACAAACTTTTCTGAAGGACCTCATTTTACTGCATTCACTCTGCTTTCATGCTTCTTCTGCCACACCCAACATTCACTGCCATACATAAGCGTAGGAACGAGAACAGCATCATGCACAGCCATTCAGGCCTTTTCGGACACCGATTGACTAGACATGAGACTATCCAGTGCTCCATTTACCGCATTGCCTTTTCGCAACCCATTCGCAACTTCTTAGGGGATAAACAGCGTGAAATTTGAGTTGGATGTTGCCGTAAGTTGAGATTATCGTGAAATGTCAGGACTTTTCGGCACCTATAGACTATATATTTTCTTAAAAATAAGCGGAAAAAAAATTCTTAGTTTTAATTTTCAAAAAACACTTTTGTAATTGCTTCTTTAGGTAAATCACGATAAACCTAACAAATGGGTGCCACACTTGAAATGTCCGGAAATTTTAAGAGAGATAATTTTTTTCGTTAGAACTTTGTGGAATATCAGATAGCAACCCTATATATCGGCTTGTTACAAGCAAATTAAATTATTTACTGGTCCTACTTCCCGGACAAGTTTATTTCCCGAAAGATACAACTTCTTGACATATTCCTATACTGCCAAGTTATAGGGAGGGTATGTATGGTATATTGAACTAGAAAATTTGTTTAATGTTATATAGAAATATAAGTAAAGAAACTCTAGCACGGCAAAATAAAAAGACAACAAATGCAACTGTAATTATTACTGACTCAAAAGACTACGACATGCATGTAAAGAAATGGGTAAGTGTTATTTCAAGCTTAATGTAAACTAACAGCTAAAAAAAGTCATAACTTCAAAGTCATAAGTTTTGATTATTTAAGCAACCGTGATAGCCCAGTGGGTAGAACACTCGGTTATCGTGCAAACGACTAGTGTTCAAATCCTGGGTCGGGCCTACACCAATTTGTCTTTTCTAAAGACATATGTATGGTTAATTTATCACGGTTGTTAACGGTGAGGGAAAACATCGTGAGGAAACCCACATGGCTGAGTTGTACTTAGTCATGTGACAGTGTATTCGTACAAAACGGCGATAGGCCTGCCCCCTATCACGTGAGTACACTGTCCATGCAAAACGTGGGTACTCTCAACACCAGGTGACAAAGTCACGTGATGTTCAGAAGTATAAGTACCTCTGCCAACCCCTTCGGGGATATTCGGCGTGAACGTTTATGTTTATGTTATGTTTATGTTTCATAAGTTTCGACAACGTCCGTGGACGAGTGGAAAGGTAAGTAGCTTTCCGGTCCGGAGGTTTTGGGTTCTATCCCCGCTTAGAGCAACATTTATGTGATGAGCATAAATTATTGTTTCCTAGTCTTGCATGTTATTTATACGTATATTATACTATATTAAATATATCGTTGAGTTAGTATCCCATAATACAAGTTTATTTTAGTTTGGGCTAACTTAATCTGTATATAATATTGTAGCGACGCGCTGTCAGTACACAATGACGCGCACTACATAGAAACGCTGACAGTGCAAGAAGAATCACATTCCACAGCAACACGTAACGATGCAATATACGTCACACGCGTCATCAAGACTCGCCATACAAATCGTACATCGCGCAATCGAAGTTTCTAAAACATTTACTATATATACAAGTTCCAACTTAATACAGTTGGACCGCGGTCCCCAGGCATACCATCGCCTGGCGGAAGATCTTCCCTTTTCCTCCACATTGGTGACCACCGACTACAGAACACGATGGCGTCCTTCTAAGCACAAGGAGTCATTTGGATTGGCCAGACAAGCACGAGCAGAAAAAAGATATCAAAGGACTGCAGACAAAGCGCTTCGAATCCACGGCTCAAGAGACACGACTCGCAGCACGGCAGCAATGGGACACGCAACGGGGCACCCACACCGTGGCTGTTGGAGTCAGCATTGAAGTTCCGGCACACATGGCCGTCGAGCATACACACACTGGCACGAAGATATGGAGTCAAAATTTCCGGTTGGAGGGGGAGTAATGTAGCGACGCGCTGTCAGTACACAATGACGCGCACTACATAGAAACGCTGACAGTGCAAGAAGAATCACATTCCACAGCAACACGTAACGATGCAATATACGTCACACGCGTCATCAAGACTCGCCATACAAATCGTACATCGCACAATCGAAGTTTCTAAAACATTTACTATATATACAAGTTCCAACTTAATACAGTTGGACCGCGGTCCCCAGGCATACCATCGCCTGGCGGAAGATCTTCCCTTTTCCTCCACAATATGTTCCTTAATTTATTTAATACTAGTGAATCGTCCCAGCTTCGCACGGATAGCGTTGTTTTTTTAAATATCTGAGGTTTCTTCCTTCAGTCACTGCTCAAGCATTGTGAAATTCAGCGCAATGTTTTCAATTTATTAAATTTATAGCACTCCCTAAACAGTGTAGTTTTGTGATTTTGAATGCGCTTTAATGAACGGTTCAGTATTTCCGTTTAATAGCAAATTTTGGAATAAAACGCTATGAAGTATTTATAACAATCTAAAAAATAAATCATTACGTGATGTAGGCTGCAACTACTGGCGCCATCTAGTATGTTATATGTAAATTAGTAAAGATTTGGTTTTGGTCACGGGCGCGATGGCTTATTAAATGTATAATTTCGGTGTTTCTCCACCGATTTCTATGATTCTTCTTTTATTGAATAGGTAATAATGTTACCTTTTTTAAATTAGGGATGAGTGAGTGGTTTACAAACGTAAGAGTAAACAAATATAATCAGAATGTTCCGAACTGCTAAGCTAGGAATTACACGTGTTATTGTGAGTCAACCGTAAAAGATAGACATAAACTGTTCAGGATTTTTTTTTAGATAATTTTATGAAGCATATTTCCGTCATACATAATTTCTATGTAAGTTTAACAATTAAGGCTGCACACGCGACGGAAGCTTAAAAAATGGAGTAACTACTCCCGTTTCACCAAAATTTCCCAAAATTACCCTTTACTACTCTGCTGGAAAGTATACAAAAACCTGCCCAGGAGTACGAAGAATAATTGTACCAAGTTTCGTTAAAATCCGTCGAGTAGTTTTCGTTTCCATAAGGAACATACAAACCGACAGACAGATAGACAGACAGACAGACAAAAATTTTACTGATTGCATTTTTGGCATCAGTATCGATTACTAATTACAACCTGATAGTTATTTTGAAAATATATTTCATGTACAGAATTGACCTCACTACAGATTTATTATAAGTATAGATTATTTGTCAACCGTGATAGCTCAATAGATAAAACACCGGTTATCGTGCAAACGACAAGTGTTCAAATTTCGGGTCTGACCTATACTAATTTGTCTTTTCTGAAGACATGTTATTGGTGTGGTTAATTTATCATGGTTGTTAACGGTGAGGAAAAACATCGTTAGGCAACCCACATGGCTGAGTTGTACTTAGTCATGTGACAGTGTATTCGTACGGCACGGCGATAGGACTTCCCCTATCACGTGAGTATACTGTCCATTCAAAACGTGGGTACTCTGGTGACAAAGTCACGTGATGTTCAGAAATATACCTATGCCAACCCCTTCGGGGATATTCGGCGTGAATGTTAATTTTATGTATTGTTATGTTATTTATTTATTTGAAAAAAAAATTCTATTCTATTTTCTCTCTCTTACTTCAATAGAAAACTTTTAACCGTATCGGAATGAAAGGGTCATTATCACACTCAAAACCCAGACACTTAATATATAAGTTAACAAATGACTCTCAAACCCAACTAATTCACAAAAGTTCTAAAATTGGGATGCCGAAATTTACCCTTATATTTTCTTTCAAGGAAAATAATCCACTATAGTAATAATAGGTGACATCACTCGTCTTGTTAGTACATCAAATGAAATATTATGTGATCTTGAATACAACCATAACATTTATCACAGTAGACAGCTGTCCCGTCTTATTTCCGGGATGTCCTTGTCCCATAAATTAACGTCTCAAACGTACAATTCATTAGAAATATGCTAGCGTTCGTGAGTAGAGTTGTAAGATATATATTGTGTTCATTATTATATGGAATTTACCTATGTTATATGAAAGAGATTGCCAAAGATTAAGAGGAAAAAACGAGTGAGAAAACTATAGTAAAATACAGGAAATGGGAATCAAGCTACACCGCCATACATTCTCTTAAATAAATTAAAACTCTAAATCATTTATACGATATCTTAGAACTTCTCTTTAATGTCAAATGAGTTAATTATATTTTAAGCTGAGACTACACAAATGAAAATGGTTGCATCTGACGTCAAAACTAGGCTACGTGAATCCATGAGGCATAGAATATATCAATATAGTGTGTTAATACTTTATTTTATGTTCTTTGTCATTAATACATAGCCAGATTTACATTAAAATAAATTGAAAGCATTAACGGGTTGAAAATCCAAGACAGTAAATTGGTCTATTTTACCCCATCGCTCATTTGAGCGATCATATTATATTTTTTTCATACAGCCCTTAAAATTTATATAAACTCATTGAAGTCTTTAATTTGATGATTTCTAATAAACCTTATGATAGATAATTTTATGAAAGGAAATGATTTTGATATAATTCGTTTGTTCATAAAATATGATTTAATATTTCATATATAGAAGAATGTGGAAGGTAATGTTAGTAGAGGAAAACCTCAGAGGACACATTTAGATCAAATAGAAAATGTGCTCAAAAAGGCAGGTGTCCGAAGTACGAAGAATAAAAGAGCATGTATGAAAAGATTGATGGATGTGAATGAAGCTAGAGAGGTTTGCCAGGATCGTACAAAGTGGCGATCGATAGTGTCTGCCTACCCCAATGGGAACTAACGGCGTGAGAATATGTATGTATGTATGTAATATGTATGTATAAAAGAAGTTATTAAGCATCTGTCTATCCAATACACTTGAACATATGACACTTGAGCACCTCAATTTCTTACATTATCTTATACCCCTTGAACACATAAAATAGCCTAGAGTATGCTAATCGAGAATAGACATAATTGGCCTAGACCTCGCTTTTATAACATACTCTTTTTATATTATAAATCGATAAAGGACATCAAAATAAACAACTTTGCCCATGGAATGCCTATCTAAAATATTGTAATTTTCAAAATAAAATAATAATTAAAAATTGTCGTACCTAGTTCAAACTGAGAACGTATAGAATGAGATTCCTTGCTTCAGTGAAAATAAGAAATAAAAAAAAACATTTGATCTATGGTGTAAACAAAATCATAACTCTTTTCGGTATTTTCCAGTTCAATCGCTCGCTTACCGGTTTATTTTCATGATATTATTTTTCAACGACGATCAATAGAACTGGAAAATACCGAAAGAATTAATAGTTTTGTTTACAGAGCGAATACATAGCATAGATCAAATGTTTTTTTTTATTTCTTATTTTCACTGAAGCAAGGAATCTCATTCTATACATTCTCAGTTTGAACTAGGTACGACAATTTTTAATTATTATTTTATTTTGAAAATTACAATATTTTAGATAGGCATTCCATGGGCAAAGTTGTTTAGTTTGATGTCCTTTATCGATTTATAATATAAAAAGGGTATGTTATAAAAGCGAGGTCTAGGCCAATTGTTAAGTGAGCCTAGAATTGAAAGTATCGCCAAAAAACCCACGGAAACAATTGGGTAGTGCTATTCTAAACCGATAGATACTACTAGAATTGAAGGTCTATGTAAAAAAATAAAGTTCATAATCTCCGGGCGCAAACTTTATACATCCCTTCAAGACTTGGAGCAACATTCTTAACTCAATTTAGAAAGATTTTCATCTGTATGCGAAGGAAAAAGAAAATGTTATTAAAAGAACCAAGAAAAAAAATCATACAGATCATAATATCTTTCATGACAACAAATTGAATTAAAATTTCATTAGCACGCAAATTAATTGATGCCGTGTCAAATTTCTAATCCGCTTTTATAACCTCTGCAATTGTTTTGTAAAAATATAATTTTGATTGATTGATTTTGATTACTTTTTAAATTTTACTACAACTTTGTTGTAGTTATAAGCCGATTTTATGAAAACCGAAACTTTTCTGTCGCAGTTTTTTTCTGAATAGCCTGAACTAACATTTTATGAATTTTCACAGAGAATGCGGTTGCATAGAACTTCTATGTATATATTTAAACAATTTTGATGAAGTATGGATGGCTTATGACTTTACCAATACCAAAGTAATTTAACAAGTAAAATGAAGTAGCTTATCATTGCACATAACATAACATCTTTTATTACATCCACTATAGACAATTGGCAGCCTGTGAGTCAATTGTAACTTTACAATCCTATTTTATCCTTACAACATAGTAAGAAGCCTCTTTATTGCCTTTGGTTATACGCTACGAGACGTCAAACCTAATGTAATGAAGCAGCGTATAGGAGAAAAATCATTAACAAACTATTTTATTATAGCCTTAATGTGTTAGTTACCAATTTATATCAAACTAGTGGACCACCCCAGCTTCGCGCGGGTAGTGTTATTTTGCAGATATCTAAGGTTTCCATAGCACAGCTTACCCCTTACGAAATCAAGCGTGATGGGATTGTCTTTTTCTCTTCCGAAAGCTGCATGTTTCAAGACAACTATGAGAGTTAGATCTTTTTATTAATCAACTCACACCATCACAAATCCAAACGGTATTAACATTGGGTATATCATTGATATGTATATGAGTGTAGGTGTGATATATCAACCATATAAACATAAACGACGTGATAGATCAATGGGTAGAACGCCGGTTAGCGTGCAAGCGACTAGTGTTCAAATCCCGGGTCGGGCCTACACCTGTTTGTCTTTTCTAAAGACATATGTGTGATTAATTTATCATGGTTGTTAACGGTGAGGAAAAATATCGTGAGGAAACCCACATGACTGAGTTGTACTTAGTCATGTGACAGTGTATTCGTACAAAACGGCGATAGGCCTGCTTCCTATCACGTGAGTACACTGTCCATGCAAAACGTGGGACCGGTGTGAAGTTAGCGGCCGATTTCAGCGGCCGATTATAAACCGACCAAATTAAACAGTCTTCAATTCAAACACATAAAACCATTCAAATACTGCCTAAAACATGCTAAATAAACAAGTTATTCATCGATTTATGTTCAGACTCCTACTAAAGGTAAGACAGACAAACCTAGACTCCCTTAAACCTAATGTAGAGTAAGTGGTCAAAAGAAAAATCCAAAAAGAAGTATTTGACATCGACCCAAAGCTTCTAGCCACCCTGAAAATGGTGTCAATAGAAGCGTGTGAATATGTCCATTAAAACTACGACCCAAACATACCATGATGAAGAGCTTTTAACCCTCCTTTGATATGTAGAGTATAAAGTCGAAATAAAAAATATTTAAAAAACCGATTAGATATAGACCCAAAGCTTCTAGCCACTCTGTAAGTGGTGTCAGTAGAAGCGCCTCGGTCAGTTCTATGCAAAACATATCAAGTCATATTATTATGACGAGCTTTTAACCCTTCATTCGTATGGTACAATCCAGCGGCCGATTGCGCTCATACGAATAGCTAAGATAAATTTGACCAAAAGCTTCTAGCCACATTGTTAGTGGTGTCAATAGAAGCGCCTTGGTTAGTTCTATGCAAAACATATCAAGTCATATTATTATGAAGAGCTTTTAACCCTTCATTCGTAAGGTACAATCAAGCGGCCGATTGCGCTCATACGAATAGCTAAGATAAATTTGACCAAAAGCTTCTAGCCACTCTGTAAGTGGTGTCAGTAGAAGCGCCTCGGTTAGTTCTATGCAAAACATATCAAGTCATATTATTATGAAGAGCTATTAACCCTTCATTCGTAAGGCACAATCCAGCGGCCGATTGCGCTCATACAAATAGCTATGATCAATTTGACCAAAACCTTCTAGCCACTCAGGAAGTGGAATCAATAGAAGCGCCTTGGTAAGTTCTATGCAAAACATATCAAGTCATATTATTATGAAGAGCTTTTAACCCTTCATTCGTATGGTACAATCCAGCGGCCGATTGCGCTCAAACAAATATCTATGATAACAACGACCAAAAGCTTCTAGCCACCTTGATAGTGGTGTCAGTAGAAGCTATAAGAACTGCTACGATCGAAGGGTTAAAAGCTCTTCAAAATAATATAACTTGATATGTTTTGCATAGAACTAACCAAGGCGCTTCTACTGACACCACTTACAGAGTGGCTAGAAGCTTTGGGTCTATATCTAATCGTTTTTTTTAATATTTTTCATTTCGACTTTATACTCTACATATCAAAGGAGGGTTAAAAGCTCTTCATAATAATATGACTTGATTTGTTTTGCATAGAACTAACCAAGGCGCTTCTATTGACACCACTAACAGTGTGGCTAGAAGCTTTTGGTCAAATTTATCTTAGCTATTCGTATGAGCGCAATCGGCCGCTGGATTGTACCATACGAATGAAGGGTTAAAAGCTCTTCATAATAATATGACTTGATATGTTTTGCATAGAACTAACCAAGGCGCTTCTACTGACACCACTTACAGAGTGGCTAGAAGCTTTGGGTCTATATCTAATCGGTTTTTTTAATATTTTTCATTTCGACTTTATACTCTACATATCAAAGGAGGGTTAAAAGCTCTTCATAATAATATGACTTGATATGTTTTGCATAGAACTAACCAAGGCGCTTCAATTGACACCACTATCAGGGTGGCTAGAAGCTTTTGGTCGACGTTATCATAGCTATTTGTTTGAGCGCAATCGGCCGCTTGATTGTACCATACGAATGAAGGGTTAAAAGCTCTTCATAATAATATGACTTGATATGTTTAGCATAGAACTAACCGAGGCGCTTCTACTGACACCACTTACAGAGTGGCTAGAAGCTTTTGGTCAAATTTATCTTAGCTATTCGTATGAGCGCAATCAGCCGCTGGATTGTACCATACGAATGAAGGGTTAAAAGCTCTTGATAATAATATGACTTGATATGTTTACATAGAACTAACCAAAGCGCTTCTACTGACACCACTTACAGAGTGGCTAGAAGCTTTGGGTCTATATCTGATCGGTTTTTTTAATATTTTTCATTTCGACTTTATACTCTACATGTCAAAGGAGGGTTAAAAGCTCTTCATAATGGTATGTTTGGGTCGTGATTTTAAAGGACATATTCACACGCTTCTACTGACACCACTATCAGGGTGGCTAGAAGCTTTTGGTCGACGTTATCATAGCTATTTGTTTGAGCGCAATCGGCCGCTGGATTGTACCATACGAATGAAGGGTTAAAAGCTCTTCATAATAATATGACTTGATATGGTTTGCATAGAACTAACCAAGGCGCTTCTATTGACACCACTTACAGTGTGGCTAGAAGCTTTTGGTCAAATTTATCTTAGCTATTCGTATGAGCGCAATCGGCTGCTGGATTATACCTTAGGAATAAAGGGTTAAAAGCTCTTCATAATAATATGACTTGATATGTTTTGCATAGAACTAACCAAGACGCTTCTACTGACACCACTTACAGAGTGGCTAGAAGCTTTTGGTCAAATTTATCTTAGCTATTCGTATGAGCGCAATCGGCCGCTGGATTGTACCATACTAATGAAGGGTTAAAAGCTCTTCATAATAATATGACTTGATATGTTTGCATAGAACTAACCAAGGCGCTTCTACTGACACCACTTACAGAGTGGCTTGAAGCTTTGGGTCTATATCTAATCGGTATTTTTAATATTTTTCATTTCGACTTTATACTCTACATATCAAAGGAGGGTTAAAAGCTCTTCATAATAATATGACTTGATATGTTTTGCATAGAACTAACCAAGGCGCTTCTATTGACACCAATAACAGTGTGGCTAGAAGCTTTTGGTCAAATTTATCTTAGCTATTCGTATGAGCGCAATCGGCCGCTGGATTGTACCATACGAATGAAGGGTTAAAAGCTCTTCATAATAATATATTTGATATGTTTTGCATAGATCCAACTGAGGCGCTTCTACTGACACCACTTACAGAGTGGCTTGAAGCTTTGGGTCTATATCTAATCGGTATTTTTAATATTTTTCATTTCGACTTTATACTCTACATATCAAAGGAGGGTTAAAAGCTCTTCATAATAATATGACTTGATATGTTTTGCATAGAACTAACCAAGGCGCTTCTATTGACACCACTAACAATGTGGCTAGAAGCTTTTGGTCAAATTTATCTTAGCTATTCGTATGAGCGCAATCGGCCGCTGGATTGTACCATACGAATGAAGGGTTAAAAGCTCCTCATAATAATATGACTTGATATGTTTTGCATAGAACTAACCGAAGCGATTCTACTGACACCACTTACAGAGTGGCTAGAAGCTTTGGGTCTATATCTGATCGGTTTTTTTAATATTTTTCATTTCGACTTTATACTCTACATGTCAAAGGAGGGTTAAAAGCTCTTCATAATGGTATGTTTGGGTCGTGGTTTTAAAGGACATATCCACACGCTTCTACTGACACCACTATCAGGGTGGCTAGAAGCTTTTGGTCGACGTTATCATAGCTATTTGTTTGAGCGCAATCGGCCGCTGGATTGTACCATACGAATGAAGGGTTAAAAGCTCTTCATAATAATATGACTTGATACGTTTTGCATAGAACTAACTGAAGCGCTTCTACTGACACCACTTACAGAGTGGCTAGAAACTTTTGGTCAAATTTATCTTAGCTATTCGTATGAGCGCAATCGGCCGCTGGATTTTACCATACGAATGAAGGGTTAAAAGCTCTTCATAATAATATGACTTGATATGTTTTGCATAGAACTAACCAAGGCGCTTCTACTGACATCACTTACAGAGTGGCTAGAAGCTTTGGGTCTATATCTGATCGGTTTTTTTAAATTTTTTGTCATTTCGACTTTATACTCTACATGTCAAAGGAGGGTTAAAAGCTCTTCATAATGGTATGTTTGGGTCGTGGTTTTAAAGGAAAAATTCACACGCTTCTACTGACACCACTATCAGGGTGGCTAGAAACTTTTGGTCAAATTTATCTTAGCTATTCGTATGAGCGCAATCGGCCGCTGGATTGTACCATACGAATGAAGGGTTAAAAGCTCTTCATAATAATATACTTGATATGTTTTGCATAGAACCAACTGAGGCGCTTCTATTGACACCACTTACAGAGTGGCTAGAAGCTTTGGGTCTATATCTAATCGGTTTTTTTAACACTACAGTACACGCGCCTATTTTTTTTTACTTGAGTGCACGCGTGGCCTACTATAGAAGGCCATTTTAAAACAGCAATATAATGTATATTATTAAATATCTGATTAAAAAAACCAATAGACTGAAAGAGGTATTTATTTTACTTAATGGTACAACCTTAAATTTTAGATAAAATTTTCAAAAATACTCAATAATTAACAATTATGTTAATATCTAAGAAAAAGTAACAAAAATGGCACATCTGAGATCAACATGTTTTTTTTTAACTAAAAACTTAACTTAGTTACTAATTTCTTTGTTTTCGTAGCAATCAGGACACATTACTGCTTGGTGATCGGGACAAATCCATTTATTGCAAGTCTTGCGCCACTTTTTTGTCGACCGATTTCGGGCTCTCGAGCAGAGTGCACATCGACCAACTCGTCCTATCTTTGGAGTTAAATCGTGTTGGGATTGTTTGGGTTCTTGACTTGTGTTGCCTAAAAGTGCTTTTATCCTGAATTTAAGTTGCCGGGGAAGTGTTGGAAGGGGATGTCCAAGATGTCTTGCGTGAAAAATAGTTCAAAACAGGACAAAGGGTCCTTAGCATTCTTAGCTGCATCTCCTTTTGGGCCTGGTGGTCTTATCCTAATGTTTTGGGGTCGAGTTCGCGTTGCTGGTGGAACATCTTTGTGCCAAACAGTTTCATTCTTCGATTTATAGACTGCACCGTGCCTTCTGGTTGCTACTTCCGAGAGTGGAACGTCTTCTGAACCTGATGTATTGTCTGAATCGCTCAAGCTTTCCTCTTCATTTTCACGGAGATCGGACTCGCGGACTAGAGTCTCCAAGTCTGGCTCTGGCTGAACGTCATCATCTTCACTCTCAATCACTTCTTAATCATCAGTATCTAGCTCTCGCAGCCACCTTTCAACTTGTAAATCATCCATGACCTAAATCTGTAAAAAAAAACTAAAATAATAAAAAAAAACATTTTAGATACATAAATACATTGTGATTCGATGTACATATATAAAAGTATATTATTATTAACAATAAAAGATAGTTACAGCGTTATAAGTCGAAAATAAATAAAATTTTACATACCTGAATTTGGTACACCAATACACGCGCGGACTACTTTGGTAGGCCCGTGCTTTTGGCGCCAAATTTCTTGTGCGTGCGTACGCGCTGGGGACGCGCGGGGTACTGAGGTTGTAACAAATATACCAGCCGAGGACTACCTAAAATCACTAGTTTCTAGCGCGCTTAGTTAAAAAGTTATTACAAAAAAAGTTACCCTGGTCTACTATAGTAGGCCGCGCGTGTACTCTAGTGTTAATATTTTTCATTTCGACTTTATACTCTACATGTCAAAGGAGGGTTAAAAGCTCTTCATAATGGTATGTTTGGGTCGTGGTTTTAAAGGACAAATTCACACGCTTCTACTGACACCACTATCAGGATGGCTAGAAACTTTTGGTCAAATTTATCTTAGCTATTCGTATGAGCGCAATCGGCCGCTGGATTGTACCATACGAATGAAGGGTTAAAAGCTCTTCATAATAATATGACTTGATATGTTTTGCATAGAACTAACCGAGGCGCTTCTACTGACACCACTTACAGAGTGGCTAGAAGCTTTGGGTCTTTATCTAATCGGTTTTTTTAATATTTTTCATTTCGACTTTATACTCTACATATCAAAGGAGGGTTAAAAGCTCTTCATAATAATATGACTTGATATGTTTTGCATAGAACTAACTAAGGCGCTTCTACTGACACCACTATCAGGGTGGCTAGAAGCTTTTGGTCGACGTTATCATAGCTATTTGTTTGAGCGCAATCGGCCGCTGGATTGTACCATACGAATGAAGGGTTAAAAGCTCTTCATAATAATATGACTTGATATGTTTTGCATAGAACTAACCGAGGCGATTCTACTGACACCACTTACAGAGTGGCTAGAAGCTTTGGGTCTATATCTGATCGGTTTCGGTAGAACACTGGCAACGTGCAAGCGACTAGTGTACACCAATTTGTCTTTTATAAAGACATATGTGTGGTTAATTTAAAACGGTTGTTAACGGTGAGGGAAAACATCGTGAGGAAACCCACATGGCTGAGTTGTACTTAGTCATGTGACCGTTTATTCGTAAAAAACGGCGATAGGCTTGCCCCCTATCACGTGAGTACACTGTCCATGCAAAAAATGGGTACTCTGAACGCCAGGTGACAATGTCACGTGATGTTTAGAAGTATTAGTACATCTGCCAACTCCTTCGGGGATATTCGGCGTGAAAGTTTATGTTATGTTACATATACAAACACGTATCAAGCCAACAGCTTAAATTTCTATTCCGAGACGAAATGTGTACATATTGTACATGTCTTAATCCAATAGCGACATTGGCGACATAGCGCATGCAACGATTACAAAATTTAATTGTAACAAGCTGACAGCAAATAATTAAAATGTATCCTAAACAACAATGCATTTTCTAATGTCATAAAACAAAGCCTTTAACATAAGTCTCGTCTAAACTGAAGAATAAGATATTGTTGTAGAAGATTACAAGGACAAATACAGATTGAACAGAAATGTTCTCAAATAGGAATTGCAAAACAGTGAGTCACATAACAAAATAAAATTGCACAATTTCTGCAAATACGTTGCAGTTTTATAAAAGTATGATATAAATTATGTTTGTATCGAGTTTGGTATCTCAGTTGTGTAGAATGCAATCTTGAGAACACGAGTTCAAATCCTGAATTGAATCTAAATCTCTGTGGAGTGACAATTCTTGTATCAAATCATACTATATACTCCATAGATGTACTAATAAAAAACCGTAGATAAGTTATGCGCGCTCATAAGTGGCACTTTAAAAACAGGCTAAATGGCTCATCTGACTTCAGTCGCGCACTAGCTGCCGTCGCAGTCGTTCACCTGTTTTGGCGTGTTTGTTTATCAAAATAATCGAGACTGCCGTCGTGTGTGATGAGATTTTGCACAAACTATAGTAGAAAAACTACTAAAATGATGAGATTACTTATCATTCGTAAGTATTATAAATTTACAACGTTTTAATAATATTTTATAAAAAATCGTGCGTGTAGGTCTTAGTTATTCTTTGTCAAACGGTCGTCTTAGTGTCATATTTCACAACAGTACAGAGAAAATATGTTTATCTCTTTTTAGCGCTTGCTTTAAAATGTGTTGTTTGGATATATTTCTAGTGGTGTGTGTTCATCTGCCGCAATCGGTGCCACTCGTAAGCGCCCGTTTCCTCGTAAATGACCTATCTAACGTTTTTTTTATCTATGATATACTCTATTAAATCGCATTACTATTTCTGTGTCAAATTTCTGGGTTATCTTATTACTCATGGTGGATAGCACTTAAGGAATCCTGCGTAGCTAGGTGTACATTCAATTATGTGTCAGAATTTCCATACCAAGTAACAATAGGGTTAGCTCAATTAAGTAAATTATGCAATCAAATATCACTAGTACTTTGAACACCAAGAGTTGAATAGCAACGCAAAATTTAGAGGAATCTGTAGTTCTGCTGTCTATCTGAGGATATACAATAAAACAATATAGCCTAGAAATGACCTCGAATAAAACATAATGGAATAGTTTTAATACTTGCAAAAAGGAATGGGTTGGGCACACGGAGAGGATAGTTAAACTGTACCTACTGACAAAAAAATAAGAAATGTTCTGTAAAAAGGTGTCAATTCTGTGAAGAAAAATAGGGCATTTTTGAAAATTTTATGAAATTTTCATGAAACTCGAGATAGTCAGTAAAATTCAAGGCCATCTATAGTCTTTACTAACACTTTGATAGACAATGGCATATTTATATTAAGGAAGTATGAAATATGCTTTATAAAAAAAGGTCCATCAAAAGTATTTATTCAACTAAATTGTATAACTAACATTTTACTTGTTAAATTAATTATTATATAGGAAGGAAAAAATATTATAAGGGAAAAGATGGTAAAAGTAAAGGTTGTTGGTGATGGGTCTCCAACCGCATCGCCCGAAAATCCCTTAAAAGCCCCAATACCGTTAGTCGCCTCTTACGTACACCCACCAGTAGAACATATAGTGCTTTACTTTAAAGTACATAAATACATACATATACTCACGGCCATGAATCGAAACAAGTGGTAGCCAGAGCTACAGAGCTAGAAACTTTTCATCCACATTTGGAAGTAGAAGGGAGAAGATGGTAGAAATAAAGTATCGTTAGTGATGGAAATACAACAGCATCGCCCAAAAACCACTCAGAAAAAGCTCCACACCCTTAGTCGCCTCTGACAACCGTGGATAGACAGGGGTAGTGACATTCTAAGCCGGTACTACACGGCGCTTTAAAGTGTGTTTTATATAATGCATATGGATTTAATTGCACCGCCTACTTTATTGAAATAAAAATATTCAGATCACATATTGTGAAATGAATGTTCAACATGAAGGCATGTATAGAAGGCGTTGTATTGAACACGATATAACATTCAATGAGACCAGGGACACACGTATTAAACAGAAGATTTATTAACCGACTTCAAAAAAAGGAGTGTTCTCAATTCGACCGTATATTTTTTTTTTTTTTTTTTTTATGTATGTTCGCCGATTACTTCGCCATTTGTGAACCGATTTTGATTATTATTTTTTTGTTCGAAAGAAGATACTCCCGGATTGGTACCATGGTGAGGATGTCAGGGTCTGATGATGGGATCTTAGAGAAATCGAGGGGAACCCTGAAATTTTATAGGCAAATGTACCGCGTTTTACATATTTTATGAACAAGTATTGGCATTTGCTTCTGAAAATCATAATATTGTTATGCTGCTGAGCTGATGATGGAAGGTGTGGGTCCTTAATCACTAGGAGTAAGGAAACAGTTCTTTCACCATTCTATAAAGATTTATGCTCCTCTTCGTAGCTTTTATGAAGATAATACAGGTTCACTCAACATTTCTTTTGTTATGTTATTGTTACCGAGAAAGTACCATAAGACCAGGATCTGATGATGGCATCCCAGGAAATCGAGGGGACTGCCGAAACTCACAATCATGTCACAGTGTATTTGTTCAAAACGCCGATAGGCCTGCTCTGTATAACGTGAGAACGTGGGTCCAAGCAAAGCGTGGGTACTCTGAACAACAGGTGACAATGTCACGTGATATTCAGAAGTATTACTACCTCTGCTAACCCCTTCGGGGATATTCGGCGTGAACGTTTGAGTCTTTCTTGAGATGTAGAATTGTAGACCATCGCCTTTCGAGGGATTTCAAGAACAATGTAAAGTTACATATAGTTGAGCCTATTTAATATCGTATAATAATAGAAATACCGCAAATACGAAGAATAATAGGTACAGTAACTGTCGCACTGCCTAATACGAGAGGCATCTTTGCCAGGTCTACCCATCTCTAAAACTCGTAAAATAAAATAACTTTTAACAAAAAGAAAACCGACTTCATAGCGGGAAAAACAAACGAAAATAAACAATCTAGTACTAAAAAGTACGAAATAAGGTTTTTGATTGAATATGAGTACTGTGATTAATACCTTAGCAATTTCTTTATTCCACACGCGTCAGTTCAACCTACCTAAATATTAAAATTCTCTTAAATTAATTTTTGAGTCGGTGCCAGTCAAACAAAAGTGAATTCACCCTACTATCTATCTCTGATTATTACAATCAAAACAATATATATCTATCGCCTAACGTTCTAAATGGTAATACGTACAAAAATAAATTTACCCTACAACTACAAGGTATCCTATATTGTACATGTGTATGAAGTGCGAAATACACACTTATTATTGTCAATCATCCCCAGGCTGGCACCGGCTCACAAATTAATTTAAGAGAATTTTAATATTTAGGTAGGTTGAACTGACGCGTGTGGAATAAAGAAATTGCTAAGGTATTAATCACAGTACTCATATTCAATCAAAAACCTTATTTCGTACTTTTTAGTACTAGATTGTTTATTTTCGTTTGTTTTTCCCGCTATGAAGTCGGTTTTAAGATTACAAATTGTATGAGATAATGAAAACTAAGCTTTGAACAAAGACGTACGGTATTTACTACTCGTTTTAATAAAAATATACATACATACATACATTCATATACTCACGGCTATAAATCCCTTAACGGGGTAGCCAGAGCTTTGGAATGAGAAATTCCTCAGCCACTTTTGGAAGTTGATTGGGGAAAAGATAGTAATAATAAATGTTTTTGGTGACGGGTCTCTAACCACATCGCCCAAAAATCACTTAAAAAGCCCCTATATCCTTAGTCGCCTTAATAAAAATATGTTAAAGTGAATAAGATTGCATACTACATATGCGGTTTGCTGTGTAGTGCCGGCTTAGAATGTCGCTACCCCTTTCTACCCACGGGTGTCGTAAGAGGCGACTAACTTTTTATTGGATTTTTGGGCGATGCGGTTGGAGACCCATCACCAAAAACCTTTATTTTACCGCCTTTTCCCCACTCAACTTCCAAAAGTGGCTGAGGAATATATAATCCCTTGGCTCTGGCTACCCCTTCTAGGGAATTATAGCCGTGAGTATATGTATGTATGTATGTATGAATAAGATAACATACTACGTGTGTGGTTTAAAAAGGCTTGTTTTACGTTTACATCATACCTCATATGAATAGTCAGCATAAAAAAGGCTCAGTTCTCAATAAGTTACTGTATAACAGACGAAAATTAGAAACATTTAAAATAATTCCACAACGGAATATAAATTTCTTAGTTTTTTTACTTATGTTACGACACAAAAACTGTACATAAATATTTTGAACTTTTATTTTCCATTAGTTACATTCTACCTTTACCAAGCCGGGCCGGAACGCTAGTGAGAAATGAAACGTTTCTTGAATGCAGAGCGTTAATAGAAGTTAAAAAAAAACACATTAACCTTTTTGCTCAATTCTCTTTGATTAGATACCGGAAGGGACTGAGTGAAAAGACGAATAAACATTCCCTTATCCTTCTTGTATTACTCACTAGGCAACACAGCTAGTACAATCAAAAAGCAAGAAATATTTTACTGAATGAAATATTTTTATAATTGTTTATTCTGGAATATATTTATTTGCTGTGTAGTGTCGGCTAAGAATAGCACTACCCCATTTCTGCCGGTGGGTGTACGTAAGAGGCAACTAACGGTATTAAGGCTTTTAAGGAATTTTTGGGTGATGCGGTTGGAGACCCATCACCAACAACCTTTATTTTAGCATCATTTCTCCACTAAACTTTCCAAAAGTGGCTGAGGAATTTAACTCCTTAGCTCTGACTACCCCTTCAAGGGATTTATAGCCGTGAGTATATGTATGTATGTATGTATGTTATTCTGGAACTCTAGCTAGCCAATTTTGGATTAACAGCCGTGTATTTAGTTATTAAATGACTAAACCAAAAATAAATCATTTCCGCTGTAAGATTGTCCCTAACGGTTTAAATTTCTTATTACCTTGTCCTAAGAGTTTCTCGGAAAACCGAATTAGAAGCGGGAACAGAGACAAAACGGCAATTTGAAAATAGAACATTTATTTCTCTTGCTCTAATTTTCGCATGTGAGACGTTGTCGTCTTGTATTTTTTTTTCTTTACACACTAGTGCAATAATGAACTATTATTTCTTAATGCAATTTGTTTGTATATCCATTCAGTAAATCATTGAAAACGTATAAATGAGTGTGTTGTAATAACCTTAAGAATTTTCGTTCATAAACTATCAATGCAGATAACTTATAAAATTGATTAACGACTTCATTAGAAATATGTCGATTGCATTTGCTCAGTATAATAAACTAGATTGTTGAAGTTTTGACAAAATAAATGAAGATACTCGTTTAACGGCCTTTGCATGGGTTACGTCACTTTGGCTACTTCATCCAATGCACTTTGCAATGCAATTCCTTTTTACTCGACTTTAGATTGAGGGTTATGTTTTTTAAGAGTGTAAGTGATTATGTAGGTATCTACTTTACCTACATTAGTCTGGATAATTTTTTGCTTAAGTTACATTTATAGGCGGTTTGATAATCGAAAATAACATTGTTTAGCATGATAGATTGCAGTTTTAAGTTAACTAGAAAATTCAAAAGCTTAAGGGCGTCCCCCGAAAAGATGAGAACCTTGAAACGGCATTTGGGCTTCCCCCTGCCGTTTCCTCACCTTTAATCAAACTCGTAAAATAAGCCATCTAGTGACTCACTAGTAACTATTATATATAACTACGGAAATAGTCTCGTACTACGTTGTAGAATCGCTACGTGCGTATTGATATTACAATTATGTCTCGCTTGGATGAATATAATTATTGAAATTAAAATAACTACAACAAAAATTTTAATTTCACAAAACTATTTTTTATGACACCTTCGGAATATAGGAAGGGAATATGTCGAGAAGAAAACTCGTGATAGTGGGTTTCAGGTGACACCAAGTAAAAGGGGATTATGTTATTCTTAGCCGACACAACAAAGTGTTCGTGGATGGCAGTAGAAATAACGTAACGTGATATAATCCCAACGTCCAAAAATCACACTTGAATAAAAAATCGGCATAAATTATAAAACAGGATAAAGCATTTAGTAAATACTACCACTCGCCTCTTATGTACACCCACCGGAAGAAATGGGGTAGTGCTATTCTAAGCCGACACTACACAGCAATAATATATAATTCATAATAATAATTCAAAAATATATACTTGGTTATAGTTTCTTGTTAGAAGGAGACTATAAATATGCGTCTTTTGTATTTGTTTATTTACTTAATTAGAGGTTTGCTTTTTAAGGGATTTTTGGGCAATGCAAAATTTTATTCTACCATCTTTTTCTTACCCAACTTCCAAAAGTGGCTGAGGATTTTTTAATTTCTCAGCTCTGGCTACCCCTTTTAGGGATTTATAGCCGTGAGTACCTATGTATGTTGTTCAAAAGTTTTTAATTTAATTGGAAATTTTCGATTTTCTGCACATGTTTATTTTCTTTATTTAATTTTCCGACGTTATTATAAGGTAAATAATATTTTTAATCTTACTAAAAAGAGATGTAAAAACATCACATAAATTTAAAGCAAAAAGATAACAATTGTTTCAGCTGGAGTTACAGAACATTTGGATAAAACGAGCGTATTCACAAAACAGAATGATTCGCAGTATTTTTAATCATGCATTTATCATCATAACCGAAACAAAATTATTTTACGTGGAAAGAAATAAACAAAAAGCATGTTCCGGACAGAAGATTTGAATTCACGCCCATATCAACAGCGCATGGCCCCTAATGCGTTGCACCATTTTGTGCTTACAAAAGAGGGTGAAATTAACGATAATATTACGATTGTTATCAAACTTATAATGTAAAGCAAAACAAGCGACTATGTTGCGCACAACCAAAATAAATTATCTAAAAAGCGCGGGAAGCGGCAAGCAGCTCTATTACAGAAAAATTCGACACAAGCTCTGCGCATGAAGGCTAACAGCCATCTGCCGCCCCGTTCTCCGCACAGGGACCCGCTGAAGATTGAAATTGAAATTTAGGGAAAATGCTTTATAACTCCATAATTAGGATGAAAAGACTAAAAATTATTCATAAAGATGATAGATTACTCAGTTGTCTACGCAAATATTACGTAATCGATAACATATATACAGTATTCTGACAGCAATATCAGACTTTACGATAAAAAAGCCCCCAACAAATTTTTTTTTTCTTAGACGATTATTATCGAAAACGAAATATGAACCGTCATTATTGAAGAAAAGATATTGAACTTGAACATATATTTTATTTAGAGTGTGATTGTTTCATTGAGCGGATTTCATTGAGTTTGAAAACTACCAAAATCAGTGAAATTTTCGAGGGAGGCCCTTAACTAATATCTGTACTACGCCTGTTTAGCTGATAAATAGATACGTACTAAGAGATAGAATAGAATAAAATAGAAAACACTTTATGCACATTAAAAAAAAGGAACACATGCACAAGTACAAATTCAATAACAAAAGTACATTGGCGGTCTTATCACAGAAAGCAATCTCTTTCAGACATCCTTCGAATAGAAAGAAAAATAAATAATAATAAAAAGTATACCTGTTGACCAGATGTCTCCATCCAAGGTTTTCTGGAGACAGGAACAAACTGACCAGCAACCGCTCGTCTTGTACACTCACTACGGCGTCTCCTGCTTCTAGACCTATTTCCACCTGAAAAGATATGAGTTTTTCAGCAGATGTTTAATCTATCTCAATTCAAAAAACGCAGAACATGGTTCATATTTTAGTAAAGCTTACATCTATTGTTAGTTGGTACATCTAAGACTTAATCTAAGAACATGATTGGTCATGTGTACGTCCGGCGATGCGGTGGGGGCGGCA
Source organism: Bedellia somnulentella (assembly GCA_963576735.1). Classification (NCBI taxonomy): domain Eukaryota; kingdom Metazoa; phylum Arthropoda; class Insecta; order Lepidoptera; family Bedelliidae; genus Bedellia; species Bedellia somnulentella. The sequence goes on along the minus strand of OY755184.1, from coordinate 3,702,361 downwards.
CATGCCGCTCGCCGCACGAGATTTATGTCCAAACTAAGACTGTTATAAATAATTACAGGTCTATATGATCTTAAACCAAATTTTGCAATGCAAAAATATGATAAAACTATCTTGTGTCATCATAGTACTACAATTATTGTAAAGATTACAATTTGGCAAAAATAACAGACACGTAAATTTTTATCAATTTTAATAGTGCTAGTGTGGGATCCGCCATACTAATGTCACGCACACACACTCCTTTACGCACACCGTTTCCGGTTTTTTTGGTCTCGCCTTTGTATTGCCAATCTATATAAGTAAGTATAGCATAATAAATCTGTGAATATTTTATAAATACATGCAGTGAATTATATGCAATGAAAGTTATGTTACCGTTTTTGTGAATTAGCAAATATTTAATTCCAATGTGTCTATTGGTACAAGACTGTAAAGTTGCTTTTCGCAGACTTCTATTTCATATACCTACTCATTTTGTATAATTTTTAACAAAAAGAAAACCGACTTCATAGAAAAACAACCGAAAATAAACAATCTAGTACTAAAAAGTACGAAATAAGTTTTTTTAATTGAATATGAGTACTGTGATTGATACCTTAGCAATTTCTTTATTCCACACGCGTCAGTTCAACATACCTAAATATTACAATTCTCTTAAATTAATTTGTGACCCGGTGCCAGCCTCGATGATAATTGATAATAAGAAGTGTGTATTTCGCACTTCATATACATGTAAAATGTAGGGTACCTTGTAGTTGTAGGGTAAATTGATTTTTGTACGTATTATCATTTAAAACGTTAGGCGATAGATATATATTGTTTAGATTGTAATAATCAGAGATAGATAGCAGGGTGAATTTACTTTTGTTTGTCTGGCACCGACTCAAAAATTAATTTAAGAGAATTGTAATATTTAGGTAGGTTGAACTGACGCGTGTGGAATAAAGAAATTGCCAAGGTATCGATCACAGTACTCATATTCAATTAAAAAAACTTATTTCGTACTTTTTAGTACTAGATTGTTTATTTTCGGTTGTTTTTCTATGAAGTCGGTTTTCTTTTTGTTAAAAATTATTTTATTTTACGAGTTTTAGAGATGGGTAGACCTGGCAAAGATGCCTCTCGGATGAGGAAGCGACAGTTGCTGTATTATTCTTCGTATTTCCGGTATTTCTATTATAGTACGATATTAAATAGGCTCAACCATATGTAACCTTACATTGTTCTTAAAATCCTTCGAAAGGCGATGGTCTTCAATTCTACATCTCAAGAAAGACTCAAACGCTCACGCCGAATATCCCTGAAGGGGTTAGCAGAGGTAGTAATACTTCTGAATATCACGTGACATTGTCATCTGTTGTTCAGAATACCCACGATTTATTAGGCAGTGTTCTCACGTTATACAGGGCAGGCCTATCGGCGTTTTGAACAAACACACTGTCACATAATTGTGAGTTTCGACAGTCCCCTCGATTTCCTGGGATGCCATCATCAGATCCTGGTCTCATGGTACTTTCTCGGTAACAATAACATAACAAAAGAAATGTTTAGTGAACCTGTACTTCTCTTCATAAAAGCTACGAAGAGGAGTATAAATCTATATAGAATGTGGAAAGAACTGTTTCCTAATACCTAGTGATTGAGGATCCACACCTTCTATCATCAGCTCAGCAGCATAACAATATGATTTTCAGAAGCAAATGCCAATATAAGTTCAGAAAATATGTAAAACGCGGTACATTTGCCTATAAAATTTGAGGGTTCCCCTCGATTTCTCCAGGATCCCATCATCAGACCCTGATATCCTCATCATGGTACCAATCCGGGAGTATCTTCTTTCGAATTAAAAAAATAATAATCAAAATCGGTTCATAAATAGCAAAGTAATCGGCGAACAAACATAAAAAAAAATGAAAAATATACCGGTCGAATTGAGAACACTCCTTTTTTTGAATTCGGTTAAAAAGGAAAATTCATTACACCTGTACGATTACATTTAAACTGTATGCGACTAAGGGAATGGGTCATTTTTAAGTGGTTTTTGGGCGATGAGGTTGGAGACCCATCACCAGCGATAATTTATTTCTACCGTCTTGTCTCCTAACAACTTCCAAATGTGGCTGAGGAGTTAATCGTTCTGAAGCTCTGGCTATCCCTTTTTGGGATTCATGGCCGTGAGAATATGTATGTATGTATGTACTGTAGGTCAAAGCAAATAGGTAATATACCAATAACATTATTATTCCTGCCGGTATTGTTTGCGCAGAAATAACAAAAATTGCTCGAGATATTCAATTAACTTTAGTGACGTGATAGAAACCTATTTTCAGCTAACGCTTTTGTTACTCGTAAATAACGTCTAAGGATGTATTGTGTCTAAGATTTCTCATTTCTGGGATTATTGTTGAGATTCTTTATAAACATTAATGTATTAAGTAAAAATAACAAACAAAACTCTTGCAATATATAAAGTTAATTGGGCTAATGATGAACCGCATAAAAGTCTAGGTATATTTTCTCGTAGGCAAAATCGATATAATTATGTGCAAAATTAAGATCACTCTTACTAAGTAAACCGATACAATATGTACGCGAAAACAGTATACATTTAATTGTTTTGGTAAAATATCGTTGTTTGTGTAGGTTGATGCGAAAATTGTTATTCTAGTAAATATAGACCCGATCGTACGATCACACACTCATCTTACTAAAGGGTATCCATTTTTGACGCTCAAAAATTTAATAACTAGTAAAGAATACTACCACTACCACTGTGTTTGTAAAAATTAGGTTTTCTGTATTTAAACAAGAAGCTGGGAAAATGGACGAATTTTCTAGAGCTACACTTAACAAGGTACGCAGACTTAGAATGCATTCATGTCAACATGACCAACCTTGAATTGGTGGTGAACCTAAGATAGTCAATCTGTATGATGAGAGATAAAAATTGGAAATTTTATACCTCTCATGATAACCATGGAAGGATAAAGTCAAATTTTATGGTGATAAAACACGTTTCAGAATTAAATTTTTTACAATAATATGTCTAGAAATGTGTAGTCTCTCGTCTTAGAATAGCATAGGTGACTTAGCGTTTTGGGGTTTTCGAGTAATCTTTAGCGATGTTGCTGTTTTTTTTTCTTTCTGTCTTTCTTTCTTTGGAGACCAGCCTTCATTTTGAAAATATTTTCCCCGCTTAACTTCCAAAAGTTTCAATTTCTAACTCACAAGCTTATTTTTACATACGCCATTAGTTCCCATTGGGGTAGGCAGAGACTCGCGATTGCCATGATTTGTACTATCCCGAAAAACGACTCTAGCTTCGTTCACATCCATCAATCATTTCAGACATGGTATATATGTATTTATGTATTCAATAAAAAATTAAACGTTAAGAGTTTGTAAAATAAAGTAAGTTTTTTTAAAAAGAACAAATTTTAAAGACGGACTTGGTTGACTGTTGCCAAGTTCCGCTCATTTATAATTAAAAACCTGAAGCTTAGTCGCCTCGTCTATAGACTGAGTGGTTGTTCTCAGGACTTTGTCATGTTTTTCTCTTTTTCACTTAGCTTATAACTGAGAGTGAAGATTTAATGTTTTAAGGTTATAGATGAAAAATATGTTACATATTTAACGATCAATTTTATTGTATAATATCATCCTGAACACCGTTAACGTTAAATTTTATGGTACTATTAAAAAGAGATAGCAATTCGGTTGGACCACGACGTGCAATTATACAAGGCTAATTAATTTGCCGTGTAGTGCCGGTTAAGAATGTCACTTCCCCTTTCTACCCACAGTTTCATAAGAGGCGACAAAGGGTATGTTTCTTTTTTAAAGTGGTACTTTAATTTAAATACTTTACTTCTACCATCTTGTCTCCCATAAACTTTCAAATGTTGCTGAGAAGTTTCTAACTCTCAAGCTCTGGCTACCCCTTTTTGGGATTTAAAGCCGTGAGTATATGTATGAATTTATGTATTAGCTTATAACAGAGATTTAATAACTATTCACAGCCATAGATGTGAAAGATGTTACATATTTAACAATTAATTTTATTGGTCTTGTAATATCCTGAACATCGTTAACTAGCTAAAATGTAATGGTGCTATTAAATAAAAAATAATACATAACATAACATAAACATAAACGTTCACGCCGAATATCCCCGAAGGGGTTGGCAGAGGTACTAATCCTTCTGAACATCACGTGACTTTGTCACCTGGTGTTCAGAGTACCCACGTTTTGCATGGACAGTGTACTCACGTGATAGGGGGCAGGCCTATCGCCGTTTTGTACGAATACACTGTCACACGACTAAGTACAACTCAGCCATGTGGGTTTCCTCACGATGTTTTCCCTCACCGTTAACAACCATGATAAATTAACCACACATATGTCTTTAGAAAAGACAAATTGGTGTAGGCCCGACCCAGGATTCGAACACTAGTCGCTTGCACGATAACCAAGTGTTCTACCCACTGGGCTATCACGGTTGTAAATAAAAAAGAAAAACAAAAACTTCAAATTAAAAACTAAACAGAAAAATTAAATATTATTATTTTTTATTTAAAAAAGAACCGCCTTCAAAAATCCAACTGAAAAGTATAAAATAATTTTTTATTTACTTTATTATGTACAACTCTATTCAACTTCTTCTTTTTGAAGTCGGTGCCAAACCAATTTTCATGACAAAGAAGAACGAATATTAGTGGCCCGCCCAAGTTGAGTGAGTTCTCCACCCCATCAGCGTATGTCATCCTTATAAACCTTCCTTTTTAATCAATTAATAAAAAAAATCACATTAAAATTCATTTCGTAGTTTTACAGATTAAAGTATACATAAGGATGTCTGTATATCCCAGACAGGGAGAGAGAAAGCGACTTTGTTTTATACTATGTAGTGATTTAGATTCTCGATCGTCTTTTTACAAAGTGTTAGAAGTATTGGTTGTGCCAACTCGGTGCATGCATGTCTATGTCGAATTGTTAATTCCGTTAGTTTGAAATCTGATAATCTTACATAACCTAACCTAACGTTAGTTTACTATCTCGCTATCTATCTAAAATTATAATTTACTAGTATTTACAGTTTTACGGTGACATGTATATTATGATAATTTCTCTGCGGAGTGCGACGCATGCACACCAGGCTAAGCACCGCTCACTGTCCCCCAATTCCATCCTTTATAAAGCGACGTCGTTGCGAGCGGAAGAAATTTCTTGATTTTTGAGCGCGATTGTGTTACCTACTGTTGTTGAGGCACTATCGATTGATTTATTATTCGTATGGTTTTCTCTATGTAGCAATTTTCATTTTGGATTTGTCTGTTTGGCACCGACTTCAAAAAGAAGAAGTTGAATAGAGATGTACATAATAAAGTAAATAAAAAATTATTTTATACTTTTCAGTTGGATTTTTGAAGGCGGTTCTTTTTTAAATAAAAAATAATAATATTTAATTTTTCTGTTTAGTTTTTAATTTGAAGTTTTTGTTTTTCTTTTTTATTTTATACTTTTTAGTGATAAGTTCTTAAATCACTCTGAGTTTTTTTAGTGAATTAGTGATAGTTTTTGAGAGATAAGTTTTACTGTCCGTTTATTTTATAGTTTTTTTAACAGGTAGTTATAATATTTGTTATTATGTCTTTAGCTTACTTGTTACTATTTTGTTTACCTGCGGGCCTAGATAGAAAAGCAAAGGATGCTTTAAGGAAAAGTCGCGTAAGGGAGAACGAAACACCCATCAAGACTTCAGCAGGGCAAGCACTAGCCGTATTTAAACTAGTTATCGCGTGGGATAAAGCAGCCATCTTTTACGCACTTACTTAGTATCGTATACTGCCATCTCATTCTAACCGTCATCGTGTCGATAACTCGTGCTTGCCCTTCAGAATGAGAGAGATCGTCAGCGTGCTGCTCTTGCTGCCGAAACAGATGAGCAAAGAGAAGTTCACCTATCACAAATGCGAAGAAACACTCTTATATATCTATATCACTTAAAGCCATCTCATCAAGGGATTTTACTCGACTCAACGCTACGAGTAAAATCCCTTGATGAGATGGCTTTAAGTGATATAGATTCAAAGAAATTACTTAAATGGTTAAGACCATTCCGAAAGCGCGAAATTCCCCATGACGAAAGCGCCTTGATTAAAATGACCAGGATGAAAAACATGATGTTGCAATATATATTTTTTTCTTTAATATAATTACGAGTAATTTATTCATGTTTTTATATACTTTTTTGTTTAATAATTTAGTAACTCTGTTTATTACTAATAAAAAAACTTTATTAACATATATTGATAAATTTCTGTCTTGTATTGATAACTTTACATACATACTTATATTTCAAACTAAGAAACCTCCTTTTTTTGAGTTGGTTAAAGAACTTTTAACCCATCTTCTAAATGTAACGAATACTTTTCTGAAAACCGCATCCAAATAGCTTAAGCCAAACGTGAAATAATCGCAGACCAACACACATACATACAGGTCAAACACAGAACCTCCTTTCTTTTTTTGGTCGGTCAAGGCACTAAAACCTTCTCCTAAATGTAACGAATACTTTTCTGAAAACCGCATCCAAATAGCTTAAGCCAAACGTGAGATAATCGCGGACCAACAGACATACATACAGGTCAAACACAGGACCTCCTTTCTTTTTTTGGTCGGTTAAGGCACTAAAACCTTCTCCTAAATGTAACGAATACTTTTCTGAAAACCGCATCCAAATAGCTTAAGCCCAACGTGAGATAATCGCGGACCAACAGACATACATACAGGTCAAACACAGAACCTCCTTTCTTTTTTTGGTCGGTTAAGGCACTAAAACCTTCTCCTAAATGTAACGAATACTGTCCTGAAAACCGCATCCAAATAGCTTAAGCCAAACTCAAGATAATCGCGGACAATTATACATACATACATACATACAAACATACATACATACAAACAATCGAACTGAGAACCTCCTTTTTTGAAGTCGGTTAAAAAGGATTTAACCGTTCATTTGGACCACGAGGTGCAATTCTACAAGGGTAATTAATTTTGCTATTAGCAACGAATTATTAAATACTAATTTTGAAAATGGAACGTTTTAAGAATTTGCTAGATTTTAATCCCGTAAACCAATATCAGATAAAAAGTTTTCGTACGTAAAATTTTAAGCAACTCATTCATCGGTAAGCCCCATTTATTTGACAATATTGTCTACACACAATTCCCAAAAGCGGCTAAGGAGTTCATACATTTTACAGCTCTGACTATAATTCACATATGTATGAATCTATTTTAAATTCGGTACTAATATGATTAAAATGAAGTCACGCGAGATATCAGAGAGAGAAAGAGAGAGAGAGAAAGAGAGAGAGAGAAAGAGAGAGAGAGAAAGAGAGAGAGATCATACTTACTTATACTCGCGCCAGTTATTCCCGCACCGAGACTATCAATCGCAACACCTTGGCAAATCAAATTTGGTTCCCTCATATTTTGTTTTTATCAAGTCATATGTGTGGGTAATTTGTCATGGTTGTTAATGGTGGGGTAAAACATCATGAGGAAACCTAAACTTGTTGTACTTAGTCATGAGACAATGTATTCCAAAATGGCGATAAGCCTTTCCCCCCTTTTACGTGAGTTCACTGTCCAAGCGAAACGTGGATACTTTGAATATCACCAGGTGCGATAGGTGACAATGCCAAAAATAACACGTGGTGTTCACAGTTATTAGTGCCTCTGCTAACTCTTTAGTTTTTACTATTAGATAAAAGATTTTGTCAATACATTTTACAATATGGCACAGTATTTGAAAACATCCTCTATATTACCCGCAAATATTTTACAACTATTATATAGGAAGTTTTCAAATATAGTTCTACAATAAGTTCGACGCTATTAAAACCGCATACGTTGAAATTTCCGCACGTTCAAACAAAGTAATTTATCTCATAACTTTTGATGAAAACGCTTTTGCTTCCGTGCTAGCCGTGATAGCCCAGTGGGTAGAACACTCGGTTAACATGCAAGCGACTAGTGTTCAAATCCCAGGTCGGGGCCTACACCAATTTGTCTTTTCTAAAGACATATGTGTAGTTAATTTATCATGGTTGTTAACGGTGAGGGAAAACATCGTGAGGAAACCCACATGGCTGAGTTGTACTTAGTCATGTGACAGTGTATTCGTACAAAACGGCGATAGGCCTGCCCCCTATCACGTGAGTACACTGTCCATGCAAAACGTGGGTACTCTGAACACCAGGTGACAAAGTCACGTGATGTTCAGAAGTATTAGTACCTCTGCCAACCCCTTCGGGGATATGCGGCGTGAACGTTTATGCTTATGCTTATGCTTTTGCTTCCAAACTTTTCGTTATTGAGAGACCGAAATATGCTAGTAATAAATGCCATGGGTTATTACGAAATCCATCGCTTGGACATTTACATACATGATAATATGTACTCACGACCATACATCCCAAAAAGGGGTAGCCAGAGCTTCTGAGCTAGACACTCCTCAGCCATATTTGGAAGTTGATAGGGGACAAGATGGTAGAAATAAATCTATATTATGTGTGAAAAACACGTGAAAATGTTGCAAAAATTCGCAAACAAACGTATAACGTTCATCAAAAATAGATAGAAACAGGTATAGTTTGTATATAAAACAATGTAAAATAAAACGCATGAGCTTACACGACTTAAACTATATCTACGTCATCTCTTCCAGGAAATGTTTTACCAATATTTCGGTGACAGTTTCGAACCTGCAACCTTCGGACCAAGAAGCTAGTCACCTATTCACTCAGCCACGGACGTCGTCTTACATTATCATGCATATTGGCTCTATATATCTCTTTTGCCAATTCACTTTCATCCATCGCATTTCAGTCGCAAATATGTGAGTAATAAATATATAATACAAACTTCTGTCTGTAAGTACAGTGTGGAGTCTAATGCCGTCGAAAGCTGAGCCATTATGGTGGAGTTCTGCATGATAAGAGCTGTGTGTGGGACGAAGGCCAACAGTAACATTTGCAGCATGTACATTCGACGACCCCGTCTGCAACAAACGAGAAAGACTTACTAATATTATAAAGTAGCTGTAAGTTATCTGCAATAGTCTATCCGTGAAAGTTGATCTGCGAGATGCTATGTATAATAAAAAGTTATAAAAGTAACCATATAAACATAAACATAAACGTTCACGCCGAATATCGATATACGAATATATATAATTAAAAGTAATGTTCTTTTAATTATTATCAACAATAATCACAAGTTTAGACAAAGTGATTCCTAAAAAATGTTTCTAATGTTAATAAATGAAACAAATTCTATAGCCAGATGATTAGAAAAACAAAACAATAAAAATACTTAGGTAAGAAAATCTGTAGATACAAAAATGTTTCAGATAGAGCTGTGGCCGCACCAACTCCATCTACCGTATTTTCAAATACGTTAGTTAATTCAAATCTTCTCACCGTTATGTTCGTAAGAATCTATGTCAACACTAACTAACTGACTTAGAATCAACACACGGCGGATATTATACCTAGAAACTTGAAATTTTGTCCAAAGTTGTCTTTTATTATGTAAGTGAGCACTAAGAAGGGAAGTTGTGAAATGTCAACCCTAAAATAATGAAAAAGGGGTGTGAAGTACGAAATATGTCACTTTTTTAACACGCTTATATTAGCTTCACCTGTATAATATGTATGTATGTAAATGACTCTTTTAAACTCGAGTCTGACCCACTTTAAACGGACCAATTGAACTCAAAATTTGAGCACTTATCGAGAATCACGGAAAATATAATAATTTCATATGTTCATTCAGCTATCCTGATAAGGGTCGCCAGGATTAAATAATTTCAAATAATTCAGTACTAAAAATTTAAAAATAAAATATAGTTTAAATAAAAAAACTAAAAAACACGCTTTTAAAGCATATCAAAATAAAAATGAAAAATAATTCTCAATATATGCTGAAAACGGTAATGATAAAAAAATACTGGTATTATTGTGAAAAAGCGTGAGGCGCTCAGCGCCATATTTTTCGTCTATCGAGCAACTCTATTGGGAATCATTTTTCACTTTTTAGTTTGATATGTTTTAAAAGCGTGTTTTTTAGTTTTTTTATATACATACATACATATACTCACGGCTGTAAATCCCATGAAGGGGTAGACAGAGCTAGGGAATTAGAAATTCCTAATCCACTTTTGGAAGTTGCGTGGGGAAATGATGGTGAAATAAAGGTTTTTGGTGATGGGTCTCCAACCGCATCGCCCAAAAATCCCTCAAAAGCCCCAATACCGTTAGTCGCCTCTTACGTACACCCACCAGAAGAAATGGGGTAGTGCTATTCTAAGCCGGCACTATACAGCAAAGCATAAACTATATTTTTTAAATTATTGACAAAGAAGTTTCAAAATTGCAATATAGGTTTAGATTATACATTTTAACTATTTGAGTAGGAAAAAAACCCTAAGGGGTGAATTCGGGGGTAAAGTTTCTATGAATATATTCCCATTTCTGAACCTAAATTCTTTAATTTTAGTATATGAGTCCCTGTAAATGATGATGACAAATGATCTATTATAATAAAATTGTGAGGCCTTTGCCCAGCAGTGGGAAGTGAATTAGGCTATAATAATAATAATAATAATAAGACGTTTGGTCCTCAATCATGCCTGAACTACAGAAACTAGGTCTTCACGCAGATGAAGTTGCGCGAGTCCACTAGTTTATGATATCTTGATCCAATGCATAGCCTTCTAACATCCTTGTATATCTCCATCCTTGTATGTATATCAAACTGTGTTTCATGAATTAAAAAAAACACCAGTCGAGAGTTTTAACTTGCTTATGATATTTGAAATAATGCAGGTATTCGATTGGTGCATATTAACAAACTTAATTATTTTAATAAATTAACAATGACTTAGCTTATATTAATAGCAGGCCAAGTATCGGTTGACCACAAACAGCCACGACACCAGCAGAAATCGAAACTGTCGGAGAGAAAAACCAAAGAAATACGGTTTGTGAGAAAAAAATAATGATTTCCGTTTTTCTTTACCTCGTTTCGTAAAATAAAACCTTATTGTTAGAACTTTAGGTCTTTTTTATGAAGATTAAATCTTCTTCTTAGGACTTATTCTTCTTATCCCGTGAGAAGGCGCGCTATGAGCAATTTGCTCACACAAAAATTTAATTCAATTTTTTTTTTGCCTTTCGCTTGCCACACCAATTCAAGCACTTATGTACCTTCCTAATTATTCACCCCCTCTCCCCTGACGCCATTCTCGATCTGATCAGTGGCGTTGCGACCGCGTAGGAAGGCTTTTGTGAAGGCCGTGTACCAACGTGCGGCAATTTGCTCATCACGCGCTCATCCGTGTAAGTATTTATTTTTGTCGTTTAAAGAAGTTACATTGTTATTTCTGCCATATTATTTCATTTTTTTACTTATTTTAGTTGATTATCATGTAAAGCATTTCTAGCTACACTACAAATTCAAAATAGACGATCGAATGCAACCACAAATTCCTTCGTGGTTGGAAGAAGATTCTGGTAATGAATTGGATGCAGATCTTGAAAATGGGGAACAAGATCGTGTTGGCACCATAGAAAGCGATAGTTCTGTCATCCGTAGTCCTCACGAAACTGATACGGAGCAATCGTCGGATGAAAACGCAATATGCAATATGTCCTAGACGTAAAAATAGAAGCTCAAAAAAACCATGTACTTCGTGCAAGCAATTACTTTGCACCGAACATGTGAAATACATGTGTTCAGTATGTTTCTAGAGGCTCATTAGTGTAGACTTAATGGATGAATAACACTTTTTAGTTTTTGTTATGTAACAGTTTTTATTGTGATTTTTATGAAACGTTCCAAAAAAATATATGAATACCAGGTTGTTTTGTTATTTGCGTTAGAAGTTACTATTATATTTAATAGTTTTGATGTAAATACTTGTTTTTCTTACTAAACTTTGTGTTATTTATTTAAATATATTGTTACGACATCTGTTCGCAAGTAGGAGATAGGATTTGCCACTACTAGATTATACTAGATGGCGTTACTAGTATTTTAATAAGTAAAAAAAGGAATTACTAGATGTTTCTCGAATATCGACTTTTCGAGAATGTGGTACTAGAACTTTCTGTAATATTCGCGTATTTGAGATTTGGCATATATAAAGAGCAACGCGTGCTACGGAGTTATTCGAGTGCGAAGAACTAAAGCGAGAACAAGCGAAATACTAGAGCGAAGAAATTAAATACGACAGTGCAGTGATATACGGATTACGGAAATAAGCTTAACGGTGTGGACAGTGTTACTATAACGGAGTAAATTAGTGTTGTTAATTAGTGCGAGTATCGATAGTTAATTATCGATAGTGTTTGTTGTGTTGTGTAAAGTGCGTTATTGGTCAATAAATATAATTACACCTTATTGCACGAAAGTGTGACTGGTATTTATCAAATTAAGAACCCGGTACGTAACAATTGGTGACAGAAGTGGATTTGAAGATGCCAGTTATGCCGAAGGAAGACGGAAGAGAGGGTGTGAAGACACGCGCTCAGAAAGCCGCAGAGGGTGAACAGCTGTCGGAAATGAGGTCATCGGTCACGAACCCTCGGAGTGACATTCCAGAGGAGACGTCCGCGGTGACTAACGCGCCGTCTACATCAACGGCGCCGGCGGCCGCAACTAATACTGACTTGGCGATGATAGTTGAAATGTTTCAAAGCATGCGTGAAGCACAACAAAGCATACAGGATGTTGTGAAAAACATACATTCGGAGGTACAGGGTGTTGTGAAACAAGAAGTTCGTGAGTTGCGCGAGGAACAGCAAACTAAGTTCTCACAAGTTCTCACTGCGGTCAATGAAGTCAGTGGTCGGGTGGTTACTGTGGAAAAAGATGTAGAGCAGATGAAGGAGCAGGTAACCACTATTGAGAAAGATATCGATGACATGAAGACCGACTTCCGCGGAATGGAGAAAAGGGTTCTGCAGCTTGAATCACGACTGGTCAAGGTTGTCTCCGGTGAGAATGTAGTAGCTGTCCATGGTCCTCGTGTGAAGGTTCCTCCTTACGACGGAACAACATCCTGGTCGGCGTATAGACATCAGTTCCAGACTGTTGCGGCTGCCAATGGTTGGACTGATGAACAGTGTTTGACTGCACTGACGGTGGCGCTCCGAGGTCAAGCACTGTCAGTAATAGAGGCGCTGCCGACTCCGAGTGGTGGTTTCAAGGACCTGCTGGATGCGTTGGAGTCTCGCTATGGAGAGCGACACCTGGAGCACGTGTTCCGCGCTCAGCTGCGTGATAGGGTCCAGCGTTCTGGAGAGGGACTTCAACAGTGGGCCCTTGAAATCGAGAAGCTCGTCCGCAAGGCCTATCCCAGTGTAGATCCGAAGACGGTGGAAATGAACCTGATGCAAGCATTCGTCGACGGCATCAGAGATATCGAAGTGAGAACAGCGGTGAGACTTCAACACCACACATCTCTCAGGGATGCCTTGGCGAACGCTCTAGAAGTTGAAGCTTGCCGCCAGGATACGCGCCAAACTCATCGACTTCGTGAGATTGCGGAAGAAAATGAGGACGTCAAGGTCATTAAAGCACCCGTCGGAAGGAGTACTGGACCGATTTGTTATGGCTGCGGGAAAAGGGGCCATTTGAGATTAAGTTGCCCGCTGAGGAAGGAAGAAAAGAGGCAGGCAGAGGCTCCTGCCGCAAACGTCCAGGGAAACGAGCATTAGCCAGGACCGGGGGGCAGGTGCTGGCTAGAGAGGAGAAAGCCCCGACAATGACCATCTCACAAGACTGTAAACATTGCCGGAAGCAAGAGTCGAAGGAGGAGGTCGTGAAAGTGACTCGAATTTGTCCATTGGATGGATGGGAAACAGAAGCTATGCAGAAGGCCCAAGAAGAAGATGAGAACCTCAGACCCATCATGAAATGGAAGAAGGAAAAACACGATCAACCGGCTTGGAGTGAAGTAGCGTCCACAGGAGTGAGTACGAAAGCTTACTGGGCGCAATGGAACAGCCTGGTTCTGATCAATGGTCTACTGTACCGGAGGTGGGAGAAACCCAACGGTAAGGAAGAGCACCTACAATTGGTCGTGCCCAGAGCCAAGGTTAAAGATGTACTGCGGGAAACACATGACGGTGTTTCGGGCGGGCATCTTGGGGTAAATCGTACGTTGCAGAAGGTTCGTGCGAAGTTTTACTGGCTTCATTGTAGGGACGACGTACAGGACTGGTGCCGGAAATGTACAACGTGTGCCGCGGTGAAAGGTCCGCAGACCCGGAGTAGAGGGGGATTACGGTTGTACAATGTGGGAGCTCCCTGGGAGAGGATTGCCGTTGATGTGGCTGGACCGTTTCCTCAATCAGAGTCCGGAAATAAATATTTCATGGTGGTGATGGATTACTTCACTAAGTGGCCTGAAGTGTTTGCCATACCCAATCAAGAGGCAATGACTGTGGCTACAAAACTGGTTGAGGAAGTGATCTGTCGATTTGGCATGCCCCTGGAGATACACTCTGACCAGGGAAAAAATTTTGAGTCACGGGTATTTCAAGGGGTGTGCAAGCTGCTTGGAATGCATGGAACCGGGACGACGCCATATCGTCCTCAGTCGGATGGAATGGTGGAGAGGTTCAGCCAAGCACTGGAGAGACAGTTGGCGAGGATGGTTGAAAAGCATCAGAAGGACTGGGACAGACACATTCCATTGTTTTTGCTATCTTACCGGTCAGCTGTTCGCGAAAGCACGAAGGAAACACCTGCTTTCGTCAATTTCGGAAGAGAGCTACGATTGCCTGTAGATTTGTTGACAGGAGGGTCACCAGATGGGCCGCAGAGTGTAACCGAATATGTAAGCGATTTGAGGGAAAGAATGCAAGATGTACATTCCCTAGTGCGTGAAAATGGTTTACATGCTAGTGAAAAGATGAAAACCAGATATGACCGTAAAGCTAACACGCCGCGTTTCGAAGAGGGTATGCTCGTCTGGTTACACAATCCAACTCGCCAGAAAGGGAAGTCCCCTAAGTTACAAAATAGGTGGGAAGGACCGTACAAGGTGGTCACTAGAATAAACGATGTAACGTACAGAATTCAACGCCAACCTAGAGGGGCTTCGAAAATAGTTCACATCGATCGACTTGCGAAGTACCATGGAAGCAATAATACTCGGGACGAGTATTAATGTAAGGAGGGGGTAATGTTACGACATCTGTTCGCAAGTAGGAGATAGGATTTGCCACTACTAGATTATACTAGATGGCGTTACTAGTATTTTAATAAGTAAAAAAAGGAATTACTAGATGTTTCTCGAATATCGACTTTTCGAGAATGTGGTACTAGAACTTTCTGTAATATTCGCGTATTTGAGATTTGGCATATATAAAGAGCAACGCGTGCTACGGAGTTATTCGAGTGCGAAGAACTAAAGCGAGAACAAGCGAAATACTAGAGCGAAGAAATTAAATACGACAGTGCAGTGATATACGGATTACGGAAATAAGCTTAACGGTGTGGACAGTGTTACTATAACGGAGTAAATTAGTGTTGTTAATTAGTGCGAGTATCGATAGTTAATTATCGATAGTGTTTGTTGTGTTGTGTAAAGTGCGTTATTGGTCAATAAATATAATTACACCTTATTGCACGAAAGTGTGACTGGTATTTATCAAATTAAGAACCCGGTACGTAACAATATTATAAGCCTACTGGCTTATATAGAAACACAAAAAATATAAGCATTTATCATAGTGTGAGAAATTTGCTCGCGCGCGCCTTCTCACGGGTTAAGTTTGAAGAAAGACAGGCCAACTATTGAAAAACAAACATTGAGAGCAAAAGAGTGGTTGCAGAGACAGGAATTCGCCAACCACCGGATTTTTCTCTATATGGAGGTTTTTATGTTAAGTTGCGGAAAATTTTAGAACAAAACTTAGTTGTTATAAACACACACAAAAGACACATAATTTAAAAAATACATACTAACATTACACTAATTGATTATTGTAAAATTTTAAATAAGTTTCATTTTTGAATAATATTAATCGGTATTTCAGTTGGTTAATAAATCCGGTTTGGGTAGGAAAATTCATAAGTTTAACGAATTTCTTTTTTGCTTTTTAGTTCCTTATGTTTTTTTTAAGGCGGTTTTTTTATTTTAAAAGTAATAGGTATATATATATATATATATATATATTGCTTTTTAGTGTTGTTCCTCTAAAAATAGGTGCGTATGGTCGTGGTGCATGATGAGCGGGCTTTCTTACATACATCTTGTATGAGAAAGCGTCGAGTACGAGAGTTTGAAATTGACAAAGATGAGCGCCTAAAGCGCAATAGAGAAAAAGTACAGCGCAGAAATAAACCGTTAAGGAGTTGTTACTTCCATCATCACCTCAGCACCATGTAATGTTCTTTACAAGGCGTTATACGTGCCTATAATATTTCAGGATTGTCCTCGATTTCCTGAGGATCCCATCATCAGATCCTGACTTAGTGCCAATGGGACCACCTGGGAAGCCTACTCTTTTGAACAAAAAACATAAATTCCGAATCGGTCCAGGCGTTTTTGAGTAATCGGTGATACATAAAAAAACTCGACGAATTGATAACCTCCTCTTTTTTTTTTGGAGTCGGTTAAAAATGAGTAATTGTAATACTGTGATTTTTTTTTAACATTGTTCATCTTTTGTTCTGAATGATGTCAATGATCGACAAAATCACCTAGCAACATGCAATTGAAGCGAAATGTTTGATAAAATCTATTGCCTAATTTCTTTTGTGAAACCTGGCGGGCAAATGTCCGAAAAAAATGGTCCCTCTCTTTCTGTTCCTTTCCTTAACGCACGCACTTACGCTTCCCTTCCTCTAACACCTGATGTTTCCTACGCACCCACCCACCCCTTG
Organism: Bedellia somnulentella; assembly: GCA_963576735.1. NCBI lineage: Eukaryota > Metazoa > Arthropoda > Insecta > Lepidoptera > Bedelliidae > Bedellia > Bedellia somnulentella. The sequence goes on along the minus strand of OY755184.1, from coordinate 3,685,393 downwards.
CCTCAAGGGCGTTCCGAGAGCTAAAATGTTTTACAATAAATAATGAAACACCTCCCACCTGAATTAGTTTTATGTATTTTTTATCTAAAATTTAACAAATTCACTTAAAATATAGCTAATATAGCTAAATATTTTCGACCGAGTTCAAAAAAGGAGGTACTCAATTCAGTTGTATGTGTTTTTGTACGTATGTTACGCGATTACTCCGTTAATATCCAATTAATTTCTAAAATTTATTCTCTGTTCGGTTAGATATATGCTTCCAAGGTGGCCCCATTGAACTTTGATCGGTTTTGATGAGAGCAAAACGTAGCTACTCTGAATATGTTACGCACACTTAATTTGATTCTTGGTTCTTGATAATGCTGATATGCTACCTCAATACAACTGAAGAGCGACTCAACTCACTGGAGCATCTTCAAAACCTTTGCATTCGATTCATATTTGGTTTGCGCAAATATAACCACGTCTGTATATATTGCTCCAAGCTCAAGTGGCTTCCCATTCGCCTCCGCCGTAAGCACACTTTCACCCTTCTGTAGTACATATCTTGTTCAATCTCGCCACTTCATGCCATCTAAAATAACAGCTTTTGCGCATAGTCAGGATGACTGATTGTTAATTGAAGGGGTCCCCCGAATAACGTTACAAGTAGCAAAATAAAAACTTGTTTTTTTTAATGCTTGGCGTGTTCATAAGGTTGTATAAAACGTTTTTCCGTCAAAAAATCAATTTAAAAAAAAATGTTTGTTACAACGTTATTCGGGGGACCCCTTCAATTGTTGAAAGAGATTTAAAGAGCCATGTGGATGGTAATAGAATAGAAACCTTTTTATTGCACATCAAAATTCAAACATAATACGAAAGTGCTGTGTAGTGTCGGCTTAGAATAGCACTACCCCATTTCTTCCGGTGGGTGTACGTAAGAGGCGACTAACGGTATTGGGGCTTTTAAGGGATTTTTGGGCGATGTGGTAGGAGACCCATCACCAACAACCTTTATTTTTACCATCTTTTCCCCACTCACATTTCCAAAGGTGGCTGAGGAATTTCTAATTCCTTAGCTCTGGCTACCCCTTCTAGGGATTTACAGCCGTGAGTATAAGTAAGTAAGTAAGTATGTTACAGAAATAATATCTTTAAATAGAAGTCCAAATGCAGGTCTTATCAATTGAAACGATCTCTTTCAAAGAACCTTTGGATAGTACCTGCACAAAAAAATTAAAAAGCTAAACAAAACTTAATTAATTTCTAAAAATATGTAATAAATAATTATAATCTACAAAACTTAATATATTTTACACAATAGTAATACATATAATGTACATAAATTTATATTTAAAACCTAACTAGCTGACCCGATAGACATCGTACTGTCAAATTTACTTACGACAACATTTTAGGCGTTTTTTCCTGTACTCTTAGTACAATTAGGCGTGAATATTTTATTAGTAAATTTTTTTTAGGATAGAAAGTATCCTATTTGATAATTTCGGTCATTATCTAGCATTTTGCCATATTTAATTTATATACATTATGTACTTAAGGAGCCTTTTCGTCTCAAACACACAAACATCCAAACATCTTAACTTTCACATTTATAATATTAATTGAATAATTCATGTACAAAATTCACGATCGATACGTCGATCACGTCTCTGTCTACCCAATATGGGAACTAATAGTGTGAGATTATGTATATGTTGCAGGGATATGATAAAAATGGGGATTTGGTCAATTCCCTAAGGGAGTTGATCAAATCACGGAGGATGTTAAAATAACAACACGATTTTACCTTTTCCCTAAACAAATCTAGTGAATTGAACAAATCCCTAAATTGGTTCAGTGGAATGACAAAAATAAGATATACTTTCATAGGGGGGGTGCAGGGGGGCAGAGCCCCCCTGCTTGGGGGGGTCGGGGGGCGAAAGCCCCCTGCAGACAATGAAAAATTAGGTCACATTTAGTTAGGTTAGGTTAGGTTAGATTATGTATAAAACGAGCGAGCGTAGCGCAGCGGAGCGAGCACCTAAATGCCTGAATTGAACAAATCCCTAAAATAAGTAGTATACCCCGCCCCCCGTCCTCTATATGTAGCAAGCTGCAAGCAAGCAAGTATGGCATATAAGCATGCATCAGGCATTTAGGTGCTCGCTCCGCTGCGCTACGCTCGCTCGTTTTATACATAATCTAACCTAACCTAACCTAACTAAGTGTGACCTAATTTTTCTTTGTTTAACATAAATCTTCAGTGGATTGAGTCAAAACTGCAATATCGTCCTCTACCAACATTACATTCGACATCAGCTCTATATAGCCTAGAGATATACCTTTCACCAATTACTTATCATCCATCCTCTCTGCCTAACTATCTCAACATTCCTTTTTCTTTTTTCCCTACAATATCATCTTTTACACCACACCTTTCACGAATCACGTCATTCCTCACACGATCATATAACCTCACATTACAAACTTTTCTGAGGGACCTCGTTTCTACTGCATTTACTTGCTCTGTAAGTATAAGACGGCCACGGAGGACACACTTGGACCAAATTGAGAGTGTGCTCAAAAAGGCAGGCGACTGAAGTATGAAGAATAACGGAGCATGTCTGAAAAAATGATGGATGTAGACGAAGCAAGAGAGGTGTGCCAGGATCGTACGAAGTGGCGATCGATAGTCTCTGCCTACCCTAAAGAGAATTCACGGTGTGAGTATATGTATCTATGTACAATATAGTCAGCAAATCGAAGATGCGTGATGTACTCGCCGATTATGTTGATACCGAGCCCTTTCTAGTCCAGAAGATTAAACACGTCTCCAATGCCGCAATGAACAGTTTTGGGAGAAATTACTTCCCCCTGTCTCGCTTCTCGCTGCACTTTCACACCTCGATATATCTGCAAAGTATAGTCCATCGTTCCATCGAATCAAAGGCTATTTCATAGTCCACGAGCTCTAGGCACAGTGACAGATTAACCTCCTCGGTCTCCTGTGGATGTCGTCTGAATGTGGGCTATGGTACCAAAGCCTTTTCAGAAACCGGCTTATTAGGGAGGCTGGAAGTCATCAAATCTACGAGACACACGATTCGTGATGACTCTGGAAAACATGTACTGGCCGGACGTGCGGTGGTTTAGGTACACACGAAATAATGATTTGTGATGAAACATAAAACCAACCTGAACTATGGTTATGAGTAGTTATGACTTTAAAAAATCACATTTTAACGGACAACTGGCTGAACGAAACTTCCTAACAGCAATGTAATTACTCTAGAAGTAAATCCTTCCATGTGTGAAGATTTCTTGCAAAACTTTTCTTTTTTTATGAATACTTTAGTTCCAAAAGTGGCTGAAGAATTTTATAATTCTGAAGCTCTGGCTACCCCTTTTAGCGATTTTTTGCCGTGAGTATATGTATGTTATTTAGTTATATATTTAATTACAACATATGCGATTGGGTTTTAGTTTTAAGTTTCAATTTACCAGGCAGATAAGTAATATGCGCACCATGACTGTAACAAAATAAATTTCATACATATTTAGGCATGAGTAAGCTCTTTGGTGCCACTGAAACTCATAAGTTGTGAAAAAAAATTAAAGAAATAAACAATATTATTCCCTTTTGGACCATACATAAATGAAGTATAATAGCATTTATGTCTTTAGGAAGAAAAAAAAATTATTTTAACTGCAGCTATGCCATAATTATGTGGTTAACAAGGGAATAGTTCACTAAAACTATGAAAAAATATATTATTCATGCATGATACATAAACGTGGTGTATATCATTTTATAGGTATTAAATGCATCTATAATACCGCATTAACATTTAACTGAAATAAATTTAAGTTTTGTTCAAAAAACAAAAGTTTAGTTTTTTGGCTCTCCTGAAAAGTGCCGATATTCAACTAATCCCTTTTTTACTGGAGGCACTGATTTATTAATTGGTATGTACTTACGATATAATGAGTGTTTTTTTTATTTTATTGTTAGTTATTGAAATTTTGTTAGTATTTGAAACGTTGTTAGTTATAAAATAAAAATGTGTAGGTTTGTTTTATCTTGTTATATTATATTTTTGTTTTGTTTTAATTAGGCGGTGTCGGCTGAAAACCAGCGTGTCTCGGAACGGTCTGTGTCCCGTTCCAGGCACACATGCTGAGACGACACCCTTTTGGCAATGTTAATTAATGTTTTTGCTATATATTTTTTTACCTTTGTGTTTTCAATGTGTTTTCTATTATGTGTCATTCTATTTACGTTTGTGTGTGTGTGTGTGTTAATTTGCCAAATAAATGTCTTTTACTTTTACTTACTTTACTTTAAATTCCATTATTTTAGAATTTCGATCATCATTGCGTGCATGGCTGTTGCTAACTTTATTTAAGACATTTTAAGAAGGAATAATTTATGATTTATGTTTACTAACTTTTATCATTTTCAAACCATACTCCAAAAAAGTTTCGAATAATTGTCGGCTGAGTTTTTCCTTAGTACATCCATAAATATACTCACGTGGCTCACGCCATTAGTTCCCATTGGTGTAGACAGAGACTATCAATCCACACTTCTATCTACTATCGATCCTGACAAACCTCTCTAGTTTCGTTTACATCCATCAATCTTCTCATATATGCTCTTTTATTCTCCAAACTTCGGACGCCTGCCTTTTTGAGCACACTCGCGATTTGATCCAAATATGTCCTCCGAGGTCGTCCTTTCTCCGTAGTCTCAGCTAAAATATCATCAACAAAACAATGGTGTCCGATGTACTCGCTGTTAATGATGATGCTTAAATACAGTTACTAAAGTAGCAGTGAATTCGATAGAAATAGTTTAATATGACGTTACGATCTCATCCTGAAAATGCAGGCATTAGGGTAACATGACCACAACCCACAACCCACCCACCCACAACTCAACACAACTCTGGCCTAGTAACTATTTGAAAATTTCTTATTTTGAGGGCATAGTTATACTCCCCAAATAATACCATGGGAGTTATCACGACATGTATTGTATGCTCCTTGATGTGCCTGTATGAAATCGTTCTACGTATACTCACGCCTGTTATTCTTGTTGTGGTTAAAATATATTACATTGATTCTCTCTACGGTCGATTCTAACTAACCGTTTGCCCTTACATCTAGTTCATAAAAGCTTAAATAAGCTCATTTATTAGTCACAATAAAGTATCAATATAAATACGACTGAATAATTTAATAAAGTGGGTCAAACCAAACAAACAGTAGCGGTAAATGGGATTTAGCAAAGCAGTTTGCAAGTGTCATTCAAAGTTTCGTCGGGGATTTTGATAAGTTTTGAAGTCTACAATAAGTTTTAAGAGAACTTTTGCTCAAACAATTGTTTTAGTTATACTAAGCTATGGCTGGCATTTCAAAATTTTTAGTTATTATTGTTTAGTTATTATTTTATTATCTAGAATACATTTTCAAAAGGTTTCGCACTTGTATATTATTTATCATTTATATTATTGTGTATGATATCCGCAATACAGGGACTATCCTAGTGTGGGGCCGTTAGAAATCCTGTTATATAAGGTTACAATTTTGATAAATAAACCATTTTCATTTCATAAAATGAAGGGCATTATTGTCATAAAATGAATACATACATATTAATTGGTGGGTATAAATTACAAAAGAGGCTTGCCAGGTCCTCAGCTTTACAAACTCCTCAACCACTTTTAGAAGTTGATTGGTAGAAGCAAGGATTAGAGGTAATGGATCTCAAGAATCTTTAATGACCCCGTGGGCAGATATGGTTAAGATTATAACTACATTACATAGCTATGCATTCTATAATATAATGATTGGTGCCACCAACTTATACGGCGAATCAATTTATTACCATCTTCACATCATCAACACCTTAAGCCATTCTCTCACTCGTCACATTATTAAATATATTAACTTTTATTGTAATCTCCTTTCTTGCTACTACAAACAACAGATTTACATAAGTATGTGAGAAAATAAAAAATGCAATATGAGAAAGTAAATATTACATACTGGAACGCTTAAATTATTCAGAGCTCTGAAAGTGATCGATACACCATAAATGGTTACCAACTTGTCACCAACGACTATATTTATACCGTCATCTTAGAAATCGTTAATTAAAGTATTAAATTTGCATCACAGACTTTTGCATCCAACAACTAACTATAAAGCGAACTGTTTATTTTAGCAATTTACAGAAATAACTGGACTCGATTTCCCAACGTTGTTTTTACAAAACTTCAGAAATTGTTATGCTTTCCATGGCTTCCGAAGCAGGTGATTCGAGTAACTGGTTCTATTTCGAAATACGGAAATGTAAGTCCAACAGGATAGGAACTTGACCTAACAACCTCTAGTACTGAGCTTGTTTCGTTAAGCTACAAAGACTGTTATGTCCTAAGTTTGTTTTATAAATGCCGTTGAAAGTTTAACTTCGTATAAATGAGTTTTAATGTCGTACAAGACATAATTTATTTTACTTGTATTTACAATTTAGGTGAGAGTAATTTAGTTATAGAACATTATATTTTTATGTTGTCATTCTTAAGTATTTTCGGCCTTTAAATATAAAATCATTGTATCTATAATTTGGCATCACCTTTGGCGGACCCTTTGTTGTTGAACACTTATTATGGTATTAAATAACAGTGTCTGTGAGTTTTGTTTATTGATTAAAATAAGTTTGAATTACGTTTCATATCTTTAACAAGACTTTCTTAAAATAATTTCTGACCTAACTTCTATTAAAGTATTAAATTTTTTTTTTTTTTTAATTTACGACATTTAACACTATATTTTGATGTGTTAGCTGCTGAGATTTCCGTTAAAAGGCGGCTGCGGGCGGTAGGAAGGCACCTTTAAAGGTGCAAGCACTTAAAATAAAACCTAGATCTCAACATTGCGGTAGGTCGCGGATTTTTACCACAACATTACAAAATGCTAGCTAAATCTAACAACCAAAATTAATTTTCAACGTATAAACAGAATCACTTCAACTTTACACACTAGAATACTAACATCATACATACATACACATACTTGCGGCCACAAATCCCAAAAAGGTGTAGCCAGAGCTTCCTCAGTCACATTTGGAAATTGATATGGCAGAATATGGTAGAAATAAAGTATCGTTGGTGATGGGTCTCCAACCGCATTGCACAAAATCCACCTGAAAATTTCCATACCCTTAGTGACCTTTTACGACGCCCGTGGGTAGTGGTAGTGACATTCTAAGCCGGCACTACACGGGACTATTTAAACCTAACAACCAAAACCAATCACTAACGTATAAACAGAATCAATACAACGCAAATACCACGACACTACATTCGACGAAATCTAATATGTAACAATCTTTACTCGAAGTGTATTAATTACACTCGCTGACTCGACAGACTTGGTACTGTAAATTTGCTTATGCCAAACCTTAGGCGTTTTTTCCGGTACTCTCAGTTCAATCACGCGTGAATATTTAATTGGTCAAATTTATCCGGGATAAAAAGTATCCTATGTTACAATTTGGGTCATTATCTAGCATTCTGTCTAATTTTATTCTTATACATTATGTACTTGAGGAGCCTTTTTGCCGCAAACACACAAACATCCAAACATCTCAACTTTCACATTTATAATATTAATAGGATAAGCATTGGCCACTGTAACTGTCGCATATTGACAAGTATAGTTAAGCACATCAATTATTCAATGTCATTAGCGGTATCAGTTTACCCTTGTTGTACATTAAGACGGCAAACCGCATCTAAATCACGTACAAGGATGCTGTTAGTTACCTAATATGCTTGAATTTATAGACCCGACGTACCACCCATCTGTAATAATGGCTATAATCTTATCTTTATTATGTGTGGCTATGTAGTTTAAGCTAAGAATAGCACTGACGCATTTCTTCCTGCGGTTGTCGTAAGAGGTGACTTAGGGTAATAAGGGTTTTTAAGCTTTCTGATATTTTTAATGCTTAAGTTTGGTTGGGCGATGTGGTTGGAGTCCCATAGTTTCATAAAAGGCGACATAAAATATTAAGCCTTTTTGGTAGTTAAACAACCTTTATTTTCAAGTTTTTACCCCATTCATCTCACAAAATGTGGTTGGAAACCCATCACCAACAATCTTTGTTCAACAATTTTTTCCTCACTCGACTTAAAAAAGATGCTTAGGAAGTTGGCATTCTGAAATTCTGCCCCCTTTTTTTGGAATCTATAGCCTACATTTAATATATAAAATTCACGTATCACAGTGTTTGTCACCAAACTCCTCCGAAACAGCTGAACCGATTTAAATGAAATTTTGCATATTTTATTTTCTGAAAATAGTTTTATAACTATTTTTTATGCTCCTAAGTGATGACGGTTGTAAACCCCTATCATTTTATTTTCAATTTATCGACTAGAAATTCCGTAAAACAACGTTTGCCAGGACAGCTAATAATAATAAAAACTCTTTATTGCACATTACAAAAAAAAACAACAATTACAAAAAAGATAGGTACAAAAGCCAAAGTACAAACTACAACCCATGAATGGGAAGATTTGCTGGATTAAAAACATGTTCGGTAGATGTCCAATAAATTAAACTGATTTGCTTAAAAACTAAAATTATTCATCAAACTATTATCTATCTATTTTAAATATTACTAAATATTTATTAAGTTCTAACACACTTACAGATAGTATTCCATAAAATAAATAATATTAAATAAATACAATACATATGCAATATATATAAAGATTTTTAAATAAAATACATATATACATTTTACGACATATATAATAGAATATATAAACTTTTTTTAACTAATATTAAAATATAGTGTATGTATTTGCAAAACAGAAGTAAAACCACTTACTTGGTAGCCGGGTTGATATGCAGACACCCCACTTTGACCGTGGTGAGATCGTTGTGTGTGTCCGACGGGGTGGTGCAGTGAGACGCGTTCTCAACTTTCAGGTTATTCAACATTTTCATTTGGAGGATAGAACACTGTAAAGAAATACATTACTTTTATTCCTTATTTTAATTAATTCGCATTTATACGGATATTTTAAATAAATTAGTTTGCAACCGTGATAGCTTAATGGGTAGATCACCGGTTATCGTGCAAACGACTAGTGTTCAAATCCCTGGTCGGGTCTACACCAATTTGTGTTTTCTAAAGACATATATGTGGTTAATTTATCATGGTTGTTAACGGTGCAGGAAAACATCGTGAGGAAACCCACATGGCTGAGTTGTACTTAGTCATGTGACAGTGTATTCGTAAAAAACGGCGATAGGCCTGTCCCCTATCACGTGAGTACACTGTCCACGCAAAACGTGCGTACTCTGAACACCAGGTGACAAAGTCACATGATGTTCAGAAGTATTAGTACCTCTGCCAACCCCTTCGGGGATTTTTGGCGTGAACGTTTATGTTATGTCATTAGTTTGCTGTGTTGTGTAGGCTTAGAATAGCACTAACCCATTTCTTTCCGTGGGTGTATGTAAGATGTATTTTTTGGCGAGGCGGTTGGCGACCCATCACCAACAACCTTTAGTTTAGCACCCTCTTTTCCCCACTTAACTTCCAAAAGTGGCTGAGGAACTTCTGATTCCTTAGCCCTGGCTACCCCTTCTAGGGATTTATACGAGTAGTGTGAGTTTATGTACCAAGCCGACACTAAACATATCTAAGCAATATTTTTATAATATTTAAAATACTTTTAACACTACAGTGCACGCGTAGGTGACATTTGATCCTGTGTTTCTGTTCGATGAAATGTACTGATGTTGCTACCCTGTTTATTATTTTAAGACATATAATTCAGCACAAAGACATCTTCTTTAACGCTAACATATACTTGTTATTGGATGTCAAAGTTCATAGGTCACATCTGGTCGCACGTGTACTCTCTCTTTCGTTACCTGAGTTAAATTTATTGGGGCTTTTGAATAACATAACATAACATATACTAACGGCTATAAATCCCTAGAAGGGGTAGCCAGAGCTAAGGTATTAGAAATTCCTCAGCCGCTTTTGGAAATTGAGTGGGGAAAAGATGGTAAAGTAAAGGTTGTTAGTGATGTGTGTCCAGCCGTATCGCTCAAAAATACCTTAAAAGCCCCAATACCGTTAGTCGCCTCTTACGTACACCCATCGGTAGAAACGGGGTAGTGCTATTCTAAGCCGACACTACACGGCAAATAATAAATAAATTTATATATATAACGATAGTTAAAGTACATTAAAGTTAAAAACATCAGAATGGTGCTTATGTTTTCTATCCTGGTTGGTCAGATTTAAATAAGATCATTTTTTTTTAATCTCAAATTTTATTGATCTTAAAAATGAATGTTTTTTTTCCCTTGATATGTTGATATTGACTTATTTTATTTTTTTGTTTATTCCTATTAATATTGTTTTCACTTTGTTTTGTTCTTTCTTATTTATTTTGTAAATTGTGTTTTAGTTATTTAAAATTTTATTTAATGTAGTTAGTAACAAATTAAAAACCTTTCTTTTCTTTTCTTCCTTCTTTAAAATAAAGTTATTACTTACATATAGAAAACATGATTGTAACATTGCTTCGGAAGGTATTGAGAAGAATGAATAAAAATACATTAAACTTTTTTTTCCAATAAAAAAAGTAAAAGTTTCTATACTACCAAACTAACGACAGTCTGACACTATCGCTATCTAACATAAGTTAGATAACATAGGAATCTTAAAATGTTTCGTATACACATATGCGGCGGTAATATTCTATAAAATGAGTACACAGTGAAAAATCTCGTAAGAGCAGCCTTTAGAGAATTGTAAGGCTAAAATTATTTATACTAACAGGGCTGAAGTTTTGTCACCAATCCGATTTGCATGATTTTTGGGTACATTGATATTATGGAAATCTAGGGTCAACCGTTTTGATTGCACAGAGGCCTTAAAAAGATATATGGTTTGGTTTATATATTGTGTATATGTATATTGTAGGTATGTCGTATTATTCCTATCACTAACTTTTCAGTTTGCCGTGTATTGCCGGCTTAGAATGTCACTACCCCTTAAACCCCTTTCTACCCACGGGTGTCGTAAGAGTTGACTAAGGGTTATGGGTATAGGGCTTTTATTAAGTGGTTTTTGGGCGATGCGGTTGGAGACCCATCACCAATGACATTTTATTTCTACCATCTTGTCCCGTATCAGCTTCCAAATGGGGCTGAGAAGTTTCTAGCTCTGAAGCCCTGGCAACCCCTTTTTGGGATTTATGGCCGTAAGCATGTAACATTTCATATTTATTGTGACTTGACTCAAAATATCACGAACATAAACTCATAAACTGACGAATAGGTCTACACCAGTCAGTTCAACTATAAAATTTAAATGTTAATTTTCATGCTGTGATAGCTCAATGGGTAGAACACCGGTTATCGTGCAAACGACTAGTGTTCAAATCCCGGGTCGGGCCTACACCAATTTGTCTTTTCTAAAACACATATGTGTGGTTAATTTATCACGGTTGTTAACGGTGAGGGAAAACCTCGTGAGGAAACCCACATGGCTGAGTTGTACTTAGTCATGTGACAGTGTATTCGTACAAAACGGCGATAGGCCTGCCCCCTATCACGTGAGTACACTGTCCATGCAAAACGTGGGTACTCTGAACACCAGGTGACAAAGTCACGTGCTTTTCAGAAGTATTAGTACCTCTGCCAACCCCTTCGGGGATATTCGGCGTGAACGTTTATGTTATGTTATGTTTATGTTAATTTTCATGGAAGTAACGTGTACTTTTTCTTACTTTTTAGTTAGCCCCAAACTAAGTAAGACTTGTGTTACGGGATATTAACTCAACGATATATTTGATATTATAAAATACACATATTAATAACATCCAAGACTAAGAAACAATCATTTATGCGCATCACATAAATGTTGCGTTCAGCGGGGATCGAATCCGCAACCTCCCGACCAAGAAACTAGTCACCTATCCACTCGACCACGGACGTCGTCTTTACTATAAACATTTTGAAATGACGTTATATCGAACAAACGATAGTTGCAGAAATAAGGGCCCAAACAACGTAGATTTTGCTGTAACAATTTATTGCACTGTGAAAATTCTGTTATAAATTTTTCGATGAATAAATTTTCGAAGAATAGTCTTTTGAACACACGAAGGTATGATGATGATGCTACCTAGTGCGTAGATAGGCGGGTGTAAAGGGTGGATAGAATTTTGGGACTTTTTAAGTTATGTTTGGTGTCGTGTAGTGTCGGTTTAGAATAACACTACCCCATTTCTACCCGTGGGTGATCGTAGGAGATGACTAAGGGTATAGGGGCTTTTTAAGTGATTTTTGGGCGATGTGGTTGGAGACCCGTCACCAAAAACGTTTATTATTATCATCTTTCTCCCAATCAACTTCCAAAAGTGGCTGAGGAATTTATCATTCCAAAGCTCTGGCTACCCCGTTAAGGGATTTACAGCCGTGAGTATATGTATGTATGTATGTATGTATGTTTGGACAATGTGGCTAGATACCCATCACCGACCATAATTTATTACCCGATTTCGGCAAAGTCATAAGGAACAGTAATAATTTAGGAATTTTATATCGGCTGTTAATTCCTAAAAGGGGTAACCAAAGCTTTAGAGCAAGAAATTCCTCAGACACTTTTGGAAGTTGAGTGGGGAAAAGATTGTAAAATAAAGTTCTTGGTGAGGGGGCTCCAACCGCATCGCCCAAAAATCACTTAAAAAGCCCAAAAACCCTGAGTCACCTCTTACAAACATCCATGGGCTGCAATGGGGTAGTGTTATTCTAAACTAAAGCTACACAGCGAATGTATATGTATTTAAGTGTAAGTATGCTGCACCGCAGCTTTTTAGACGAGGGATGATTTTTAAAATATCAAGAAGGATAGTTCTATCGTGTATGGCATCAAACTAAGGTTAAATGTTTTGGGCACATAGAAAGGATGGATAAAGACAACCGGTAAATTAGCCCATGTGGATTGTTATGTCAGTAGAGGACGATTCAGATCAAATGGTTTGCCGATCCCGTCAATTTGGTGATCGATAGCCTCTGCCTACCTTATGGAAACTAAAATCGTAGTAGTAAGTCGTCATAGTATATTTATGTATTTATTTATGGTATTCTCGACGTTCTGTGGAGCATGAGGCAAAGTGGGAGGATCTCGCAGCCGCTGCCCAAGATCGAGCCAGATGGAGAAATCTACTCAAGGCCCTTTGTCCCTGCTGAGGGACGTCAGGATGGATGTATGTATGTATGTATCAAAAGAAAAGTTATTGTGTTTAAGTAAAAAAAAGTACATGACGTTACTACCTACTTCCGAGACGCATTGGAGACGCGACGAAACATACATACATATATTCGCGGTCAAAAATCCCAAAAAGAAGTTACAATTTAGAGCTGGAAACTCCTCAGCCACATTTGGAAGTTGATACTTAAATACATACATATTCTCTCGCCGTTAGTTCCCATTGGGGTAGGCAGAGACTATCGATCGCCACTTTGTACGATCCTGGCAAACCTCTCTGGCTTCGTTTACATCCATCAATCTTTTCATACATGCTCTTTTATTCAATTGGATCAAATAGAAAATGTGCTCAAAAAGGCAGGTTTCCGCAGTATAAAGAATAAAAGAGCATGTATGAAGAAGTTGATAGTGGACAATATAGTAGAAATAAAATATCGTTGGTGATGGGTCTCCAACCGCATCGCCCAAAAATTACTTTAAAAAGCCTAACACTTAGTCGCCTCTTACGACACCCGTGGGTAGAAAGGGGCAGTGACATTCTAAGCCGGCACTACACGGTGACGCTACGAAAATTTATTATTATTATAGCCTAATTCATTTCCCACTGCTGGGCAAAGGCCTCACAATTTTGAGCCCACACATCTCTGTCTAAGGCTGTACACCACCACCCTGGATCAAACCTGTCCAGGTCGTCCCTCCATCTCCTCCTAGGCCTTCCCCTACGCCGGTGGACCTGGGCCGGACACGTCTGTCGAATGCATCCGGAAAAATGGGCTAAAACAGCCACTGAATGGGTGCCTACAGATGGGCACGAAAATTAATATCTGTTTTAAAATAGATATCTATTTTAAAACACAGCGGAAGGCCGCACATTTCTCGAATTAACTCGAAATACATGCTTTGTTTGCTTTTGCTAAATTATGCACACAAGTGCGTGCCAATGTATATGCGAAACGTATGCGCTCGGCGGGAGTGTTGCAAAGTTAAACAAGTAAAATTATCACAAATACTAAAAATTTTGCGAGCCCAATACTAAAAATACTCTTATCATTAAAAACTAAGAATGAGGCATGCATATGCATAAACGGTATCAGTACATTTATCGACCAAGAACTGTAAATTATGAATATAAACTAAAAATATAAATGGGCCTAATACAGATTCCTATGCAACGAGCATCACGTAAATACTACTAGGATACATAAATATTGCTGTGTAGTGTCGGCTTAGAATAGCACTACCCCATTTCTTCCGGTGGGTGTACGTAAGAGGCGACTAACGGTATTAGGGCTTTTTAAGGGATTTTTGGGCGATGCGGTTGGAGACCCATCACCAACAACCTTTATTTTACCTTCTTTTCCGCACGCAACTTCGAAAAGTAGCTGAGGAATTTTAATTCCTTAGCTCTGGCTACCCTTTCTAGGGATTTATAGCCGTGAGTATATGTATGTATGTATGTATGTTATTTAGTGTAATTTTTTCCTCGGATGTCGTAACAGGTGACTTAGGGTTTTAAGGCTTTTGAAGTTATTATTTGGGCGATGCGGCACGAGATCCGTCACCGACCTTACTTTCTCCCTTTCAAACTTTTCCTTACACAACTTTCATAGGTGGCTGAAGAATTTCTAAATCTGAATATGTACCGACTTTTTTTAAAATTTAAAGCCGTGACTATATTGATAGGAATAAAAGAGAAGTAACTGAATATAACGGAAAATAGCAACAGGTTAGTAAAGGTTCACGTAGACGTACATTTAGCGATCAAATTTCATGAACAAACCCCCCAGGGAACAGTTAGACAGTATCGTGAAATCCTGGATGCATTGAAAGCTATCGAAATGCTCTATGCGGTTCCGATATTTTGTTTCAATATATTTTTCTCTTTATACTACGAATGTGCATAACCATACATTTGTCTAATTCTATACGTAGGCAATAATTAAATACATATATTCACGCCATTATTTCCCATTAGGGTAGGCAGACACTTTGTACAATCCTGGGATACCTCTCTAGCTTCGTTTACATCCATCAATCTTTTATGATCTTTTATTCTTCATACATCGGACGCCTGCATTTTTGAGCACACTCTTCATTTGGGCTAACTAAATTGTGTCTTCCATGAGCGTCCTCTACTCACATTACCTTCCACGTTATCTCTATAGATCTCTTTCATCAATTTCCTCCTCCATCCTCTATAGTGTCATCATCATCGTAGGAAATAGTATATGTTTATTATCAACCCTTGGCGTTAAGACCTCCAAACTAATTTGAAACGTCTGAATAATATACATAACAGAGTTAAAATTGTTTACTACATTATTTATTTACTAGCGGCACGGCCCAGTTTCGCAATACTACATACATAATTTCATAAATATACTTGCGGCCATAAATCCCTCAAAGGGATAGCCAGAGCTTCAGAATAAGAAAACTTCAGCTATTTTCGGAAGTTAAGTGGGGAAAAGATAATAAAATAAATGTTTTTGGTGATGGGTCTCCAACCACATCGCCCAAAAATCACTTAAAAAGCACTGATACCCTTATTCGCCTCTAATGATCACTAATGGGAATAAATGGGGTAGTGCTATTCTAAGCCGACACTACACAGCTAAGCAGTAGCAGCATGGCATTAACACGAATATCTGTAATGAAGAAATTCGTTTTTATTAGACTTGTTGGATTATTTACATCGAATATTAAAATTTGTGGTGCTTAACCTCACAAACTACAGGCCGCGCAACTACAGCCCTAATCAATAAGTTAGAAGAAAAAGCACGATATTCGATGCTAAGTGACATGTCCTACGCACTTCGTCTTTCGTAATATTATAAATGCAGTTAGTGATTAAGATAGCAAACGGGTTCCAATCAATACCTATTTAAGTAAATATAAGTTTTCTAAATAGTAATGAGAAAGTTATCGTTAACTTCTAATGAATATTGTTTATACTAATCTGTCAAAAAAGAGCGTATGAATTAAATTAATTATGACAGGTGTTCATCACAATTTATTTAATTCCTTCGGAATTGTAAGACTTACGTCAACAAATAATCCTAAAATCAAAACATTTTCAAAACGCTATCCGGAATTGAGTTCAGAATAAATTTTAAAATTTCAATAGTGGTTAGAAGACATATGTATGCCTAGTTATCGTTCACGTTGTAAAGATGATAGACCTTCAGTTCTCGCCGCCAATTCTCCTTTATATCTTCAAACGAATGAAAACGGATGCCACGAAGTGTAAATTCAAGTTTAGAAAATAGAAAGGAGTTAGCTAATGCCACATCTATTGCATAATATGGTTGTTCGATGTGATTTGTTGAGGTTTGGGTCAAAAAATCTTTCACAGTATAGAATAGAATAGAATAACTCTTTATTGTATATCAAACACAAATTTACAAAAGAAATTATCATACAGTTTACAGTGAGGTACAATCGGCGGTCTTATCGCTAAAAGCGATCTCTTCCAGACAACCTTTGGAAGGTGAGATCGGTAAACTAGTTATCTGGGTAGATGCACAAAACAAGCTTACTTTAAAACTAACTTATTCAATTAAAATAATAAATAATAACATAAATATTAATTACACAAAATAATATAATATTACACACATATGAACACACATACATACATAACTACATACTTTTATATATACAAGTAATACAAATACCTAAATAAAATATACAAATACGTTTTAGAAATATAATTAATACATATAATTTAAAAAGCAACAGTATTACAGGGCTTCAGTGAGATAGTGTTGTATATATAAGTATATATAATCTAAGTTTAGGCGCATTAGGTGATCTGATAGAATGGTGTGAGAGGAAACTCTCTGATAATTTCCGGAATAACCGAAAGTTGTTCTGGAAATATATCCGGAAAGAAAAGGGAGTTTCCAAAAACACGAGAGTGAATGTTGTGAGAGATGAACAGGGTGAATTGGCGACGGATGAAAGTAGCATAAGACGAGTATGGAAGAACTATTTTGAGGGACTCTTTAAAAAAGAGGATTCACCCATATCTTCGCCAATTTGCAGCAATGTTGACTGGAATGAGGCATTGGGTGACAGTAGTGACAGTGAGATTAGTATGGAAGAAGTAATGAAAGCATTGAAAAGTATGAAAGTAGGGAAAGCGGCAGGTTATGATAGGATAAGTATCAAAATGCTGAGGGCTGGTAAAGGGTTGGTGGCTTCCTGGCTGTACTTAGTCGAGTGGTAAAGTACCACGAGATTGGTGCAGGGCAGTAATTGTGCCCCTATATAAGGGAAAAGGGTCACACCAGGAAGCTAAAAGCTACCGCGGAATCAGCCTACTCAGTGTTGTCGGTAAATTGTATGCAAAGGTATTGATTGAAAGAGCGATGAATGAAACAGATTACAAAATTTGGGATGTGCAAGCAGGATTTAGAAAGGGAATGGGATGTATGGATCAAATCTTTTCTTTTAGGAGCATCACTGAAAAGTTCTTAGCCAAGAATCGAAAGGTGTATTGCTCCTTCATAGATTTAGAGAAGGCGTATGATAGGGTGGTAAGAAAGTATTTGTGGGAGGTGTTATCCAATTTCGGCTTGGGGAGCCAACTTATACGTGCATTGGTATCACTCTATGAGGATTCTTGTGCATATGTAAGAATAAACGGGGAAAACACAGACTGGTTCGGTATCTCTAGGGGTGTCCGACAGGGATGTGTAGCTTCTCCGTGGCTCATCAACTTGTTCATGGATGACTGTCTGATAGAGCTGCGTGAAAATTGTTATGGACTGAGAATGGGTGGATTCGTCATCAAATGCCTCTTATATGCTGATGATCAAGTGTTACTTGCATCGTCGGTTGAAGAGTTGCAAGAGATGATGAATATTGCATGTGCGTCGTTTGAAAGAAAAAGAATGAGAGTGAATGTGGATAAAACCAAAACCATGGTTTCCGAGAGAGAGGAGAATATGACTGAATGCGTGATTGAGATCAATGGTAAGAAAGTGGAACAAGTGAAAGAGTTCGTATATCTGGGAAGTTTGTTTACTAGGGATGGAAAGTGTGATGAAGACATTGAAAGGAGAGTAAAAAAGGGTAATGCGGTAAATGGAGCACTGGATAGTCTCATGTCTAGTCAATCGGTGTCCGAAAAGGCCCGAATGGCTGTGCATGATGCTGTGCTCGTTCCTACGCTCATGTATGGCAGTGAATGTTGGGTGTGGCAGAAGAAGCATGAAAGCAGAGTGAATGCAGTAGAAATGAGATCCCTCAGAAAAGTTTGTAATGTAAGGTTATGTGATCGTGTGAGGAATGATGTGATTCGTGAAAGGTGTGGTATAAAAGATGATATTGTAAGGAAGATAGAAAAAGGAATGTTGAGATGGTTTGGGCGCATAGAGAGGATGGATGACAGTAAAGTGGTGAAAGAGATCTATAGAGCCAATGTGGAAGGTAATGTTTGTAGAGGACGACCTCGGAGGACACATTTAGATCAAATAGAAAATGTGCTCAAAAAGGCAGGTGTCCGAAGTACGAAGAATAAAAGAGCATGTATGAAAAGATTGATGGATGTGAATGAAGCTAGAGAGGTTTGCCAGGATCGTACAAAGTGGCGATCGATAGTCTCTGCCTACCCCAATGGGAACTAACGGCGTGAGAATATGTATGTATGTATGTAAGTTTAGGCGCATAGTTTAGAGTGAATTTCAGCTTATTTTTTATTTAAATCTTGACGGTTTAGCAAGAATACTGCGTGCACAAAACCCCTTGAGTTGAGAAAAGAAAATCATTGACTTTGCCTTTGATCGATATAGGCATGCTGTTTTTGGTTTAAGTTCAGTTGGAAGGCGCCTCTCTGAAGTTTGTTGACTAGTTTGCATATCAAATGGGTAAACCAGCGTTTCATTCATGTTTCCTTTTTTACTTAATTTACGTTTTCCTTTTAAATATACTCTTTTTAGCATTCCCCTAGCGACTCTAATGCGATTGAGTTTTCAAGAACATTCAGGTCTCTCAGGTGATTATTCAAATGGTACAAATTTACTTGTGAGATACAGAAAGTCAGCTATCTCTCGCAAATTTTAATGAGTTTTTACAGTTACAATTTTCTTTACTTTTTGAATATTTATTTCAGTTGCAGATATAGATGGTATGTAATAGCAAGGCAAATCTCACAATTCATCTCCACCGCTATTAAAAGCTTTGAATCACTAATAAACACGTATTTTTATTTTTGACGATTCACTGTAAGTCTTTAGCTTTAACGGTCTTATCTTTGTTTTTATTTTAGACTATTTACACAGCTGTGTAGTGCCGGCTTAGAATAGCGCTACCCCATTTCATCCGGTGGGTGTACGTAAGAGGCGACTAACGGTGTTGGGGCTTTTAAGGGAACATTGGGCGATGCGGTTGGAGACCCATCACCAACAACCTTTATTTTACTATCTTCTCCCCACTCGACTTCCCAAAAGTGGCTGAGGAATTTTTAATTCCTCAGCTCTGGCTACCCCTTCTAGGGATTTATAGCCGTGAGTATATGTATATGTATGTATGTACACAGCACACACTAAATCAATAAATCAGGTGTGGTGTGAGAGACGATATTGTAGAAAAGATAGAAAAAGGAATTTAAAGATGGTTGAGCACATAGAGAGAAAATAGGAAGGATGTAAGGTAGGATGGAGGAAGGATGGAAAGTAGAAAGCAGTAGGGAAAAGATGGTAAAAATAAAGGTTTTTGGTGATGGGTCTCCAACCGCATCGCCCAAAAATCCAATAAAAAGCCCCAATACCCTTAGTCGCCTCTTACGGCACCCGTGGGTAGAAAGGGGTAGCGACAATCTAAGCCGGTACTACACGGCAAAAATCAGTTCCGAAATAACTACCAGATCAAACCAAGTTTACTTATATGAGATATTTAGTAATTTCCATTGCGGTTCTAAAATATCTCCGATAGATGCCAATCCAACTATGTGAAACCCTGAGAACTGGAAATGCTAGAGGCTAAAATGTTCGTGATTAAATGAAAATATTCACATCGTAGTTACAGCTCCAGTAAATTAACCCTTTATAAGGCAGAGGTATGATCAAAAATTCATTGTAACTTACTTCTATGTGAAGGTAGATAAGGTTGAAATTATGGTGGCCACTATTTAGCCACCGCCTTATAAAGGTTTTAGTAGTCCAGTTTATTTGGTACCCTCATTTTATTCCGTACTTGGTAAAGAATATTTGGTTAAATTACCAACATACCTAGACTTGGAAAATAAATTATTACTATTTTATTTTCTTTATCTAGGGATGAAAAAATTGCTGAGTTCGAGTAAGACTCAGGCGTGTGGGTGTTCGAAATATAGAAAATGAAAATAACTGAATAAAAAAAATCTGTGCTGCTCATCATAGTTAAAATATTTTATAGACATCGCGTTTTTGAATAAAAGTCCAAGAGGCGATCTTATCACTTGAACGATCTCTGTATGATTAATAGGTAGATGTTGAAAACATAGAGTAGTCTAAGTAGAAGTGATTATTCTATGCACCTATAAATAATCACTTCTAGTGCTGCTGTGTAGTGTCGGCATAGAATAGCACTACCCCATCTCGTCCCGTGGGTGTTTCGTAGGAGTCGACTAAGGGAACAGGGCTTTTCCATCTTCGCCCTTACACCAATCCAAGGTCTGCCGTGCCGAGCCTGGTCTCTAGCGTGCCGCCGTCCCGGAGCTTGGTGCACTCCGGGTACTAAATAACCTTACCTAGTCAAGCGGGGCTCTGGCTAGGCGGACAGTTCATTTCCCTTGCTTTTCGTGGGGTCCAAATGTGTTTCCAATCAAAAATAAAACACGATGGCGGCGATGTGGCTCGCCACCTATCACGCCGTGGTTCCTCGCGTGGCGAAAAGTGGGCTGAAGAGACCCGCTTTGGTACGATGAATGTGTGTGGAGGGATGCATGAAAAATTAGATGAAGTATGTTTGATTATGGAAGAAAGAAACCTAGATTTTCTGTGTGTAAATGAAACGAAGCGCAAGGAAAAAGAGGTTTCACAACTTGGCCCATTTACAGCTATCTGGTCGGGAGTTGCCGAGAGTGACAGAGCTTGCCAAGGCGTGGGACTTCTAATATCTGAAAGGATGGCTAAGTGCATGAAAGATTATGCATGTGTGAGTCCAAGGCTCCTATGGATAAAGGTGAAAGTGGGGCTGGTCCGGATGCGCATAATTTGTGTGTATGCTCCGGACATGTCCAAATCACTATCCGAGAGGGAGGAGTTTTGGAATTTGTTAGACGATGTTGCGAATGGGTGTGATCAGAATGAGAGAATTGTTATGTTAGGAGATTTTAATGGTTGGGTTGGGGTGTCACGCAACGGTTGTGAAAGAGTTTTAGGAAAGTTTGGTGATAAAAGAGTGAACGAGAATGGGGAGAAAGTGATTGATGTATGTTTGGGGAGGAATCTTTGTGTTACGAACACGTTGTTTGAACACAAAGATATCCATATGTATACTAGACAGAGGGGAAGCGAGAGAAGTATGATAGATTTTGTGATAGTGGATGAAAGGCTAAGAGCAAAGGTTGTTGACACCAGAGTCTACAGGGGCATTAACGTTGGCACAGATCACTTCCTCGTGATATCACGATTGAGGGGACTGTGCAAGCGTTGGCGTCACAGGGCCAAAGTGTCAACAACTGAATTTGCGAGAGTAAAAGTGGAGAAATTGGAAGAGGATGAAAATATTAGAGATGAATATATGAAGAAATTGGACGACAGGCTAAGTTGCATGGAGATGAAGGATGAATTGGAAATAGAAGAAGTATGGGATGTGCTCAAATCGTCAATGGTTGAATGTGCGACGGAAGTATGTGGATTGAGTAAAAGAACAAATAGACCACCAACAAGTTGGTGGGATAAAGATGTGAAAGAGGCAGTTGGAGATAAGAAGAAAGCTTGGTTAGATTTACTAGCGATTAAAGCTAGTAAACGAATGGATGCGAGAGTAACCGATGATGTAGTGAAGAATAGTGAAGATGAATATAAGAGAGTTAAGAATGAGGTTAAGAAGAAAATAGAAAAGAAAAAGCGTGATTTGATAGAATGGTGTGAGAGGAAACTCTCTGATAATTTCCGGAATAACCAAAAGTTGTTCTGGAAATATATCCGGAAAGAAAAGGGAGTTTCCCAAAACACGAGAGTGAATGTAGTGAGAGATGAACAGGGTGAATTGGCGACGGATGAAAGTAGCATAAGACGAGTATGGAAGAACTATTTTGAGGGACTCTTTAAAAAAGAGGATTCACCTATTTCGTCGCCAATTGGCAGCAATGTTGACTGGAATGAGGCATTGGGTGACAGTAGTGACAGTGAGATTAGTATGGAAAAAGTAATGAAAGCATTGAAAAGTATGAAAGTAGGGAAAGCAGCAGGGTATGATAGGATAAGTATCGAAATGCTGAGGGCTGGTAAAGGGTTGGTGGCTTCCTGGCTGTACTTCCTTTTTCAAAAGTGTTGGTCGAGTGGTAAAGTACCACAAGATTGGTGCAGGGCAGTAATTGTGCCCTTATATAAAGGAAAAGGGTCACACCAGGAAGCTAAAAACTACCGCGGAATCAGCCTACTCAGTGTTGTCGGTAAATTGTATGCAAAGGTATTGATTGAAAGAGTGATGAATGAAACAGATGACAAAATTTGGGATGTGCAAGCAGGATTTAGAAAGGGAATGGGATGTATGGATCAAATCTTCTCTTTAAGGAGCATCACTGAAAAGTTCTTAGCCAAGAATCGAAAGGTGTATTGCTCCTTCATAGATTTAGAGAAGGCGTATAATAGGGTGGTAAGGAAGTATTTGTGGGAGGTGTTATCCAAGTTCGGCTTGGGGAGCCAACTTATACGTGCACTGGTATCACTCTATGAGGATTCTAGTGCATGTGTAAGAATAAACGGGGAAAACACAGACTGGTTCGGTATCTCTAGGGGTGTCCGACAGGGATGTGTAGCTTCTCCGTGGCTCTTCAACTTGTTCATGGATGACTGTCTGATAGAGTTGCGTGAAAGTGATTATGGACTGAGAATGGGTGGATTCGTCATCAAATGCCTCTTATATGCTGATGATCAAGTGTTACTTGCATCGTCGGTTGAGGAGTTGCAAGAGATGATGAATATTGCATGTGCGTCGTTTGAAAGAAAAGGAATGAGAGTAAATGTGGATAAAACCAAAACCATGGTTTTTGAGAGAGAGGAGAATATGACTGAATGCGTGATTGAGATCAATGGTAAGAAAGTGGAACAAGTGAAAGAGTTCGTATATCTGGGAAGTTTGTTTACTAGGGATGGAAAGTGTGATGAAGACATTGAAAGAAGAGTAAAAAATGGTAATGCGGTAAATGGAGCACTGGATAGTCTCATGTCTAGTCAATCGGTGTCCGAAAAGGCCCGAATGGCTGTGCATGATGCTGTCCTCGTTCCTACGCTTATGTATGGCAGGTAATGTTGGGTGTGGCAGAAGAAGCATGAAAGCAGAGTAAATGCAGTAGAAATGAGATCCCTCAGAAAAGTTTGTAATGTAAGGTTATGTGATCGTGTGAGGAATGATGTGATTCGTGAAAGGTGTGGTGTAAAAGATGATATTGTAAGAAAGATAGAAAAAGGAATGTTGAGATGGTTTGGGCACATAGAGAGGATGGATGACAGTAAATTGGTGAAAGAGATATATAGAGCCAATGTGGAAGGTAATGTTAGTAGAGGACGACCTCGGAGGACACATTTAGATCAAATAGAAAATGTGCTCAAAAAGGCAGGTGTCCGAAGTACGAAGAATAAAAGAGCATGTATGAAAAGATTGATGGATTTGAATGAAGCTAGAGAGGTTTGCCAGGATCGTACAAAGTGGCGATCGATAGTCTCTGCCTACCCCAATGGGAACTAACGGCGTGAGAATATGTATGTATGTATGTATGTACCTATAAATCTAGAACTTAGAAATTTTAAAGAGTTATATGTACCATAAGTGTTATAATATAATATGTAATAAAAATGGTAAAATGATGGCTACCTGCTTTGGACACAAGATGGCGCTGTCATGTAATTTTCAGAAGTATTGGTACCTCTGCCAACGGATAAACGGCGTGAATATATATTATGTATATAGGGCAAAACTGGCTGACTAGCTCAAGACATAGCCGAATCTACTATACCTAAAATCTTGAAATTTTCTCCAGGGTTGCTTTTGTTTATCTAAGTTAGCAATAAGAAAGTAATTCCAGAAATTCCAACCGTAAGGAGATGAAATACGTGTGTGAAATTTATATGTCACTACACAAATTGTAGACTTGTAATTTTCAAAATTATTATGGTTTTATTAATTACTAGTGGATCGTCCCAGCTTCGCACGGGTAGCGTTGTTTTTTTAAATATCTGAGGTTTCTTTCTTCAGTCACTGCTCAAGCATTGTGAAATTTAGCGCAATGTTTTCAATTTATTAAATTTATAGCACTCCCTAAACAGTGTAGTTTGGTGATTTTGAATGCGCTTTAATGAACGGTTCAGTATTTCCGTTTAATAGCAAATTTTGCAATAAAACGCGATGAAGTATTTATACTAAACAATAAATCATTACGTGATGTAGGATGCAACTACTGGCGCCATCTAGTATGTTATATGTAAATTAGTAAAGATTTGGTTTTGATCACGGGCGCGATGGCTTATTTTATGTATAATTTCGGTGTTTCTCTACCGATTTCTATGAATCTTTTTTTATTGAATAGGTAATAATGTTACCTTTTTTAAATTAGGAATGAGTGAGAGGTTTACAAACGTAAGAGTAAACAAATATAATCAGAATGTTCCGAACTGCTAAGCTATCAGGAAATACACGTGTTATTGTGAGTCAACCGTAAAAGATAGACATAAACTGTTAAGGATTTTTTTTTAGATAATTTTATGAAGAATATTTCCGTCATACATGATTTCTATGTAAGTTTAACCATTAAGGCTACACACGCGACGGAAGCTTAAAAAATGGAGTAACTTCTCCCGTTTTCCCAAAATTTCCCAAAATTCCCCTTTACTACTCTGCTGGAAAGTATACAAAAACCTGCGCAGGAGTATGAAGAATAATTGTACCAAGTTTCGTTAAAATCCGTCGAGTAGTTTTCGTTTCCATAAGGAACATACAAACCGACAGACAGACAGACAGACAGACAGACAGACAGACAGACAGACAGACAAAAATTTTACTGATTGCATTTTTGGCATCAGTATCGATCCCTAATCACAACCTGATAGTTATTTTGAAAATATATTTCATGTACAGAATTGACCTCTCTACAGATTTATTATAAGTATAGATTACATGCATTGCAATTATATGCATGCAAAATAATTATTACATGCTTTATGCAGCGGAAATATACAGAATTTTCCTATAACCGGGTAATATATATTTCATATTCTTGTTCAATATCTCTGCACAGTTTTTCTAGGTAGCGTGATGTACTGTTAGTTGTTTATGACTTCATCAACTTTATGGACCACATTTTTATGATCACAGTCTGATGTTTGTTTTCAAGTTGAGGATATCAGTCAGAGGAGGAGTTACCAAACGTAGAAGAAAGGGTATACTAGTGTGGCGAACTCCTGTTTTATTGATATTTACAGCGCAGCGGAGTTGAGCTAAAGATAATGTGTTTCATTGTAGATTTGTAACAGTAAAATAATTTTATTTAATAAATAACAGAAGATAATTCAAATCCTGTGTCGGGCATACACCAAAGTGTCTTTACGAAATTAATAGCCGTGTTTAATTTATGAAGGTTGTTAACTGTAAGGGAAACCATCGTGAGGAAACCTATATAGCTGATATTTGCTTAGTCATGTAACAAAACATGGGTATGTTGAACATGAGGTGATCAAAATGTGACGTGATATTCAAATATATTCGTAACTGTGCAACCCCTATGGGGGTAATAATTTACGAGTAAGTATACAATTCTTTTGCACTTAACATGGACATTATTTACATATTATAAACTAGTTCAACACTATAGATTTACGTACTAAAATAGATATTTGAAACTATTTTCCTAACCAAATATCTTTTCTATCCAAGCCAAAAATAGCGTGTAAGTTGGAATTAGTAGAAACTTATTTAATTAAGTATACAGTTAGAGACGCCATAGGCCACTGGTATTTAATGATAGTAGTTGGAGCCTAGAAGTTAGCGATAGAACATGACCTAAAGCTGTGTGTAGGAGTAAGACTTCGCTTATTTCCTCTGTTAAACCGGAAATAGACAAGACAAGAAAGCCGACTGAAGTTATTTACATCAGCATAGGGAAATTTTAATTACTACTTGAAACTAAATAACCATTTATCGTAAAATCTATCGCTAACACTCAAAACTGAAGTTGATTTCTTAGATTTGCTAATTAATAAATGTAATGATTTGAAGAAGATAAAGAGGAATTTGAACTTGATGGTTTATGGCTTCGGACTGGACTATTTATGAAAACTTTTTCAGAAATCTACACTATTTTGAAGTGCTATTGGCTACATAGCATCACGCTGTATTTCATAAGGTGCTAGCATAGATTGAAGAAACTTAGAAAATGAGATATTTCGAAAGAAGTTAACCATACGAAGCTGGGGTGGTCCGCTAGTTATAAATTAGAACACTGATTTGTGATTGCAAGAATAGCTGTTCTTACAAAAACAGTAAAAATAAACATACTCGTAAATATATACGCCCTAAGTTCCCATTGGGGTAGGTAGAGACTATAGATCGCCACTTTGTACGCTCCTGGAAAAGCTCTTGAGATTCATTTACATTCATCAATCTTTTCATACACCTTTTATTTTTCCGACTTCGGACGACGACGTGTACAAACTCGTATAATTACATAACATAACATAAACTTTCACGCCGTTTATCCCCGAAGGGGTTGGCAGAGGTACCAATACTCCTGAACTCACATGGTAAGCGCCATCTAGTTTCCAGAGAAGGTACCCAGGTTTTGCTTAGACAGTGTACTCACGTGATAGGGGGCAGGCCTATCGCCGTTTTGAACGAATACACTGTCACATGACTAAGTACAACTCAGCCATGTGGGTTTCCTCACGATGTTTTCCCTCACCGTTAGCAACCATGATAAATTACTCGTATAATATTAAAAAATATTTCAAATATTAAAAAAAAACTGTCAGAATCTTAATAATAGCCTAGTGAATGGTAGCTGTGTAGTGTCAGCTTATAATAGCACTACCTCATTTCTTCCGGTGGATGTACGTAAGAGGCGACTAACGGTATTGGGGCTATTAAGGGATTTTTTGGGCGATGCGGTTGGAGACCCATCACCAACAACCTTTATTTTACCATCTTTTCCCCATTCAATTTCCAAAAGTGGCTGAGGAATTTCTAATTCCTTAGCTCTGGTTACCCCGTCCAGGGATTTATAGCCGTGAGTATATGTATTGTATATATGTATGTTTGAATGTTATATGACTATTTTCACCATTACTCAGTCCTATCCTATTTAATTCACCAGTATTACTAACATAAGATGTGGCGTTACTTAATAAGTTAATATTAAAAAGTTCCAATTTAAATATAAACTTTCAACGAAAATAAGCCAAAACTAGATTTAATCAACAGTTTTTGAGTAAAAGCTTCTGAAATAGAAATGTCGGGTCCTAAAATTTCATAAGTAAATTGAGATATTTGCATCACTGAAATCACTTTGGCAAATTAATTACAACCTGCAAATTAATTAATAATTACCTAAAGCGTTTGGCTGGGTCTGCATGCCACATATTGCATCCATGGTATGTTGGTTTATCCTAAATATTGTTACGTTCCCTTTTAATTAACAGTGCAGACCGCGGTGTATACAATTTTGGTCAAAACTCCAACTCAAACGTTCACGACGTATACCCCCAAAGGGGTTGGCAGAGGTACTTCTGAACATGTTTTTCCCTCACCGTTAACAACTATGATAAATTAATAGCATTTATGTCTTCAGAGAAGGCAATTTGGTGCAGGCTCGGCCCGGGATTTGAACCCTCATCGTATGCACGATAAACGGTGTTTTACCCACTGAGCTATCATGGTCGCTAACATTGATAAATTTTACAAACTAATTATTGATTATCATTCTTTTTGCCTCTGTACACTATTTAATGAAGTGACTTTGATTATTTACATCAATTAAAGTTTAATTTGGGGAACGGAAATTTAAAGGAATAGTGAATTTTAGTGCAGCACGGCTTTGTCGTTACTACTATTAAAGTTACTTTGGGCTTCGGTATTATTTTACCAAAGCTAATTTCCTATTTTGAGTTTGAGAGTTCGAGTTATACAAAATTGGTAAGTATACCCCTTTTGACATCACGTAATGTATCTAAATATATATCAGAAGTACATCTTGTATTATAAAGTTATTAAAATTACCATTTAGTTGTAGATATTTCAAATTGATATCCCTTTAATTTACAAAAAAGTACCAAAAAACTTTTATACTTTTTTACGAGAATATTTGTGAGAATTTAGATTTTTAATCAAAAGAAGGCTAGGAGTTTTAAACAGTTAGATCTATAAAGTTGTACACGCAAATAATTAGTTATAATTTATTAAAGCATTTATTTTGAGAAGAAGTTAACTCTGTGTACATGCATACATACATAAATTCACTGCTACAAATCCCAGAGAGAGGTAGCCAGATGTGCAGAAGAAGACTTTTCTGCCACTTTAGGATGGTAACCTTCACCATAAAGATTGTAAAACGGGTGTGAAACGAATGTATTTGGTGATGGGTCTCTAACCACTTCGGCCTCCAATCTCTTTGAAAGCGCCAATACTAATACCCTTAGTTCCTAAAAAAAACCCGAGGGAAGCAATGAGCTAGTGCTAGTGCTAATTAGAAATATAATTAGTAATTCAGTGATTATATTTTCAGCTATGGACGGTGACGGAAGATCAGTTTATTTTTATTTTGTAACTATGTTATAGGCATCTATACTTTTCGATAAAGGCTATACAGTTCTTTATTTAAATATCGACAAACTTTTCTAAATTTTACTTGAACAATTCTTTAATACCCTTTTTGTGGTGGTGATGTTGTGTGGTGGTACAAATATATCAAGTACACAATGGTATATGATCTGTCGCGTCATTTAGAATCTAGCATTATGCCAATCAGATCATCATGACCTAATCAACAACAAATAAAAAAAACTAATTTTTTCAGACTTAAGAATATCTGCTTAAATATTCAGTCTCAAGGTTTAACCCAAAACACGCAAACATTTCAAGTCGCAGAAAAGGATTTGAATAATCCTGTTTTTGACTCAGCTCGCTGAGTACTGCGGCGCTCCAATATAAGATTATGACCTTATTTCAAGCAAACTCATGGAAATAGTATTTTTTTAAAAAACGTACTATCTTTCTCATTCTACCGTCGTTTATACTTATTGGGATAGCAAGAGATTATTGATCGCTACTTCGGACAATCCTGAGCAACTTTCTCGCTTCCCTCACAAAGTGCATTATTCTTCATCATCATCAAAGACCTCAAAATCTATTCCTGTATATTTCATGAATTCTTTTCTTCATGAATTCCATTTCATAATTCCATTAGAAATAAACATGTACACAAACCAATATCGGGATCGGGTAGATCGAAATAATATCTAATTCGTGCTTAGCTATTTAATTTTCGCTATAATTGTTAAAAAGCATAGAAATAAACCATAAATGGTTGTAAATTGTTTAGTAGTGCGTATTTCATCCACACAAGTGTTATCTTAGAGTAATATTAAGTGAATGTGACAAAATAAGTGATTAAAGTTTGTGACGTTTTAACGGCTGAAACCAAACAAAGGAAAACATCGCTAGATAGGAGAACCCTTGCCGAGTAAACCAGCTAAGTAAATTTATGTATTTTTGAACAATAATAGGTATTTCAATTTAATAAAAATCCTATATTAGTTATAAAACAACGGTCTTCATTTGATCACCGCTTCAACTAAGTAAGAGTGAGACAAATAGCTGGTTTCTTATTACTTACTATCTTTCAAACACGGGTTCGATTCCCGTTATTAATTATTTTAGTTTATAATTATATATACTTTTCTTTTCTTTATATTAAGTGAATTTATCATATAAAAATCTTTTTTTACTGAGCTATTTAATCGCATTCCTTCACTTATTATAATATTAGGTACTTATTAGAATTTGTGAGTACAAATTGTTTGTCGTAAAGGATATAATAAATAGTAAAACGTTAATATTTAAAACTAAATTAGGGTAGTGATAACACTCGGGATCATATTTTGAGTGTTACATTTATGATTATATTGTTTAGTTAATAGAAAACAAACGATAAATAATAACTTTATATCTTTGTTGTAAGTAGGCGCTTGTGTGGATCGAAATATCTTAGTATTAGGATTATCGTTCGCTATAGTAACGTTTTAAACTAGTATATAATATTAAGACTGTTCGTTTCGTAAAATGGACTCGATTACAACTCGTAGAATGGCTGCCGAACAAAAATATGAAAAATTAAAAAGAGAGATGAATGATGCAGAACAATTAAAAAATAGGCTTTTAGAAGAACGGGACGAAAACGTTTTAGCTATTCGTAATTTAAAGTTGAAAAATAGTAATCTTTTAGAAAAAATTGTGTTGCTTCGTGAATCTTACGACATTTCTCAAGTGGAATTAGAAAACCAGCAGATATTAATATTAAAGCATGAGGATCAGTGCGCAAAGCATGAAGTAGCTTTAGAGCGAATTCATATTCTCAATGAGCAGTTGGCAGAAGCACACGCTCAATTGGCGGAATTCCATAGAATAAAGAATATTCACGAAGACTCTCACGCAGTTTCTTTATGTGCCGAACTTGAGGCAGAATCATTATCTTCTATGACCTCTTTTAAATATTCAAAAACTTTCAGTCGTAAACAGTGTAAAAAATATAAATTAGTTAAAAAACGTATATACAACACAAACAAAAGTCTTATAAGTATGAAAAATAGTATAAAATTCATAAACAAGTCTTACAGAAAAATTGATTTACTAAACCAAATAGATAGTTTGAATGATAAACTGAGTGAGCTGATTGTTAGTCAGGAAGATCTGCATTTAAGATACAAACATATCGGCAGTCTTATAGACAAAGAGACGGTTACTCTGAATAGTCATATTTCCTCAAATAGCGTTATATCTCAGTCACCCCAACCAAGTAATGGGATTACATTACCAACTGTTAGCACGCCGCCGGCGCCGCCGGCAAACAGAACATTAGTATTTTCGGACGGCATGGCCGTAGGTTTTGGCGAAATACTAAATAAGTATCTTAATCAACAGGTCATTAACCATTGCTATACGGGTGCAAACTTTAATTATATAGTAGAACGAATATTATTAGGCACTTATGACGAATATACAACGATTGTCGTACTGGTCGGCAATAGTATAGGATTAAATAAGTATTTATTAAATAAAAGTATAAATAAACTTTTGGAAATACAAAAAATATATAAATGTAAATTTATATTTTGTACCTTTCCATACTTACTTAATATGAAGCAGAATGACAATATTCATATTATGAATAATTTAATATGTCACGTGACATGTTGTCAAAGCGACAATTTGTTTTGTTTGGATTTGAATAAGTTTTTACCTTATTCAAATTCTCGACTGGGTACTGTATACATACCCTTAAATCAAAAGCGGAACATTGCTAAATTATTAGCATATAATATATCTGACCCCCATATATTTAATATAAGGGGAAACTTACTTCTAGTATGCGATGGTGGAAACCATAATTTAAACTTTTAAGAGTGACAATGGAAGAGCCTCCTGTCGTCCTTAAGTCGTCACCTAACATCAATATTGTAAACAAGGAAGGAGGTTCTTCTGGCAATATTAATAAAAAGAATACTTTACAAGGAGTCTCCCAGTTTAAACTTGTATGTCAAAATACTCAGGGGTTTTCTTGTAAAGAATTAGAAATAGAACTGTTTTTGGAAAAATATGAAATAGATTGTTTATGTGTTACTGAACACTGGCTTAAGAATTGCGAACTCATATTTGGTTTTGAAAACTATTATTTAGCTAGCAACTACTGCCGCAATTCTAAAGCCTGTGGTGGCTCCGCTATATTTTTTAAAAATAATATTAAATCAAAAATTCGTAATGATATTGTAAAGTTAAGCGTTGAGCAAGTCGTGGAATTATCCTGCATAGAGTTAAAAAACTATTTCTTAGTATGTGTGTATCGACCCCCTTATAACCAAAATTATGATAAATTCGAAAATGTAATGGAAGATGTATTAAGCAAAGTTTTCAGGAATAAAAAACGTATAATAATATGTGGAGACTTCAATGTGGATCTCCTACAAGACAGTTATCTTAAAACACGGTTGATGAGTTTATTCCAATCGTTCAATTTAGAAAATTTATTCTTGGAACCGACTAGAATCAAAACATGCTTAGATAATGTATTTACTAATGCAGATTTTTCAAGTAAAAGTGTTATAAATAAACTAAAGTCTGATCACAGCGGCCTTTTTGTTAGCTTTCCTCTAGAGATACCAGAACCAAAAATTGTTATTAAAAAAAGGCATATTACTGCTAGTAAAGTAGAAAAATATATAAATATAATAAGCTCTAAGTTGCCTACATTTACAATTAATAAAAACTCAGATACTAGCTATGATATCTTTTATAATGTTTTGATAAATGAGTTTAATGAAATTTTCAATGTAAAAAATTTAACTATTACCAGTAAATTTAAGTTTTGTGAGTGGGCAACACCAAGTATTTATAGATCAAGAGAAAAACTCTTCGATTTATATGATCAAAAAGCTTATAGTAATAATAATGAATTGAGTGAATATGTAAAAAAATACTCAAAAATATTTAATAAAGTATGTAAAGAGGCTAAAGCCAGATACCTAAGCCGACGTATCCGAACATCCGATAATAAAGTTAAAACAGTGTGGAATATTATCAACACCCAAACAGGCCGAGGTAAACCATGTGATCAGGAGTTCTGTGTTCGATCTGATAAAGGTCTGACTACCTCTAATGAGGAAATCGCTTGTATAGTTTGAAAAATATTTTACTGACATACCATCAAAAACAACTGAATATTTAAACACATCGGTCATAAAAGCTCAACACTTGTTACAACAAAATGTTGATAGGTGCGAAACTTTGTTTTGTTTTAAAGATGTCAGCCCTACAGATATCGAAAAATGTTTTAAATCATTTAAACTAAAAAGTTCTGAAGACATTTGGGGTATGTCAGTGAAAGTTTGCCATAATTTTATTGTAACTTTGGCTCCATATTTAGCAGATATATTTAATGAATGTATAAGAAATAAAATCTTTCCAAATCTCATGAAGCATAGTAAAATTGTACCACTTCTTAAATCCGGAGGAGATAAAATTAGTCCTGACGGTTATAGACCCATATCAATTCTGCCAGTTTTAAGTAAAATATTCGAAAAACTAATGTTCAATCAAATGCTTTTGCATTTCGCTTCAAACAAATTGTTTCATCCAAAACAATTTGGCTTTACGAAGGGCCGCTCTACCACCGATGCAGGCGTTGCCTTAATGAAACACATTTTTGATTCGTGGGAACGCAAAAATGATGCTATTGGTTTGTTTTGCGATCTTACGAAGGCATTTGATTGTGCAGATCATGAAATCCTTTTTATTAAATTAGAACATTATGGCATACAAGGTGACGCACTTAAATTAATAAAGTCTTACTTTTCGGATCGGATACAGAAAGTGCAAATCAATAATGCAATATCACCTGGAACTCATGTAAAAATGGGTGTTCCGCAGGGTTCTATTTTGGGCCCATTTTTATTTTTAGTTTATATTAATGATTTGCCGTTCATGGTCGAGAAAATGTCCGAGATAGTGTTATTTGCTGATGATACTTCTTTAGTATTTGACGTTGAAAGAAATAATCAGAATATTGACGAGGTGAATAACACGGTTTCACAGATTCAAACATGGTTTGCTTCCAATAATCTTGTACTGAATGGTAAAAAAACCAAATGCATTAAATTTGTATTACCTAATGTTAGGTGCGTTGATAACGAAATAATTTTAAATAATGAAAAGTTAGTATTTTCGGATGACACAGTTTTCTTAGGGATAACTCTGGACTCCAAGCTCCAATGGGGACCCCACATTAGCTCACTAGCTGGCAGGCTAAGTAGTGCTGCATATGCCGTTAGGAAAATAAGACATTTGACAGATGTACAGACAGCTCGATTAGTTTATTACAGCTATTTTCATAGTGTAATGTCTTACGGTATTTTACTCTGGGGCAGAGCAGCTGATGTTGGTTCCATATTTATTCTCCAAAAGAGAGCAATAAGAGCTATATACAATTTGAGATCCCGAGATTCCCTGAGGGAATTGTTTAAAACAATAAATATAATGACACTGCCATGTCAATATATTTATGAAAATATTATGTATGTAAGAAAGAATCAGGCCTCTTTTGTGAAAAATTGTGACAGACATATTCGAAACCTGAGAGACAACAATAAAATATCAGTACCAAAATACAGATTGTCAAAAGTAAATACATCTTTCATGGGGTTATGCGTAAAAATGTATAATAAAATACCTGAGGACATTTTAAATTTAACAGAAACAAAATTCAAAGCAGCAGTTAAAAAAAATCTTAGTTCGAAAGCCTATTACAATGTCAATGATTACATTAATGATGAAGTGGCTTGGTGTCATCAGGGCTCTGTGCAGGATGTTTCCGGGCTAACACCAAAATTGTAATGGACGTTAAAAAAAGATGTGTGTTGACGAGTTTCTTACGGGTTCTTCTCTCAACAAAACACCTTCCGAATCCGAAGTAAACTTAGTATTAAGTTAAAATTTGACGTTCAAAAAACAAAGATTTATCTTTTTATTTTGAAATAAATGATTATTTTATTTTATTTATTTTATTTTTATAATATTTCCTATTAGTTTGAAATATGCAAGGCATCGCCGTCCGTGTTTTGAATACTTAATGGAGATACTTATCATTTTCTTCGCCAGCTGTTGGAAACCCGACCAACCAGTCGCCATTTAGTTTCTGAATATACAATCTCCGGTTTGCAATCTTAAATGTTTATTTGCGAAGATTTATAACTGGTAAAGGGGAGTAAGTTTATTCAACGTTATTTCAATTCATGGCGTCCGTGGTCTAGAGGATGGGTCTAAGCTTCTGGGTGCCGAGGTCACGGGTTTGAATTTCGCTAAGGGTAATGTTAGTACGATGAATTTAAATTATGCTTACTTAGTGTAGAATGTTATTTATATGTGAGTATTATATATTATACATTTAAAAAGGTTTTTTTAAATATTAAATATTTTATCATGGTTGTTAACGGTGAGGGAAAACATCGTGAGGAAACCCACATGGCTGAATTGTACTTAGTCATGAGACAGTGTATTCGTACAAAACGGCGATAGGCCTGCCCCCTATCACGTGAGTACACTGTCCATGCAAAACGTGGGTACTCTGAACACCAAGTGACAAATTCACGTGATGTTCAGAAGTATGAGTACCTCTGCCAACCCCCCTCTCCCAATTTTGATGATGAGAACTGAACAAGAACCGGAGTTACTGACATTTCTTTCAGAGATTAAGGACAAAAAAGGCAATAGGCAAAGCGTATTGCAATTACGGTACAGTGTCGGCTAACAATAGGTGTATGTAATTACTTCAACGGGTGCTGAAAGAGGTGATATATATATATATATATATATACATATATACTTTCGGCTGTAATTCCCAAAAAGAGGTAGCCAGAACTTCTGAATTGGAAATTTGTCAGCAGCAGTAAATTGAATATAAAGAAACTATCAAAATGAATGCTGCAACATCACCTGGAATGTAGTAAACATTTTATATCCTACAATATAGAGGAAAACGTTTTGTGTAAGCGATTTACCGGATTGATTTCAAAGAGAACAAAGCTACAAAGCAACCAAAGTTCCAAGACAGAACTGCTCTGAAAGTCGGAGCTCAAACAAAATAACTTACGTAGAAAACAGCAGCTCCAACCTTGGGCCAAGAAGACAGACCATCCACCACCAAAGGATCTTTCCACTTAATTTTCATTGAAATTATGTCATAGTACATTTTATTTTATTTATCAAAACAGCAAAAATTAAAGCAATAACAATACAAGGCAATAAAACCTAATTGAAAAAGATTTACGAAAACCGCCGGAACGGGAAAACCGATTTTTATGAAATGTTGATCGTAGATTTAGTTGGTCTGAGTGTAGGATAAAAATATAAATATATAAGTACAAAAGTAGAAGAAACATCTCAAGAAAAAATATTAACATATTTATTGCTATTCCACAAAAGGGAAAATGGGACAGCAAAACATCATCATTCGAGACTAAAGGTACAATTGACAAGATCGCCCACCGACCGCCCGGACAAACAAGAGTATAAGAGGGGCATGCCAATAGAAGTTAGATACTCTTTTCTCATTTAATTGACACTGGCAAGCTATACACCATCTTATAGGCTGGTTTTTTATTGACATATTTCAATATAGAACACACTTCTTTTATTTATTTTTTATTTGAATGAGCATCATTTTTCCGAGATACTGGCGGGAATTCACTTGCAACAATGAAGCTCAATCCACGTGATTTTCGCGCTATGATTTATAATGACTTTAAAAAAGGTTCAAAGCCTCAAAAATGTTTTGAACTTTTGGTTTCTACTTTTGGTCAGTCTGCTTGTTCCCGAGCAACAGTATTCAATTGGTTTACTGAATTTAAAAGAGGATGGGGATGTCTCGAAGATGAATCGAAGACAGGACGGCCTTTGTCACCTGGTGTTCAGAGTACCCACGTTTTGCATGGACAGTGTACTCACGTGATAGGGGACAGGCCTATCGCCGTTTTGTACGAATACACTGTCACATGACTAAGTATAACTCAGCCATGTGGGTTTCCTCAAGATGTTTTCCCTCACCGTTAACAACCATGATAAATTAACCACACATGTCTTTAGAAAAGACAAATTGGTGTCGGCCCGACCCAGGATTCGAACACTAGTCGTTTGCACGATATCCGAGTGTTCTACCCACTGGGCTATCACGGTAGTATTTTTTATGTGATTACAAAATAAAATTGTACCATCACGTTTACCTACTTGGACTTTACTTTAGCTTTAACTTATATGCCAAAAACAGCGTTTCTTGTGTCACTTAGATATTTCTGAAGAAAATCATCATTTATCATTAGCGTGTATATTAAATGTACGGCTTATTCCGTTTATCCACCCTAAAAAATCCTCCCTAAGTCGGATATTCGGAAACGCATGTCCGATTATCCACCCTGAACGGGGTGAATAATCGGAATTCATAATAAAATGTTTCTTCCGATTTTTTTCCCAAGTATAGTCATTCACAGAAAGAAACTCGTAACAAAAATTAACAAAATTAAAACTTAGGGTCTTTTCACCACTGACACACAATAACACATAAATTATTACTTAATTGATCGCACGCAAAGACGGGCTACTAAGTCATGGTACACCTGGTCAGTTCACCGAAGTGGACCACGAACATTTTTTTTGTTAGTGGTTTACCTTCTTTTTTTAAACAAAAGTATAATAAAAAAGTATTGTTCTTGGTTCACCCATAAAAAAATAAAAGAGATGGGAGTCAAAAAATAACGGATCTTTATTTTTAAGGGGAAGTATACATGTCTATGTCTTATTTGTAGTTGGGATTTTCGTCAGTAGGTAAAACACTTAGAAATTTTCAGAAAAATCCTATTGAAAAACACGTTTTTCTCACGACACGAACTTGCAGTAGGGTTATAATGTTTAAAACAGTTAAAAAAACCAACTGTTTAATAATTAAAAATATACTAGCTCACTCACTTCAACTTTAAAGTAAAAAATGTTTATTTAATGAGTAATGATAATGATACTAGAAAACATTTTTATACGTGAACAGTTTTATAAACCACTTTTAGAAGCTTTACGATCGGAAGGGTGTATTGTTGGGAAAAATATTTGAGTGTTCTTAACGTAATTTTTCGAGGGCTATACCGACGGAAATATCATTGTTAATCAATTGTAATTGAATGTCGCGTATGTCATCATCGTCTATGTAAATGTTTTTCCTCTTGTGGTATTTTTTTTCTTTTGTATGTCTTTCAATGCTTTAAGCAGGCGTAAAATGGTTGTATTGTTTTTGTTTACATTTTTTTTCAATTTTGAATGATAGGATTCTGCCACGTTATTGGTCCGGTTTCCATTGAAAACTTATTTATTAACGGGTTACGTATTTTTATTCTTTTCGCAAAGATTTAATGACAGTAATCATTATAAAATAATTATAACGTACCTAGTAATAAATAATTACTAGGTACATTTTAAAAAAATAATTTATAAATTTTGCAATATGTCCAGAAAATGACCAACACTTATTTCATTATTAAGTAGAGGCAGTTGCATTTGCTGGATAAACTCGTCCCTTTTAACGTATGTTTGCAACCGTTTTCTAAATTTTTTTGCTGCAGTTTGCTGGGTTTGTTTAGTGAATGTTTCTGTA
This sequence comes from Bedellia somnulentella, assembly GCA_963576735.1. Taxonomy (NCBI): domain Eukaryota; kingdom Metazoa; phylum Arthropoda; class Insecta; order Lepidoptera; family Bedelliidae; genus Bedellia; species Bedellia somnulentella. The sequence continues at coordinate 3,646,490 of OY755184.1, read as the reverse complement.
AATGACTGTACGTAGGCAGGGTAGAAAATCGGAAGAAACATTTTATTATGAATTCCGATTATCCACCCCGTGCAGGGTGGATAATCGGACATGCGTTTCCGAATATCCGACTTAGGGAGGATTTTATAGGGTGGATAAACGGAATAAGCCAAATGTACGTATAAGCCAGCAACCGTGATAGCCCAGTGGGTAGAACACTCGTGCAAACGACTAGTGTTCGAATCCTGGGTCGGGCCTACACCAATTTGTCTTTTCTAAAGATATATGTGTGGTTAATTTATCATGGTTGTTAACGGTGAGGGAAAACATCGTGAGGAAACCCACATGCTGAGTTGTACTTAGTCATGTGACAGTGTATTCGTACAAAACGGCGATAGGCCTGCCCCCTATCACGTGAGTACACTGTCCATGCAAAACGTGGGTACTCTGAACAGCAGGTTACAAAGTCACGTGATGTTCAGAAGTATTAGTACCTCTGCCAACCCTCTCGGGGATATTCGGCGTGAACGTTTATGTTATGTTATGTATAAGCCAAGGTATAAGGTGTAGGATTTGAATCTGCTTTGCGCTCGAGTATTACGATAATCTCACAATTATATGGGTGTATACACAACCACTGGCTTTATCAAAGCAATCTGAACGTTTCAGTCGTAACCAGCTGGATTGAAAGCATTGAAATTTGAAGGTGATAAGCTGCTTGCACACTTAATTAAATTTCAATCACCTCACCGCCTCAATCAGAATTCCACAATCAAGAAAGGATTTACTTTCGTACTTTTGAGATATAAATGACCTATTAATGTAGTATTACTAGGGTGCTCTAGGGATTTTTATCGCCACTTCTCATAATTGTATTGAACTTTTGCGCGTTTCAAAATCATAAAAAAATACTTTGGAGTTAAAATCTTGAAATATCCACTCCTTAATTCAAACTAGCTTTTGCATTTTTTTGCATCCGGTTTACATCCAAAATACCAAAGCATTATCTTAACTTCTGTTTTTTTATATTTATATTCCCGTGGGCGTTGTAATAGATATAAAGAACATTGAGGCTTTTTTTATCATTGGGCAATGCAATTGGAGACCCATTTGACTACCTTTTCCCCATTCAACTTCCAAAAGTGAATATCTTGTGGGAATATCTTTATGGATAGCAGTTGGGTGCTACGGTGGCGGCCCGGTGCTGCCCCCTACACTGACCGTTGGTGATCTGTGAGAGTTTGCAGCCGAGCAGTCATAGATGGCGGTACTAAATTAAAATTGAGATATGCTACTATTTACAAACTATGTATTCTAAGGCTTAAACAGAATATTAATTAATACACAAGTATAGTATAATATATCTAATGGAATATATGTTTAAAAAATTCAAAGTTATATATATATTTTCAGACCTACCAAATGAATACGCAAAATTCATGCAATATACGTTTAATTTTTTTTATCAGACATATAGATGAATGTGAAAAAGAAGGAATATTGCTTCCTATTATTCTTAAATGATGCAAAAACAAAAAAAAATATTCGCAATAAGAATGTGGTCCCCGAGATTTGAACATGGCTCTCCGTTCAATCAGTATTCAGTCAGTAATGGGATACCGCTACATCACGAAGACGTTAGCGTTGGTATAAAATTTTTGATATGCTTTATTTGCTAGTAGTCATACTATTGACAAACAATTAAATGGACATTTGTTTTGATAACAATGGATAAAACCCTTAATTTTTCCAAAAAGACTATTAAAAAAGAGTCTGATAAATTCGTTCAATAAAGAGTTAATCGTTCAAATATGGGGAGCCATTAAAAAGTTTTGTTTTTTGATGCTCCTGTGGGAACCCTTGCGAAATCTGGGATAAATGATATCCTTTATGTTGTTCACTAGTATAAGCTACATTCGTGCCAAATTTGATCAAGATCCGTCCGGTAGAATTTACATACTGATAGACAGACAGACATTTTTTCATAAATAGCAAATTTGGCTACAGTATCGAAAATAATATATATTGGTTTTTATTTTTTTTCTTTAATGTACAGTTTTGACCTCAGTGCCGTCTTATTACAGTATAGATTGTGTCAAATTGAACAAAGTGAGCAAAATGTAAGAAAACCGGATTGATAACATCTCAAACACACAACATTATACGATTAATTTATATTATATAAATTTATACATACCCTTACGTCTATAGATCTCAAAAAAGGGTAGCCAAAGCTTTGGAATAAAACAATATTTCGCTACTTCTGGAAGTTGCATTGGAAAACATTGCAGAATAAAGGATGATTGCTGATGAGTCTATAACAACATCGCCCAACAATCACTTAAAGGGCCGCACTTCCTTTTATCACCTCATACGTCACCCATGCGAAGAAATGGGCTAGTGTTACGTGTACGTGTGTTATTGTGTTACCATACATAATTTATTAGCAAAGCTATGTATTTAGTTAGTTTGTCACTAATAATTCAAGACTGCCGAGAAAAGCTCAAATATCGTGTTTATTTACTCAGAATGTTTTATTCAGGACTGATTGCACCACAAAGCTTTTTATATGTACCGTATGAAATTACGAGGCACTTAAGAACAAACACGTTTTCGGCTTAGAGGAACCGTGATAGCCCAGTGGGTAGAACACTCGGTTATCGTGCAAACGACTAGTGTTCAAATCCTGGGTCGGGCCTACACCAATTTGTCTTTTCTAAAGACATATGTGTGATTAATTTATCATGGTTGTTAACGGTGAGGGAAAACATCGTGAGGAAACCCACATGGCTGAGTTGTACTTAGTCATGTGACAGTGTATTCGTACAAAACGGCGATAGGCCTGCCCCCTATCACGTGAGTACACTGTCCATGCAAAACGTGGGTACTCTGAACACCAGGTGACAAAGTCAAGTGATGTTCAGAAGTATTAGTACCTCTGCCAACCCCTTCGGGGATATTCGGCGTGAACGTTTATGTTATGTTATGTAGGAAAAGAACAAAAATAACCAGCTCAGTGGGAAAATACCACCTGATGTTCTTAGAACTCCATACCTTCATAAATGTTTTATGTGCCTACGGTATATTAATCAAGTTGATAAAGTGAAATAAAATAAACTACTGTATGGTAATTTTAGTAGCGGAAGACCGTGGAGTATACATATAAATCAAAAGAGAATGTATTCAAAAAGGCAGGCCTCCGCATTCTGAAGAACAAAAGAGCTTGTATGAAAAGATTGATGAATGTAGAGGAAGCTCGAGATTGTTTTCCAGGATTGTACAAAATGGCGATGGATAGTTTCTGCTTACCCCAATGAGAATTGAAGCGTGAGTGTATGTTTGTATGTTGATCAATGAGTCATAAACATCATAAAAACCCGTATAAATGAGTTATACTTAGTTTACTGACAACATAACATGACATAATACACAGATTAAGTTAGCCCCAAACTAATTAAGACTTGTATTATAGGATACTAACTCAACGATATATTTATTATTATACTAGTGGATTAGCTCGGGTAGCGCAGTTTTAAAAATATCTGAGGTTTCTTCAATCACTGCTAAACCTTTTTGAAATTTAGCGCCACTTATAGCACTCCTGATTTAGCTTTGTGATTGTGAAAGCTCTTTAATGAACGGTTCAGTGTCTCCGAAAATAAACCCATGCAATCAAACAATCAAAGTTACAAACTTTGCATACATATACTCACGGCTATCTTTCGCCCGCGCAAACATTACTAAAAAATAATCCAGCATGATTCACGTGCGACCACAGGACGCGATGGCTTATTTCATGTATAAATTTGGTGTTTCTATACCGATTTCTATGATTATTTTTTTATTAATAGGTAATAATGTAAACTTTTTTAAATAAGAGATGAATGAAAGAACTGTAAACGTAAGAGTAGACAAATATAATCAGGATGCTCCGAACTGCTAAGCTATCAGGAGTTACACGTGTTATTGTGAGTCAACCATAAAAGATAGAAATATGCTGTTGACGCAATTTTTTTAGACAATTTTGTTTAGAATATTTCCCTGATACATGATTCCTATGTAACTGCAACCATTAAGGCTACACACGCGATGAAAGCTTAAAAATGGAGTAATTTCCCCCGTTTCCCCAAAATTCCCCTACACAACTCCCCTGAAAAGTACTGTGTGTTAGTGTCTGTGCATACAAGTATCTATTCGATGATATTCAACCTTAATGACAAGCCTCTTCGTATAAAAAAGCTGAAAAGTGTTTCTGTAGGTATTAGAAAAAGAAACTTCACCATATGTCAGAAAATGACATTCGTTATTCTCTATGATTGTAAGAAGAATAGAACTTATATTAACATTGTATGGATACTATATTTATGTTTCATTATCAACATTAATCGATTTTTAGCGTAGACGCACCCAACCGAATGAAACAATTTTTGGTGTGCTGAAAGATATTTGTATGTTAGTTTCATATTATAATTTTCATGGGTGTGCCTTTCGAAGAAACTGTCAAAAATAAATGTCAAAAAATAAAACGTGTTTTTTTCTGAGTATACTTTAACTCAATTAAATTAAATTAAATTAAATTAAATTAAATTATTTATTTGCAAAAAAAATATATACATGATATTTGAGCAATGGCTCCGCACTAGGCCTAGCCTGTACTGCGGACGCCTACAGTGTTTTACAAATGCTTTGTTCTTGGTTTTACAAATATAAATAAGTTCATTTTTGTTATTTTTTTCTTATATACAATCCTGTGACATTATATGAAGAAATAAAAAAGTAATTGAAAATTATAATAATGAAATAATATATCTAAAACTTATAACTTACATTAGAATATAATTTATATATAAACGAGTTTGTACCAGAACAATTTATTACTAGACAATTAAATTCAATCACAATTTACAAATTATCATAGTTCAATAAATTAACAATATAATAATAATAATAAAAGGCGTAATATAAGGCGTAGGGATGTGACGACCCCACCGCCCATTGTTGGAATGGCAGGATGACATTTTTACCAGCTTGCCATTCCAGCAATGCAAATAGTCAGCGCTTGAGTTTGTAGGTGTTGACCGTGTCTACAAACTGGTCTCAGCGCAAAATAGAGCAATAACGGTCTCCCCGGGGCAAGTGAGTGAAACCCCGGGTGAATCTTCGCTCATCGTAAAATGGCAGAGAATAGAAACGATGAGCGAATAGGGCCGCTTCCCAGGGGCTATCGCTGGGGCGCGTCTGGAGCTGGGGCTGGACGTGGCAGCATGCGGTCCCCCAGCCGCCGCAGACCGGCCCGACCACCTGGTAGGTCTGTGCGATCACCTCAGCCACCAGATGGCTTGGCATCGGTTGGGACTGAGGCAACTCAGTCCCAGCAATCGGTGCCCGCCGCTGGTGGAACAAGGCGCCGCATGGCATGGACGGTCGATATGAATAGAAATGCCATGCGGGCCTATCTTAGGGCCTCGGGTTCAAGAACTGGACGGACGGGTTATCGGGCAGCAATGTACCGCGAATTTCTGCGGCTGGAGCCCAATTTGACCGTCACAGAACAAAACCTGGCGGATCGAGTTCGGTACATACAGCGCTCAGAACTTTTTAGCACTACCGAACTCGAACAATTGCGACGCGAGGCTGTTCCCCCGCTAGACGAAGAGCCACCTTTGCAGGTTCTCCCTCCAGTCCCTGAACGGGAAGTACGGAGGGAGCCAATTGCTAACCTGCCGGATGTGGGTGGTGCGGAAAGCGATTGGGGAACAGTCTCCCTGGATTTGGATTTGGTGAGGAGCGCACTCGAAGAGACGATCCTGGAATATCGCCAAGTGCCTCTGGAAAGGAGGCCAAGGCTGCCCCGAGTTCCTCTCAGCATCAAGGTTCGGGATGTCGTTGAGGCCGTCAATAACATGCTGCCCTCATTTTTAGAGAGCAGCATGGACCTTTGGGATACGGATTCAATTCTCTTTGGCGCCGCAATGACAGTTTGTCAATTTGTCGGCGTCAGGATGCCGCCAACAAGAGCTGGTGGCTCCCGCCAGGCTGGCAGTACTAGTCCCAGGACTAGAACTAGACCAGCCTGGATGAGGCGGATTGAAAGCCGTATCACAAGGGCCAGGGTCCTCATCGGCAAACTGACCAGCTTCAGATCAGGCAACAATAGGCCGAGGGTGATGCGCTTCGTCAGGGAGGCATTCCCTGGTGAGAATGTCTTTGACAACTCACCGGAGTTTGCCTGTAGACTGGTGGAGCGCATCGATGATCTGAAGCAGAAGATCGCTGCTTGGGGTAAGCGAATTAGGCGATATTCTGAAAGGGTAAAGAGGTACCAACAGAATCGTCTCTTCATGAGTGACCAGAAGAAGTTCTACAGAACTTTGGAGCGTCCCGATGTGGTTTCGACGGGTCAGCGACCGGAAAAAGCCGACGTAGTTGCCTTTTGGCGTGGGCTTTGGTCGCTGCCTGTTGATCACGAAGAGGGCCGATGGTTCGAGGCGGTCGAGGGAGCGTGCGAGCCCATAGCGCCCATGAACCCCGTCAACATATCCGAGGAGGATGTGGTGGCTGCGATCCGTAAGGCTCCGAACTGGAAAAGTCCGGGGCCGGACGGATTGCACCAGTACTGGTTGAAGGGGTTCACGCGCTGTCACGCTACTCTCGCCCGTCAGTTCCAAAGCGCCCTCGAGAGTAGGACGCTCCCGAACTTCTTAACTACTGGGGTCACTCATTTAGCTCCAAAGAGCGATGCTACCGCGGATCCATCACAATACCGCCCCATTACTTGTCTTTGTACAATTTACAAGACCTTGACATCCGTTCTGAGCTCCAAGATTACTCAACACATTGTTGATAACAATGTGATCTCTGGAGCTCAGAACGGATGTAGGGGCGGTAGTCGCGGTAGCAAGGAGCTGCTCCTCATCGACGCGGTCGTAGGCCAACTGGTCAAACGCAACCGTCGGAACTTCTCCGCTGGCTGGATAGACTACAGGAAGGCGTTCGATTCGGTACCTCATACATGGCTCATGAGGGTCCTCGAGCTGTACAAAATTGATAGTACAGTTCGACACTTCCTCGGGCAGTGTATGGGGTGCTGGAGAACGATCCTGAGTTTAGACGGTCAGCGGATGACGGACGCGGATGACCAAATTGATATAAGGCGAGGGATTTTCCAGGGCGATTGCCTGAGTCCAGTTTGGTTTTGCTTGGCCCTGAATCCTCTAAGTACACTCTTGGAGAATTCGGGGACGGGCTTTCAGTTTCGGAGAGGCGGACCACGCTTGCCTCATCTCCTTTACATGGATGACCTGAAGCTTTACGCCCCCACGGCTGACAGATTGGCGGAGCTACTGACGATCACTAACGATTTCAGTGGTTCCGTCAAGATGGAGCTCGGGGTCGATAAGTGTGCGGTCATCCATGTTGAGAAGGGGCATGTCGTGCACTCTGATGGTGTCGATGTCGGCACCAATCATTTGAGGGCACTCTCCGAGGCTGAAACATACCGGTATCTGGGCATGTCACAAACCATCGGTGTGAAGGTGGCAGACGTGAAACAGGGTGTTTGCGAGGAGTTTTATGAACGCCTGAAAAGTGTGCTTAATAGCTACTTGTCAGGCGTTAATAAGATCCGAGCCATTAACTCCTGGGTCATGCCTGTACTGATGTACACATTTGGCGTGCTCAGATGGACTCAGACCGAACTCGACGCTCTGGACAGACGAGTCCGCACGATGATGACCTCTCATCGAATGCATCATCCGAGGTCGTCGGTTATGAGATTGTATATCCCGCGGAAGTGTGGTGGTCGAGGCCTCTTGAGTGCCAAAACCATGCACAACCGCGAGGTATGCAACCTCAGAAACTATTTTTTGACGATGACGGATGATAGTATTCGGGGAGAGGTGGTCGCTAGTGATAAAGGACTGACTCCCTTATCGTTGGCCTCACAGGATTGGCGAACCCCGGGGGTACTTAGCACCTCTGATCGGGAGTCCGTATGGAAAGAGAAGGAGCTGCACGGGAGGTTTTACAAGGTACTTCACGAACCTTTCGTGGACCGTAAAGCCTCCCTGCATTGGCTGCGTTTCGGGGACCTCTTTGGGGAAACCGAAGGTTTTGTCTGTGCAATACAAGACCAGGTTATCAAGACGCGGAACTATCGGAAATACATCCTAAAGGACGGTACCTCAGACATCTGTCGAGCATGTGGCCGTCCCGGAGAGTCACTTAGGCATGTTATTTCCGGTTGTTCGGCTCTTGCTAACACTGAGTACTTGCACAGACACAACCAAGCAGCCAAAATCCTGCATCAGGAGCTCGCTCTGAAATGCGGACTCTTGCAACAGAGGCTGCCGTATTACAAGTATCTGCCGGAGCCAATCCTAGAAAACGACCGTGCCAAAATCTATTGGGACCGATCCGTTATCACGGACAGGACTATTCTAGCGAATAAGCCTGATATCGTGGTATGGGATCGGTTGCATTCGAGGGTATTTCTAGTGGATGTCACTATCCCTCATGACGAGGGTCTCGTGAAAGCCGACACCGAGAAGCGTCGGAAATATCTCGATCTGGCTCACGAGATCACCGACATGTGGGGTGTGACTTCGACAGAAATAATCCCAATTGTTTTGTCCGCGAACGGGTTAATTCCAACCAGCCTCGCGACCAACTTGAGGCGGTTGGATTTCTGTGGCGTGTCGGTTCCAGCACAGATGCAGAAAGCGGTGCTGCTCGATACGGCTCGGATCGTCCGTCGGTTCTTGAACCTGACTCCCTGACCCCGACCGACTGTGCTCTTGTCGGGGAGTACCGCCTCTCCCATTTAAAATTTATATTTTCTTTTTCGGCCATGGGAGAGGCGAGGAACTAAATGTCATACCCAATAATAATAATAAGAAGGCGTAGGGATGTGACGACCCCACCGCCCATTGTTGGAATGGCAGGATGATATGTTTGCCATTCCGGCTTTGCAAATAGTCTGCGCTTGAGTTTGTAGGTGTTGACCGTGTCTACAAACTGGTCCCAGCGCTGAATAGGGTGACAACGGTCTCCCCGGGGCAAGTGAGTGAAACCCCGGGTGAATCTTCGCTCATCATAATGGCAGACTGTAATAATGATGAGCGTATAGGGCCGCTTCCCTTGGGTGATCGAAGGGGCACGTCTGGAGCTGGGGCTGGACGTGGCAGCATGCGGTCCCCCAGCCGCCGCAGACCGGCCCGACCACCTGGCCGGTCTGCGCGACCACCTCAGCCACCAGATGGCTTGGCATCGGTTGGGACTGGGGCAACTCAGTCCCAGCAGTCGATGCCCGCCGCTGGTGGAACAAGGCGCCGCATGGCATGGACGGTCGAAATGAATAGAAATGCCATGCGGGCCTATATTAGGGCCTCGGGTTCAAGAACTGGACGGACGGGTTATCGGGCAGCAATGTACCGCGAATTTCTGCGGCTGGAGCCCAATTTGACCGTCACAGAACAAAACCTGGCGGATCGAGTTCGGTACATACAGCGCTCAGAACTTTTTAGCACTACCGAACTCGAACAATTGCGACGCGAGGCTGTTCCCCCGCTAGACGAAGAGCCACCTTTGCAGGTTCTCCCTCCAGTCCCTGAACGGGAAGTACGGAGGGAGCCAATTGCTAACCTGCCGGATGTGGGTGGTGCGGAAAGCGATTGGGGAACAGTCTCCCTGGATTTGGATTTGGTGAGGAGCGCACTCGAAGAGACGATCCTGGAATATCGCCAAGTGCCTCTGGAAAGGAGGCCAAGGCTGCCCCGAGTTCCTCTCAGCATCAAGGTTCGGGATGTCGTTGAGGCCGTCAATAACATGCTGCCCTCATTTTTAGAGAGCAGCATGGACCTTTGGGATACGGATTCAATTCTCTTTGGCGCCGCAATGACAGTTTGTCAATTTGTCGGCGTCAGGATGCCGCCAACAAGAGCTGGTGGCTCCCGCCAGGCTGGCAGTACTAGTCCCAGGACTAGAACTAGACCAGCCTGGATGAGGCGGATTGAAAGCCGTATCACAAGGGCCAGGGTCCTCATCGGCAAACTGACCAGCTTCAGATCAGGCAACAATAGGCCGAGGGTGGTGCGCTTCGTCAGGGAGGCATTCCCTGGTGAGAATGTCTTTGACAACTCACCGGAGTTTGCCTGTAGACTGGTGGAGCGCATCGATGATCTGAAGCAGAAGATCGCTGCTTGGGGTAAGCGAATTAGGCGATATTCTGAAAGGGTAAAGAGGTACCAACAGAATCGTCTCTTCATGAGTGACCAGAAGAAGTTCTACAGAACTTTGGAGCGTCCCGATGTGGTTTCGACAGGTCAGCGACCGGAAAAAGCCGATGTAGTTGCCTTTTGGCGTGGGCTTTGGTCGCTGCCTGTTGATCACGAAGAGGGCCGATGGTTCGAGGCGGTCGAGGGAGCGTGCGAGCCCATAGCGCCCATGAACCCCGTCAACATATCCGAGGAGGATGTGGTGGCTGCGATCCGTAAGGCTCCGAACTGGAAAAGTCCGGGGCCGGACGGATTGCACCATTACTGGTTGAAGGGGTTCACGCGCTGTCACGCTACTCTCGCCCGTCAGTTCCAAAGCGCCCTCGAGAGTGGGACGCTCCCGAACTTCTTAACTACTGGGGTCACTCATTTAGCTCCAAAGAGCGATGCTACCGCGGATCCATCACAATACCGCCCCATTACTTGTCTTTGTACAATTTACAAGACCTTGACATCCGTTCTGAGCTCCAAGATTACTCAACACATTGTTGATAACAATGTGATATCTGGAGCTCAGAACGGATGTAGGGGCGGTAGTCGCGGTAGCAAGGAGCTACTCCTCATCGATGCGGTCGTAGGCCAACTGGTCAAACGCAACCGTCGGAACTTCTCCGCTGGCTGGATAGACTACAGGAAGGCGTTCGATTCGGTACCTCATACATGGCTCATGAGGGTCCTCGAGCTGTACAAAATTGATAGTGCAGTTCGACACTTCCTCGGGCAATGTATGGGGTGCTGGAGAACGATCCTGAGTTTAGACGGTCAGCGGATGACGGATGCGGATGACCAAATTGATATAAGGCGAGGGATTTTCCAGGGCGATTGCCTGAGTCCAGTTTGGTTTTGCTTGGCCCTGAATCCTCTAAGTACACTCTTGGAGAATTCGGGGACAGGCTTTCAGTTTCGGAGAGGCGGACCACGCTTGCCTCATCTCCTTTACATGGATGACCTGAAGCTTTACGCCCCCACGGCTGACAGATTGGTGGAGCTACTGACGATCACTAACGATTTCAGTGGTTCCGTCAAGATGGAGCTCGGGGTCGATAAGTGTGCGGTCATCCATGTTGAGAAGGGGCATGTCGTGGACTCTGATGGTGTCGATGTCGGCACCAATCATTTGAGGGCACTCTCCGAGGCTGAAACATACCGGTATCTGGGCATGTCACAAACCATCGGTGTGAAGGTGGCAGACGTGAAACAGGGTGTTTGCGAGGAGTTTTATGAACGCCTGAAAAGTGTGCTTAATAGCTACTTGTCAGGCGTTAATAAAATCCGAGCCATTAACTCCTGGGTCATGCCTGTACTGATGTACACGTTTGGCGTGCTCAGATGGACTCAGTCCGAACTAGACGCTCTGGACAGACGAGTCCGCACGACGATGACCTCTCATCGAATGCATCATCCGAGGTCGTCGGTTATGAGATTGTATATCCCGCGGAAGTGTGGTGGTCGAGGCCTCTTGAGTGCCAAAACCATGCACAACCGCGAGGTATGCAACCTCAGAAACTATTTTTTGACGATGACGGATGATAGTATTCGGGGAGAGGTGGTCGCTAGTGATAAAGGACTGACTCCCTTATCGTTGGCCTCACAGGATTGGCGAACCCCGGAGGTACTTAGCACCTCTGATCGGGAGTCCGTATGGAAAGAGAAGGAGCTGCACGGGAGGTTTTACAAGGTACTTCACGAACCTTTCGTGGACCGTAAAGCCTCCCTGCATTGGCTGCGTTTCGGGGACCTCTTTGGGGAAACCGAAGGTTTTGTCTGTGCAATACAGGACCAGGTTATCAGGACGCGGAACTATCGGAAATACATCCTAAAGGACGGTACCACAGACATCTGTCGAGCATGTGGCCGTCCCGGAGAGTCACTTAGGCATGTTATTTCCGGTTGTTCGGCTCTTGCTAACACTGAGTACTTGCACAGACACAACCAAGCAGCCAAAATCCTACATCAGGAGCTCGCTCTGAAATACGGACTCTTGCAACAGAGGCTGCCGTATTACAAGTATCTGCCGGAGCCAATCCTAGAAAACGACCGAGCCAAAATCTATTGGGACCAATCCGTTATCACGGACAGGACTATTCTAGCGAATAAGCCTGATATCGTGGTATGGGATCGGTCGCAGTCGAGGGTATTTCTAGTGGATGTCACTATCCCTCATGACGAGGGTCTCGTGAAAGCCGACACCGAGAAGCGTCGGAAATATCTCGATCTGGCTCACGAGATCACCGACATGTGGGGTGTGACTTCGACAGAAATAATCCCAATTGTTTTGTCCGCGAACGGGTTAATTCCTACCAGCCTCGCGACCAACTTGAGGCGGTTGGATTTCTGTGGCGTGTCGGTTCCAGCACAAATGCAGAAAGCGGTGCTGCTCGATACGGCTCGGATCGTCCGTCGGTTCTTGAACCTGACTCCCTGACCCCGACCGACTGTTCTTTTGTCGGGGAGTACCGCCTCTCCCATTTCAAATTTATATTTTCTTTTTCGGCCATGGGAGAGGCGAGGAACTAAAAGTAATGCCAAAATAATAATTAATAATTATAAATATTGTTACAAAATGACAAAAAAAAAATAAAAAAATGCGGTGAAAACACAATTATACTAAGAAGCAGGTTCTTAACTTTTTCTAAATAATTACTTACAGGCAATGTGATAATTTGATGAGAACAAAACGAGAACTTCAAATAACAAAGTTGCATTCATTTAAAACTATACTTCTCGGTCCTCATAAACTGTTCGGTGGCCTGATAAGTTTGAGAGAGTAGCCATTCCGATATTATTCGTTTTGAGGCTTTGCATGAGAGTTCTTTGATATTACATGTTCTTAGTGCTTTGTTGTACGTATTTGTTAGGGCAAATGGTGGGAGATGGGAAGCAAATGTTGTTTTAATTCGTGATTGAATTGGAACCCTAAAAACCCTTTTGTTCAGCAGAGCACTATAGTTTGGAGAATTTAGAGTTTGTCTGTGAACGCGCAATACCGTGTTAAGGATATAAATTTGTCTGACGTTTAAGAGATTCGCCTGAGCATAGAGTTTATCCGTGGGATAGAGGAAAGGCATCCCAAGCATTACTTTCAGGAGCGCTCTCTGAGCTCTCTCGAGCTGTAGCATGAATGTGATGCCCACTCCACCCCAGATGGTAATACAATAACTTATTATAGACTGGCATAGCGCTTGGTAAACGAGACGTAGGACTATAACATCACCTATGTATCTAATGCGTCTCATTAGATAGGTCAGTTTACGGACTCTGTCGCTAACGTAAGCTATGTGTGCTTGGAAAGAGAGACGTTCATCCAGCACCACTCCGAGGTACTTTGTTGTTTTGACTCTCCTCAAAGGCTTGCAGGAGCATCTGTTGCGAGAGCAATTAGCACGATGTGCTTTCACTTCAAGGTTTCCCTTAGGGCTGGATGCTAACGTTTTGAAGAAACATAGAAATTGGGTTTTATCCACGTTGAGGGAGAGGAGGTTTTTGTCCAACCAACCCTTGAGTTGTGCAAAACCTTCCTCTGCTTTGGTTGCGGTTTCCTCCCATGACCTATCATGAAACAAGGCAACAGTATCGTCCGCGTAGCAAACAATCTCCATATTCGCATTTGCTAAGTTGTGGATATCATTTAAATATATTATAAAGAGAGTAGGGCCAAGGACACTTCCTTGAGGGACGCCATATAATACACTCAGATCATCGCTACACGTTCCAACCCTGAATCGTTGTTTACGGTTTGTAAGGTAGCTATGGAACCAGTCTAAGGCCTGTCCGCGAATACCAATACTTTCCAATTTCTTCATTAAAAGAGGCATGGAGACCGTATCAAAAGCCTTGCAAAGATCAAGAAGCAACCCAATACATTTTTCTCCTCTATCGAGATGGGATACAATTTCGGTTACGAGTTTGTGTACAGCATCCTCTGTTGACCGTTTTTTTCGAAATCCGTATTGATTATTGGACAACACGTTGATTTTCTCGAGGTACTTGGACAAGCGCTTGTTAACAAGTTTCTCCAGAATTTTTGAAAAAACAGGTAAAAGCGAGATAGGGCGGTAGTTTTGGGGGTTTGTTTTATCACCATTTTGTGAATTGGGATAACCGTAGCGGTTTTCCAAATCTGGGGAAACGTACCTGATGAAAGACTTAGGTTGAGAATATGAGTAAAGGGAGATAGGATTGGTTCTTTAATGGCTTTTATTAGCTTAGGAGGAATTTCATCGTAACCTGAAGCTCCACTATCACAGAGTTGACTAATGAGCGTGCTTACTTCTGCTGAGTCCGTAGGGGTCATAAAAAAGGATTCAGAACTATGTGTTTGACTACAGATATGGGTGCTGGTGATAAGCTCTGTCTCGGATGTATCTATAGAGGCTAGCAGATTATCCGCCAGGTTTTTCCCTACGTCTACAAAGTAATTGTTACAAGAGTTAAGTGAGTCTTTCGGAGTTGGCTTTAGTTTAGTGAGTTCGTGAGGTGGTCGTGGTATTGCCTGATTTCCTAATTCTTTAACCGTCTTCCATAGTATTTTGGGGTTATTTCTGTTTTTATTGAATTCGCTGTTGTAATGGTCTTTTTTCAAGCGTTGGAGGAGGTCATTACAGAAGTTTTTGTACCTGTTATAGATGAGACGGCGCACTGGGTCTTTAGGATGTTTTCGAAGATCTAGGTGGAGTTTGTCTCGATGTGCAACACACCTAAGAAGCCCAGGAGTCATCCATGATTTGAGAATACATTTGGTTCGTCTAATTTTTCTCTTGGTGGAATGGGTTTTAATAGCTTCATCTAAAATGTTTATAAATTTGATCGCTGCATCGTCAGTGTCGCAAGTTTTGGTAATTAAGGTCCAGTCAGTGTTTTGTAAATCTGATTTTAAGCCACAGAAGTCAATTATTGTGTGCTCTCTATTATGGTGTTCCTTTTTATTTTTGATTGTGGAGAGACCTATCATTGTAAATGAGTGGTCTGTTATGTCAGTCATCCCTACTACACCAATAATATGTTGATTATTAAATTTTATGAATATATGGTCTAGACATGATTTTTGTCGGGTGGGTTTTGAGATAACAGGAATCAGATTATGCTCTGCCATGAAGCAAAGGTATTTAGAAGTGGTAGTGTTAGCTACGTCTAGAGTGTTAATATTAATGTCGCCCGCAACTATGACTTCTTTAGTTCCATTGGCAGACAGAATAGTGCTGAGTGACAGATCAATGCACGTAGATACTAGTTGGTTTCAATATTCTGCCTTCTATAGTTAAGGAGAAAATATAAATTGAAATAACGGTTGTAAATTGGAGTGTTGCGTAGTTAAATGGTAGCAAACAAACGTGTGAAAAAATTTCACAAAATCTCTCAGTGGCCACTGCTCTTTCCTTAACCTGCCAGACCGGCTTATTCCGTTTATCCACCCTAAAAAATCCTCCCTAAGTCGGATATTCGGAAACGCATGTCCGATTATCCACCCTGAACGGGGTGGATAATCGGAATTCATAATAAAATGTTTCTTCCGATTTTCTACCCTGCCTACGTACAGTCATTTACAGATAAAAGACCCTAAGTTTGTAAGATATTTTTATTCAAACTGTAAGTAAGAAAGTAGGTATGTTTATCTTAAGTATGTTAATGTTCACGATGTTTCTTGGACCCATTTTGTTTCTGTAAATTACTGTACTTGGGGTAAAAAATCGGAAGAACCATATTATATGCATTCCGGATATCCACCCCGTTCAGGGTGGATAATTGGACATGCGTTTCCGAATATCCGACTTAGGGAGGATTTTTTAGGGTGGATAAACGGAATAAGCCGCCAGACCCTTTATATTAAACAAATACATTCATAAATATACTCACGGCTATAAATGTCTAGGTAGCCAGGTTATTAAAAATTCCTCAGCTAATTTTAGAAGTTGAGTGGGGAAAAGATACTGAAAGAGAGGCCGAGTTGTACTTAGTTATTCGAACAAACTGGCGATAGTCCTACCCCCTGTCTCGTGTATGCACTCTCCAAGCCAAACGCAGGCACTTTGAACACCGGTGACAAACAAGACACATCATGGTCAGTAGTATTAATAAAATTATAGCTGAATTATTTGTAAAATATATTGAAGCACAGATCTAAGGTATAAATATATAGCTGATCCTTTTTGTGGCGAAGTTTCAGCTTGGAGTATTTTAAACTCTAGATTGGGTATCTTTTCAAAAGCCAGTAAAGGGCCACTATTGTTTGCGATGTGTTATCGTTGGAAAGGAGACAACTCGGGTACGCAACCCTTTGTCGCTCGGTAGGCCATTTTGATTAGTTTGCATACTTTTGCATGAAATTTTACATTATTTTGGTTAAGGATCAAGTCAAACAGTAGCAAACGATTCAGGAATCAAATGTTAAAATATAAATCTTTTTGTTCATGAACACCTCATGTGGGGATTATTACTAATAAATAAAGATTAATAAAGGAAATAAAAATTTTGACACAGGCGGGGATCGAACCCGCGACCTCGGGTACATGCCCCGACGCTCTGCCAACTGAGCTACCGTGTCAATTGGCCGCCAGTGCGAAATTCTTCCATCCTTTATTTCTTTTACACGTTTAAGACTGTAGAGAGGTCAATTTATTAATTAGTATCGGATAGTTTATCGGAGGTCGCGGGTTCGATCCCCGCCTGTGTCGAAATTTTTCTTTCCTTTATTTAATCTTTATTTATTAGTAATAATCCCCACATGAGGTTTTCATGAACAAAAAGATTTATATTTTAACATTTGATTCCTGAATCGTTTGCTAGTGTTGTTCTTCAGAATGCGGAGGCCTGCCTTTTTGAATACATTTTCTTTTGATTTATATGTATACTCCACGGTCTTCCGCTACTAAAATTACCAAACAGTAGTTTATTTTATTTCACTCTATCAATTTGATTAATATACCGTAGGCACATAAAACATTTATGAAGGTATGGAGTTTTAACATCAGGTGGTATTTTCCCACTGAGCTGGTTATTTTTGTTCTTTTCCTGTAAGCCGAAAACGTGTTTGTTCTTAAGTGCCTCGTAATTTCATACGGTACAAATAAAAAGCTTTGCGGTGCAATCAGTCCTGAATAAAACATTCTGAGTAAATAAACACGATATTTGAGCTAATTTAAATCTTTTTGTTCATGAAAACCTCCTGTGGGGATTATTACTAATAAATAATCCCCACATGAGGTTTTCATGAACAAAAATATTTAAATTATGTGATAGTTAGGCGTTTTCAACATTTGCATTCTATCTGAAGAGGTAGACAAGTGGCCTTCCGAATTAGTAAAAATTCGGAGGTAGGAAACGCAAACACTACTTAAACGTGTAAAAAGAAATAAAGGATAGCAGAATTTCGCACTGGCAGCCAATTGACACGGTAGCTCAATTGGCAGAGCGTCGGGGCGTTTACCCGAGGTCGCGGGTTCGATCCCCGGCTGTGTCGAAATTTTTCTTTCCTTTATTTAATCTTTATTTATTAGTAATAATCTCCACATGAGGTTTTCATGAACAAAAAGATTTATATTATGTGTTAGTTAGGCGTTTTCAACATTTGCATTCTATCTGAAAAGGTAGACAAGTGGCCTTCCGAATAGTAAAAAATTCGGAGGTAGGAAACGCAAACACTACTTAAACGTGTAAAAGAAATAATGAATGGAAGAATTTCGCACTGGCAGCCAATTGACACGGTAGCTCAATTGGCAGAGCGTCGGGGCGTTTACCCGAGGTCGCGGGTTCGATCCCCGCCTGTGTCGAAATTTTTCTTTCCTTTATTTAATCTTTATTTATTAGTAAATGTTAAAATGCCCTTTTTCTTCTTTACTTATGTACTCGAGGTCATATTGGCTAATTTAGATAAAATCCGTATTGTACAGCAACATGAATGTTTTTTTTTATTGCAATCAATAAAGCACTTTTTTTTACTTGAGCACAATGAACCATATTTGTGATGTGCTTTCATACCCGTCTGGCTTATTTAAATCGGTTAAGTAGTTTTGAAGCTGCGGTGGAATAATATAATAAGAAATATAATGTATACTTTGCCAAAAGTTTAGGATGTAGAATGCTACGACGAACCTAAAAATAAAGTGATGAAAATATTTTTCGTATGGCTACAAAGTATTCAGATAATTTATATTTAAACTTAACTTTATTAAACAATCGGTTAAAGAAGATGGACCCAGAGCTATATCAAAAACTAATTTTAGTAAAATTTTAAGTGTAAATTGTTGGCATGAAGGATTTTCCATATGTCGTCCTTATAAATATTAAAACGCCTACAAAAACGTTTAACGCTCTTTTATTTAAGCGCTTTTAGTTTACGCACGGAAGCTTTATAATACAAAACAAACTCCTAGCTTTTTAAATAGTAAGTAAGTTGTATCATACTTTTAATCCTCCTTATATTATACGAAAAAATAGTAACTATGGCTTATAAATTGGAAAATATTCAGCTTCTTTTAAAAGTTTAAGTGAGTAAAAGATTGTTAAAAAAAGGAAAGTTGATGACTAATACAGCCACATCGCCCACATGTCTTACGAAACCCACGAGAAAATATTTGGTAAGTTAACACGTACTAAATACCCAACACAGCTATAAGTAGTATCAAAGAATCCTGAACTCAAATCCATAAAAAAGATTGTATTACACGTGTTTGCAATCATGTCACGTGTCGTCTATAAGGTTTTCTTAGAAACATCATTATGGCTGCGGCATACTGCGTGAAATTACTCTTCTAAAAAAAGATGGTAGTATAGAATCCATTGAGTAAACTAAATATAGAGTATTTATTTAGTGTATGTAGTGTAGCATAGCATAGTATAGCGTAGTATAGTATAGTTTAGCTCAATGGGTAGAACAACGGTTATCGTGCAAACGACTAGTGTTCCAATCCCGGGTCAGGCCTACACCAATTTGTCTATTCTAAAGACATATGTGTGGTTAATTTATCATGGTTGTTAACGTTGAGGGAAAACATCGTGAGGAAACCCACATGGCTGAGTTGTACTTAGTCATGTGACAGTGTATTTGTACAAAACGGCGATAGGCCTGTCCCCTATCACGTGAGTACACTGTACATGCAAAACGTGGGTACTCTGAATACCAGGTGACATAGTCACGTGATGTTCAGAAGTATTAGTACCTCTGCAAACACCTTCGGGGATATTCGGCGTGAACGTTTATTTTATGTTATGATAAGTAGTGTAGATTTTGACAATCTGGTTATCCTTTACTAGGATTTATCCCGTGACTTTAGTAAGGTTTCAGTTTGGGTTACGAAGGTCATAATATATACTAAACATTTTTACATTTAAAAATAAAACAAAATACTTGTGTAGTTAAATTAATAACGCAAAAAGATTTTAATACAGAGTTCTGCAAACAATAGATTTAAAAACAATAAATACTTTAGTTGTATATTTGTGAAAATATTATCCTTGGTATTTCCACTTTCCCAAGTAAATGATCCGGATTTCTGCGGCACAATCTTTCCACAAAGACAATTTATATTCAATGAAGCTATTACAGGCATATTAAGCGAAAGAAAATCTTTCAAGAATAAAGCTATGATCCAGATATTGTACACAAAAATAAAACCAAATAATAAAGTAAGATAATGTTAATGATAATGTCAGCTTAGAATAGCACTACCCCATTTCTTCCGGTGGGTGTACGTAAGAGGCGACTAATGGTATTGGGACTTTTAAGGGATTTCTGGGCGATGCGGTTGGAGACCCATTACCAACAACCTTTATTACACCATCTTTTCCCCACGCAACTTCCAAAGGTGGCTGACGAATGTCTCATTCTTAAGCTCTGGCTACCCCTTCAAGGGAATTACAGCCGTGAGTATATGTATGTATGTAAATAAGAGAACTTAATAAAGATGGAACTCTTATTCATCGTTCAGAACCGTGTTTAAAGCTTTATTTGAGTAATTTGCTTTGACTCATCTGTGAAAATAATTATTTTCTATTGTAAACAACAAGCTCTATAAATGCTCTATAATAACCAAAAACCCGTCAGTTTTTATTTCCTTTGCAATCTTTTACCATTGTTTGACAGCAATTGATTAAGTTGCTAGAGAACGTGCATTATTTTGAAATACTTTCATCCGTTATAATATCAATAACCTTTCTATATGTACATATACACTTAACGTACCATTTTAAATGGTCCTACCAAACCTTAACTTCATAGAAAACTAATGTAGCACCAACAAATATATTATATCATAAACATAATAACATAACATAAACGTTCACGCCGAATATCCCCGAAGGGGTTGGCAGAGGTACTAATACTTCTGAACATCACGTGACTTTGTCACCTGGTGTTCAGAGTACCCACGTTTTGCTTAGACAGTGTACTCACGTGATAGGGGGCAGGCCTATCGCCGTTTTGTACGAATACACTGTCACATGACTAAGTACAACTCAGCCAGAAAATATATTATATCCGATAGCGAAAACAAACTAAACGCACAAAACTATATTTTATAGAACCTATTTATTTGACGGCGTAAGTCGTGAAAAAGATGTTTATCCTTTAGGACGGTTTTTTCTTCGCAAATTTGTTAAGTAGACCTAAACTTTATCTACTCAATTAAAAGTTTCGGAAATGTCGTTGTAGGGAATCCGAAGACAACAACTTAGGGAATTGCGTCTGTCGGGTTTTATTTCGCAAAATACTTACCTAATTAATTCCATAGCTTGAGAATTTATATTACCTTTCAATATAGTATCTATAGTTTAAATTGCATTCTCTTTTCAACAAATATGTTTATCCGTATTTTGTCAGTCACTGCTTCAGATGTCTCTTACCTGTAACAAAAATAATATTTTTATATTCTTTAATTTGGTGGAGGCAGATACCACAGACACATTGCCTTCACTCAAAATATCCCAACTCTATTCAAAGCCGACACTACACTTTCAATTAACTTTCAATTCGCTTGCTATTTATTTGTTTTACGTCGCGTATAGAGGACGACCTCGGAGGACACATTTGGATCAAATAGAAAATGTGCTCAAAAAGGCAGGTGTCCGAAGTACGAAGAATAAAAGAGCATGTATGAAAATATTGATGGATGTGAATGAAGCTAGAGTGGTTTGCCAGGATCGTACAAAGTGGCTATCGATAGTCTCTGCCTACCCCAATGGGAACTAATGGCGTGAGAATATATATGTATGTATGTATGTCGTGAATAGAACACTGTGCCTATGGATGTGGGTCGCTAAAGTCACATAATCGACATTTTGAGCTTGGTGTACACCTTCTTGCAGTTTCCATGCAAAACTTGCAACTTTTTGTGACCGACAGTATGGCAACGTCATGTTAGCACTAGTTTCTATTACAACTTATTATCTGTAATTTTCTATTGCAGTGAGTAATAAAAAAAAACTCTTGCCGTTTTAATTGGAAATGCATTAAACCGATTAGATCAACATAAATATACTTAAGGCAATTTATCCCTAAGAAGCGTAACTTCAGAATACTACAGAGCTTCAGAATGAGAAGTTCCTTAGCCACTTTTGAAGGTTGAATGGTGAAAAGATTTTAAAATAAAAGTAGTTGGTAATGGGTCTACAAAAGCATCGCCCAATAATATTTTAAAAAGTCCTAGTGCCCTTTGCAACACCCACAAGAAGAAAAACCGTTTATACCCTAATTCGGTATGCAAAGTTTTACAAAAGTGATGCTGATTACAAAACCATTTCGAGATATCCACTCAAACGCCCACGTAACTACAGCTACGAAAAAAAAAGTACCGTTGTACGTCCACGTAACTATAGTTACTTGGCTGAATGTTCTCAGTCAACTCGATTTTTATGAATGGCAACTTTCGAATAGCTTCTTGAATCGGTTTAAACATTAATCTGTGATAAATTATACGTCTACTGGTACATCACTTCAAGCAATGCTCTTGGGAAAAAAAATAAAATAAATAAAAACAAACTGGCGAGTTGCTTTTGTACTGAGGGAAGTGTGTTGGAGCTGCATTCAATCTACTTTTACAATGTAAGTATTTATTATTTCTCTATGTGTTATACATCGAAATAATCGTGAGGATTTCCGCTTTCTGATTATATACGAAAATTATAGAAGAAAGAAGAAGAAAGAAGAAAGAAGAAGAACTCAGTTGAAACTAAAGTTTATAGAAATTTTACATAAAATATCGAGATAACCATTTTTTTTCAGTACTTCAGACTGATAATTCTAATTTAATTTCCACCTTATCTGATAGTGCATATCATACGCTATTCGGAAGTGTTTTTTATTTTATGGTAGCTGCAGTAGTTCTATGGTTATTATATTTTTTCTAACAATGGTACTCGTTGCTCGGCGCGCAAATCTGTCAATCGCGCGCGCGGACGTTTGAGGCTATACATGGCCGAGCGCCGCGGACGTTTGAGTGGATATTATGTTTTTAAAACATATTTTCTTGAAATTAAATCAAACAAGGCTAAGATGACCGTTATTTTAACAAAATACTGTAACAGTATTTGACCTTCAGCGTTGTTTCAAAGACGATCGTTTTTGCAGTTTATTAATAAAATATCGAAAATCATAGGTTTGTTTAGTATAATATTCTAATAATTACTTTGAGATCACAAATTCGTGAAATGCTTTGCAATCAGCAACATTTTTATTGAACATTTCACTTTATTTGCATGTCGCTACGTGATATTTTCGATCGATAACGTCATTAAGTACAAAAGTTAAACAATCTTGAAAAAATCATAACTTTGCAATTACTCATTTTAAATGAAAAATATTCAAATTAGTCTTTTATTTTCGTGTTTGCTACGAATAAAAATATTTAATAAATACCAAGAAAAAACTTTGCATACCGAATTCGGTGAGTCGGTCATTTAATCTATAATGTCTTTCAATCGCTATGGCATTGTCAATAAAAATAATACACAATAATTATTTCAACTATAATAACAACCTTTCATCCTGTTCTGACATATTTGACGCTCGGCCGCCTTAAGCGGGTAGGAAAATTGTGTAAAAAATATTTCTAAGGAAATGAACCAGCAATTGTTTCAGAAATCGTACAATTGTTAAGTTTGTTTACTCTGTAAATATTGTCGGCTAAGAGGAAAAAACATTTGCATTAAAACAAAACAAATAAAAGTTCTTCTCGTGAACGCTTAGAATATTTATATGGAAAATTTTGGCGCACGTTTTGGAATTGAATGTGGAATTGTTTAAAAAGGCTATACGAATATATAAGAATTATTATACCTATAGTTATATATTTTTTAGCTATAAAGACAAAATTTCCGATGTTTGTCTAATAAGGATTGTAACAACCGTCTATGCTTTGGTCTAGTTGGTAGGTGAATAGCTTCGGGTCAGGAAGTCGTAAGTTCTATCCCTATTGAGAGCAACATTCATATGATAAATATGGATGTTTGTATAAAATTTATTATATAAAAATTCTTCCAATCGGTGTTGTTAGATGTGGGTCAGGGTTTTGAAGATTTTTAAATTATTTTACAGTAATTTGGCTGGAGACTCATTGCTTTATTTAACAACTTTTTCCCGACTCCTCCAATAGTGGCTCCAGATTTTCCAATTCTTTATCTCTGGCTACCACTTTTTGGATTTTATAGCCATGAATATATGATATACTCTAAGATATAGAATTTTATAGATTTTTCCGTTGCTTAAATATGAATTCTATTCCCGTGAAGCTTGAAATGTAGATTCTACGAGGAGGTACCTACATTAAATATTTAAAGATCTTGTCTTGATTTGTACAGTTTTCGATTATTGTGTCTAGACCTTGGTTTCTTCTTTAACAAATAGTTAATCATTTCAAAACCACTTCGGGGTGTAAAATAATAATTTGGTAAATTTCGTTGTTTTGTAGGATTATTGTATAAAACCGTTTCCATATAAGTGATCTTATACGTCACCGATTATAAGGAACGGGGTAGCGCTATTCTAAGCCCACAGCACATAGTAAAATTGTAATCAAAACTATGTCAAGTATTTATGTAATGCATACTCGTATATATGCTTGCATAATAATAACTTGGTTAATATAAAAATGTATATATCAAACATTTTGTGCCACAAATGGCGAATAAATGTTTATTTTCTTTTTTTATCGGAAACTTTAAAGAGTAGTTATTGTTTGATTACGTTGCGTTATGATTGTGGAACAAACAATTTAGTACAATCAAAAACCATATTATTTTAGTTGGTCAATAAAACAATAACATTGTGACCATGATGCTAACATTATTTTTTGTTAGACAACATATCATAGGCAGGGACCATCATTCGCCAATTTGTACGACCCTGGCGAACCTCTCGAGCTTTGTCTACAATTAAAAAAAAATAATGCATTTGAGCAGTCCCTCTAAAATTATTCATTGGACAACGGAAAGCCGTCGGCCAAGTTTGAACGATAAAAAGGAATAAATATTTATATCCCTTTGTCCTTTGACGTTGATCAGAAAATAATATTTGAATACGCTTAAAGAATAGCAACAATAGATCTTTCCGAAATAAATCTGGGTACTTGTTCATCTAAGTTTTGTTAAAAAAAAGGCTAAGTCCGAAGCGGGCTCGCCCGTAAAGGGTTTTGTGGGTATATATTGAGCTAATCAAGTAATATTTTTGCTATGTTGTGTCAGCTTTGAATAGCAATACCCCATTTCTTCCCGTTATTGTTGGTAAGAAGCGAATTAGGGAATTGGTGCTTTTTAATTTATTTCCGGGCGATGCTGTTAACGGATTAACTGCGACCAATATCATCAACAACATTTGTTTCCCATAAATAAAAGATGTTATTAAAGGAAAGAAAAATTTCGACACTGGCGGGGTTCGAACCCGCGACCTTCGGGTATCCGTCCCCGTCGGGGCGAAGTTCGCGGGTTCGAACCCCGCCAGTGTCGAAATTTTTCTTTCCTTTAATAACATCTTTTATTTATGAGTAATAATCCCCACATGAGGAATTCATGTCAAAAAACATTAAAATAACATTTATTTCCAACATTTTTTCCACCAAACATCCAACAGTGGCAGACGAATTTCTTTTTTAGGAGCTCAAGCTATTTCAAGAAATATTTGCCGTGAGTATATAAATGAATTAATATTTGTTTTTTGGATTTATAAAATTATGTATAAGTAA
Organism: Bedellia somnulentella; assembly: GCA_963576735.1. Classification (NCBI taxonomy): domain Eukaryota; kingdom Metazoa; phylum Arthropoda; class Insecta; order Lepidoptera; family Bedelliidae; genus Bedellia; species Bedellia somnulentella. The sequence continues at coordinate 3,621,070 of OY755184.1, read as the reverse complement.
ACTTAATTTAAATAGTGAAAGATATTTTCCATTTTCACAATTGTGCCGTATGTCAAGATCAGAGCTGATTTTATCTTGTAGGAAACAACTGGATTTATACTTTATTATTAAAGCTACATATACAAGCAATGCAATGAACCTCAATGTGGTTTTGAAAGCCCTGCATCGCACCACTTTTGTGGAAAAAAGATTTTTGTTTAGTAGTTTTTGGGGATCGTTCAAAGTGGCGATCAATAGTCTCTGCCTACCCCAATGGAAAATTATGGCGTTAGTATATGTATGTATGTAGTTTTTGAAGGCAAATGTACAATGGTTTACGGAGTACATCCCAAGTTCAAACCGACTTACTTGCAAGTTTAACTATGGTATAAGTGATTTAAATCTTTTTGTTCATGAAAACCTCATGTGGGGATTATTACTAATAAATAAAGAAGAAATAAAGGAAAGAAAAATTTCGACACCGGCGGGAATCGAACCCGCGACCTCTAACACTACTTAAACATGTAAAAGAAATAAAGGATAGAAGCATTTCGCGCTGGCAGCCATTGACACGGTAGCTCAATTGGCAGAGCGACGGGGGCGTATACCCGAGGTCGCGGGTTCGATTCCCGCCTGTGTCGAAATTTTTCTTTCCTTTATTTATTCTTTATTTATGGTATAAGTGTTTACTTATAATTTGCTATTCAACCGTGAAACCCTGAAAATATATCAATTTCTAACTAATAGCTCAAACAACTTTGCAATTAAAACTAGACAATGATTGATTCAAAGTTACTTAGAGGATCTCTTTGCGCTGTCATTTATCAGGATATTCGAGCACAAGTAACATACGTTATAACTTAATCGTTTACTAGATAGAGTCGTTTGAACTGTCAAAGGGAATTATTCAGACTCAGACTCTTACTATGGACCATAAAGATATTTGATACAGTTTTCATTGATCCAATTTTGAACAGTAAGTCACTTTAGTTCTTTTGTGGTTGTATCATGCGGCAACTAAAGATTCAAAAGTATTTTTTATAGTTTAGGTTAGGTAATCCGTACAATTTTTAAATTATTTTTTAATACTGGTATACTCGTATATAGTTAATGTGTACACACATCTATACTTATAATAAATCTGTAGAGAGGTCAATTCTGTACATGAAATATATTTTCAAAATAACTATCAGGGGGTGATTAGGGATCGATACTGATGCCAAAAATGCAATCAGTAAAATTTTTGTCTGTCTGTCTGTCGGTTTGTATGTGCCTTATGGAAACAAAAACTACTCGATGGATTTTAACGAAACTTAGTACAATTATTTTTCATACTCCTAGGCAGGTTTTTGTATACTTTTCAGCAGAGTAGTAAAGGGGAATGTTGGGAAATTTTGGGAAAACGGGAGAAGTTACTCCATTTTTTAAGCTTCCGTCGCGTGTGCAGCCTTAATGGTTAAACTTACATAGAAATCATGTATGACAGAAATATTCTTCATAAAATTATCTAAAAAAAAATCCTCAACAGTTTATGTCTATCTTTTACGGTTGACTCACAATAACACGTGTAATTCCTGATAGCTTAGCAGTGCGGAACATTCTGATTATATTTGTTTACTATTACGTTTATAATACTCTCACTCATCCCTAATTTAAAAAAGGTAACATTATTACATATTCAATAAAAAAAGAATCATAGAAATTCGTAGAGAAACACCGAAATTATACATAAAATAAGCCATCGCGCCCGTGACCAAAACCAAATCTTTACTAATTTACATATAACATACTAGATGGCGCCAGTAGTTGCATCCTTTGCGTAATGCTTTATTTTTTAGATTGTTATAAATACTTCATAACGTTTTATTCCAAAATTTGCTATTAAACGGAAATACTGAATAAAACGGAAATACCGTTCATAAAAGCGCATTCAAAATCACCAAACTACACTGTTTAGGGAGAGCTATAAATTTAATAAATTGAAAACATTGCGCTAAATTTCACAATGCTTGAGCAGTGACTGAAGAAAGAAACCTCAGATGTTTAAAAAAACAACGCTACCCGTGCGAAGCTGGGCCGTTCCACTAGTATGCGAATGTAATTGTTTATTGTGTAAATAAAACTAAAGATACTGTATTTATTATAAAACAGTGGGTAACCCTGGCGCGACTACGTCGCGTCCAATAAAATGAGTTTATTTTGAAATTTTCCGAACAATCACAGCGCAGCTCTTTTGAATTTCTAGTGAATTTTTCTGATTGGCCGGTTTGAAAAAAATCGCATCTCTGATCGACTAAAGTTTGCACGCGCTTATGACACTCAAGCAAAGTCTATGGGCCAAAATCGAAACTTTGAAATTCCGTAACAATTAACTTAATCCAGTTACATCAGATGTCTGAATTTTGTGCACACCACGGCCGCGAACTGTACAAAACGATACCTGAACCAAATTTCTAGCTTAACTCATCGCGTCACAGGCTTACGGGCAAGAAAGAGGCTTACATAAGTAATATATAAAGATGAATCGAAGACGGAAGATAATAGTAAGTTTATTATCTGGGTTTCTGTTTATACTTTTTTCTATCAGGTTTTAATGAATTGGATTTTCTGAGTTCAAATTCTATGTATGGCAAACAATATTAAAAAATCTATGTATATCAATTGGTGCTAGGCCCTTTACACGATAATTCAACGTATAAATCCCAGTACAGTAACAAAAAAATACTTTTACTGGAAAAATACCTGTTTTTCCTCTTGAGCACCATAAAATTTTAAAGCTTGCAGATGAGACCTCTGCTTTTTCGACGCCGAGGCAAGGCTGCAACATGACGATTACTTTATTGCGTCATTTTAAAAATAAATGATTTATTATTTTGAACAAGTTAACGTTATTTTAAATCTTTTTGTTCATGAAAACCTCATGTGGGGATTATTACTAATAAATAAAGAATAAATAAAGGAAAAAAAAAATTTCGACACAGGCGGGGATCGAACCCGCGACCTCGGGTAAACGCCCCGAAATTTTTCTTTCCTTTATTTATTCTTTATTTATAAGTTAACGTTATGTTATGTTTCTACAATACTTGGAATCCTGTTGCTTAATTAAAATATCAAAACCATGTTTGCTGAATTTCACTGTTTTCCGAAGCCTCAACGGATTTTCAACAAAGCAATCTCATAATATATTTTTGTTACCAGTGAAAACATAACACATACACACAACTTACGTAAATTTTTTATCCAAAAATAAAAACCAAATGATAAAGAAAGATAACTTTCATAACATGAAGTATACAGCATTTAAAATAACCCTACTGTTCCATAAGTCCTACATGTATTTGTTTCACTACTCATAATGTTCAACGCGTTATCTCAAATTCAGTACAAAGAGATGTTCCAAATACAAATTTTGAATTGCATTTATAAGACCATTTTATTTAGGTGTGAACGTTGTTTATTATTTAACTGCACGGTATATTTCACGTATTCTTTTCGAAATTCTGTCTTTACGAATTCCACTTAAGATTTTAATTAAAAACCAACAACTACACAAACTAATTTTTCCTACTTATACCATTATTTTGAAATATGCAAGGCATTGCCGTTCGTGTTTTGAATACTTAATGGATCTCCATTGAAAAACAAAGTATCTACTTTCTAAATTCACCAGCTGTTAGAAATTTAGTTTCTGAATATACAATCTTCGATTTGCAATCTTAAATGTTTATTTGCGAAGATTTATAACTGTTTAAGTTGGGAGTTAGTTTATTAAATGTTATTTCAATTGTATAGCTGTGTAGTGTTGGTTTAGAATAGCACTACCCCATTTCTTCCGGTGGGTGTACGTAAGAGGCGACTAACGGTAGTGGGGCTTTTTAAGGGATTTTTGGGCGATGCGGTTGGAGACCCATCATCAACCTTTATTCTACCATCTTTTCCCCACTCAACTTCCAAAAGTGGCTGAGAAATTTCTAATTTCTCAGCTCTAGCTACCCCTTTTAGGGATTTATAGCCGTGAGTATATGTATATGTATGTATTTCAATTGATGGCGTCCGTGGTCTAGAGGATGGGAAAAAAGCTTCTTGGTTCGGAGGTCCCCGGTTTCAATTTCACTATGGGTAATAATGGTGCTATGAATATAAATCATGGTTACTAAATGTAGAATTTTATTTATATGTATGTATTATAAAGTATTATAAAGTATACATATGAAAATGTTTTTTTTTTTAATATAACAGTTTCTACGGTGAGATCAGCACAATGACCTGAGTTACTGACATTGCTTTCAGTGATTAAAATCCGGTTTCAAAATTGAGCATTCTAGCTCTAATTAATTGAGTTTTTATCAAACTCTAAGTAAGTGCTTAAGTTTAAGGTGTTTCACCAAACAAACAATGCACGTTGCTAGTATGTGATCAACTAAGCATCTATGTTAGTTTGTAATCAAGATTTATGAACGTTTCAATTTACGCACAAAAACCGGTAACTTACCGATAAAATTATATTTCTGTAATTATACTTTAATATAAATAGCAATTGAGTCTAAGAACTCGATTCAATAATGTTTTATTAGAAGTTACGTTTATAAGAAGGTTTTGAGACCATTTAAATAAAAAATAAAAATAAACAAACAAAAAACTTTGGGAAACGGAACGTATATACGTCAATACCTCTATTCGTCAAGCCAATCACACTGATCAATCGTAAAAATTGTATCAAGTTCAGTTCTGTATGTTTGCTTTGTTTTTATTTATTTATGTGTTTGTGTTTAGATTTCTATCATGTATGTTCGTGAATGAGAAAAGATATTCACGGATATATACGCGGAATCTTTTGTAGTGCAAAAAATCGTGGAGGTGGAATAAAAATGGAAAAAGAATCCAAAAACTTCGGCGTATTTTGCCTCCGAGGTATCTGCTGCGGCTCCTCTAGTGATGATAATGATGTGTCTGAAGATCTCTTCAGAAAATTGTCAAAAACAATGTGTTTACTTCACAAATTTGAAATTGAACACGGTTTAAGACGCCAAATTTGACAACTTAACTCTCATCTTATCAAATCAGCGATGATCACCGTTTGAGTATTGTCAAACGAGTTCAGAAACGCAAATTTCAACATTTATGTCGAATTATTTATTGAAGCTCAACATTTTGATCATACAATCAAAATTTGATAAAATTACAATATTTTGTCAATGCAGAAACGTAATTTTGGTAAGTACGTATTTAAATACGGTTTGAGATACTTTTATCGTTAAATTCTCAATTGTGAAATCGGCCGTAAGACTAAGTAGCAATAGGCAAGGCGTATTGCAATTGCGGTATATTGTCGGTTAAAAATAGCTCTAGCCAATTTCTCCAACGGGGCCGAATGAAGTGACCTACATAAATATACTCACGGTTATAATTCTCATAAAAAGGTAGCCAGATCTTCTAAATTAGAAATTTCTCGGACAATTTTGAAAATTAAGTAGAGAAAACTGGCACTACCCAGCACAGATTTTACATGACTAACGGCCGGTTTCACAATTGAGAATTCAACGATAAAAGCATCTCAAACCGTATTTAAGTACGTACTTACCACAATTACGTTTCTGAATTGACCAAGTATTGTAATTTAATCAAATTTTGATTGTGTGCTCAAAATGTTGAGCAACAATCAATAATTCGACATAAATGTTGAAATTTGCGTTTCTGAACTCGTTTGACAATACTCATACGGTAATCATCGCTGATTTGAGAAGGTGAAAGTTAAGTTGTCAAATTCGGCGTCTTAAACCGTGCTCAATTTCAAATTTGTGAAGTAAACACATTGCTTTTGACATCTTTCTGGAGATATCTTCGGACACATCATTATCATCACTAGAGGAGCCGCAGTAGATACCTCGGAGGCAAAATACGCCGAAGTTTTTGGATTTTTTTTCAATTTTTATTCCACCTCCACGGGGTTTTGCACTACAAAAGATTCCGCGTATATCTGTAAATATCTTTTCTCATTCATGAACATGAACATACATGATAGAAATCTAAACACAAACACATATAAAAACATACAGAACAGAACTTGATACAATTTTGAAGATTGATGAGTGTGATGTGTGATTGTGCTTGACGAATAGAGGTATGATATACGTTCCGTTTCCCAAAGTTTTTTGTTTGTTTATTATTATTTTTTATTTAAATGGTCTTAAATCCTTCTTATAAATGTAATTCCTAATGAAAAATTATTAAATCGAGTTCTTAGATTCAATTGCTATTTATATTAAAGTATAATTACAGTTATTACAGAAAAGTTTGTAATGTAAGGTTATGTGATCGTGTGAGGAATGATGTGATTCGTGAAAGGTGTGGTGTAAAAGATGATATTGTAAGAAAGATAGAAAAAGGAATGTTGAGATGGTTTGGGCACATAGAGAGGATGGATGACAGTAAAGTGGTGAAAGAGATATATAGAGCCAATGTGGAAGGTAATGTTAGTAGAGGACGACCTCGGAGGACACATTTAGATCAAATAGAAAATGTGCTCAAAAAGGCAGGTGTCCGAAGTACGAAAAATAAAAGAGCATGTATGAAAAGATTGATGGATGTGAATGAAGCTAGAGAGGTTTGCCAGGATCGTACAAAGTGGCGATCGATAGTCTCTGCCTACCCTAATGGGAACTAACGGCGTGAGAATATGTATGTATGTATGTATGTATATTACTTTATCGGTAAGTTACCGGTTTTTGTGCGTAAATTGAAACGTTCATAAATCTTGATTATAAACTGGCATAGATGCTTAGTTGATCACATACTAGCAACGAGCATTGTTTGTTTTGTGAAACACCTTAAACTTAAGTACTTACTAAGAGTTTGATAAAAACTCAACTGATTAGTGCTAGAATGCTCAATTGTGAAACCGGCTGTTAATTTTAGGAACTGCTTCACTTCCAAAACTGAATAAACTATCAACTCGCACCTCTCAGAACGAAAGAGGCTCAAGTCAAAAATAACGATATTGAGTTACTATCATAGCAAGACATAAAAAAGTATGTCCTATCCGATGAATAGTAAAACAAAGGCACTTATTGTTAAAAAAACAGAATAGCGAATTTTCTGTCCCTATAACAATAAGTGCCTTTGTTTTAGAACATATTTTTTATGCCTCTCTATGGTTGCTACTCAATATCACTATTTTTGACTTGAGCCTCTTTCGTTCTGAGAGTGTGAACTATCAAAATGAAAGCTGCAACATCACCTGTCATTTAGTAAACATTTAATATCCTACAATATAGTGGAAAACGTTTTGTGTAAGCGATTTACCGGATTGATTTCAAAGAGAACAAAGCTACAAAGCAATCAAAGTTCTAAGACAGAACTGCTCTGAAAGTCGGAGCTCAAACAAAATAACTTACGTAGAAAACAGCAGCTCTTTGGACAAAGGAGACAGACCATCCACTACCAAAGGACTATCTTTCCAGTTAATTTTCATTGGAATTATGTCGTAATACAAGTACATTTTATTTTATGTATTAACAACAATAAAATCAAAGCAATTACTATACAAGTCAATCATGCAGATGTTATTTATAGAACGTTATGGGAGATTACGACCAAAACGGGTCGGGCCGAAACGGGTACACCGATTTAATGTTTTTTTTTTTTGACATGAATTCCTCATGTGGGGATTATTACTCATAAATAAAAGATGTTATTAAAGGAAAGAAAAATTTCGACACTGGCGGGGTTCGAACCCCGCCAGTGTCGAAATTTTTCTTTCCTTTAATAACATCTTTTATTTATGGGTACACCGATTTTTATGAAATGTTGTTCGTATATTCACTTGGTCTGAGTATACGATTAAAATATGAATATTACTAAAAGTAGAAGAAACACCGTGAGAAAACAATATTAACACATTTGTAGTTAATCCACAAAAAGAAAAATAGGACAGCAAAACATAATAATTCGAGCCTGAATGTACTTATAATTAACAATTTCTGCCACCGCCCGAACAAACCGAGCATATTTGGTAACGAGACAGCTTTCGACATTGTTGAAAGCTGTCTACTGAAATATCTATTATCACAGTTATTGAGATAATATGGACCTGGTTTTATTATTGTCAATTTATAAAACAGGGTAAAAATAGCTCTGAATTATTTCGTTGATTTAAAAATAATGATTAATTTCTGTTATGAGTTTCATATTTAGCAAAAGGAGGTAAAAAACCATTAAAGAAAAAAAACCCCTTTAGCTTTTATTCATATGGCAAAACAGCGTTTCTTGTCCCATTTTGATATTTCAGAAGAACATCATCATCTATCATTAGTGTGTATATTCAATGTACGAATAAGCCAAGGTCTAAGGTCTAGGCTTTTAATCTGCTTTCTGCTCGAGTATTACGATAACTCCAAATGATATGGGTATGGGTGTCCCAAGAAATAGTGTCAAGCGGAAGTCCAATACCAAGTCCATTAACCCCATGTATGTTCTGTGACTTTTTGTAGTTTTCGAGATATGATTTTTTTTTATATTTTTTTGTTAAACCTTGGCTTATTTGACATTATTGGTCACAGAGACATCAATTGTTGAGATACAAGCTTGATTTTTTTTTTCTGAAATAGGTGAACAGTCGGACTTGCAAAAACAAAAGCAATTGTGAGCCGATATGCTACTATTAAGCCATTAAAAAATGTTGAATCCTAAGTTTGTTAAAATGTTTAAATTAAAGATCTCTTTTGAAACGATTTATAAAACTGATCCCAAAAATGTCTCCAAGATTATTCTTAAAAACTTGCCAATTTTGTCAGCTATTTGCCATGTAAATTTGATTGAGCTATCTCCACAACTTCATACTTGAAAAAATGTTTGAAACACAGTAAGTCGAAAAAACTTAATTAAAAGATTGGGCCGAATAAAACTAAAGAAATGTTATTATTGATTGTTTATTATTAAATCACAAAAAGTTTAGTGTGAACTTGTGGTCAGGCGTCTTAAATGGACAGCTGATTGGCCCCTTTCAATTGCCTGTCCGATTAAATGGCGAGTCCTACTTGCAATTTTTACGGCAAGATCTCGACAGTCTTTTAGAAAATGTAGACCTATTAACGCGTAGAATTATGATATTTCAAAACGATGGCGCTCCATGTCAGAAACTATATCATCATCAGAAACATAGCGGAACTACGAACAAAACTAAGACGAGCAGAAGAAACAATAAAAAGCAACAGGGTAGCGTTCTTACGACTAATAGTTTTTTTTTAAGGCGATGTCGACTTTGTATCGAGAAGGAAGGGCTACATTTCGAAAACTTTTTGTGATTTAATAATAAACAATCAATAATATTATTTTTTTTATTTTATTCGGTCCAATCTTTTAATAAAGTTTTTCGACTTACTGTGTTTCAAAAATTTTTTCAAGTATGAAATCGTGGAGATAGCTCAATCAAATTTACATGGCAAATAGCTGACAAAATTGACAAGTTTTTAAGAATAAATTTGGAGTCATTTTTGCGATCATTTTTTTTAAATCGTTTCAAAAGAGATCTTTAATTTAAACATTTTAACAAACTTCATCACAAGAATCACAAGGCACTTAAGAATAAACGCGTTATTCTGTTACAATACATAGCTTTGTAGCAGACCAGCAGTTTCATATTTTTTTACTAATAATTCAAGACAGCCGAGAAAAAGCCAAATATCATGTTGATTTACTCAGAATTTTTTATTCATGACTGATGGCAACAGAACGTTTTTATTTGTACTGTATGGAATTACAAGGCACTTAAGAATAAACGCGTTATTCGGTTTAGACGAAAAGAACAACAACAACCTTCTCTGTGGGAAAAATACCCGAGCGCTATTTTATCGACACGATAATGGTTAGAACGAGATGGCAGTATACGATACTTAGTAAGTGCGTAAGAGATGCCTGCTTTATCCCACGCGATAACTAGTTTAAGAACCATTTAGGCAACTAATATTATAAGTCTAGATAATTTAACTCTGGAAACCAACACGATAGGTTTGAAAGTGTGAGTGCCGGTGCATACTCATATCTCATCGACGAAATTCAGCCATAGTGAGAAGTCTCTGCATAATATGCAAAAGCTGAAAAGTGTTTCTAATAAAATATTCATTTTTGGCACAAAATAACTAAACTTTGTTTTGCTTTATACTAAAACACACAGACCTGTTCCGTTGCATACGATAGGCCCGCGGTGCGACCCTTTGCATATAAATTCTCGTTTCAAACAATGATGCGCAAGAATGCAGTGATGCATTTTCAAAATTTAAAAGTTCATCGCTACACAGCCACAGCCCATGTATGGCATACAAAACATTTTTCCAGACGTCTGATTTAATTTGTAAGGGGTAAAAAAAGGTATATAATTCTGGAGTGACAGAGAGCAATCTCTACTAACATTAACGTTGAAAGTTATATATTTAATAAAAATATTTAGTTTTATATTAAGATTTTGGGCGTATCATAGGGACAAATTAAAAACAAATAAAGTATGTAAAAAAACGGAGGTAGGAAACGCAAACACTATTTAAAAAGTGTAAAACAGATCTCAGATAGAAGAATTTCAGCTGAAGAACTGTAGTTCAATTGGCAGAGCGACGGGGGCGTATACCCGAGGTCGCGGGTTCGAACCCCGCAGGTGTTGAAATTTTTCTTTCCTTTATTTTTCTTTTATATTATGCCTCACGTAACGACGTATTTTATCAGTCTAGCATTTAAAAATTGTTGATATAATTGTATTTATTTTGCATTTTACAGTAATTGTGTATCCTTATCTACTTAATATTTTTTTTGTGTTACGTAAGGTAATTATATTTTTTTACTTATTATTTTAATAAAATTAAATTCTAATTCCATAACATGTAATATTAAATAAAATCCAAAGCTATTTAATTATAATCTATATTAAACACATACATTCATTAATATACCCACGGCTATACATGTCTAGAAGAGAATTTTTGAGAATTTGAATATTAAAAATTCCTTAGCCAATTTAAGAAGTTGAGTAGGGAAAACATTCTGAAAGAGAGGCTGAGTTGTACTTAATTATTCGTACAAATCGGCGATTATCCAAGCCGGTGACAAACATGTCACATTATGGTTAGTAGTAGTATTATTAAAATTATAGTTGATTCATTTGTAAAATATACTGAAATACACCACTTAGATATAAATAGACAGCTGAAATTTCCTTTTTGTGGCGAAAGTTCAGCTTGGAGTATTTTAAACTCCCGATTGGGTAACTTTTCAAAAGCCAGTAAAGGGCCACTATTATTTGCGCTGTGTTATCGTCGGAAAGGGGACTTATTTTGAAACTGGGCTACGCAACCCTTTGTCGCGCGGTAGGCTATTTTGATTAGTTTGCATACTTTTGCATGAAATTTCACTTTATTTTGGTTAGGGATCTAGTCAATAGTAGACAATTATAACAACCGTCTATGGTCTAGTTGGTAGGTGACTAGCTTCGGGTCAGGAAGTCGTAAGTTCTATCCCTGCTGAGAGCAACATTCATATGATAAATATGGGTGTTTGATTCTTAGCCTTATGCTATTTATATAAGTATAACATTAAATACATAAAATCTGCTGTGTAGTGTCGGCTCAGAATAGCACTACCCCATTTCTTTCGGTGAGTGTACGTAAGAGGCAACTAACGGTATTGGGGCTTTTAAGGGATTTTTGGGCGATGCGGTTGGAGACCCATCACCAACAACCTTTATTTCACCATCTTTTCCCCACGCAACTTCCAAAGGTGGCTGAGGAATGAATGTCTCATTCCCTAGCTCTGGCTACCCCTTCAAGGGATTTATAGCCGTGAGTATATGTATGTATGTATGTATAAAATTAAACATATAAAATTTCTTCCAATGGGTGCTGTTAGATGTGACTTAGGGTTTTGAAACTTTATAAATGATTTTCGACAGTTGGGCTGGAGACTTATTGCCAACAATATTTAACAACCTTTTCCCGATTCCTCCAATACATACATACATATACTCACGCCATTATTTCTCATTGGGTAGGCAGAGACTATCGATCGCCGCTTTGTATGATCCTGACAAACGTCTCTAGTTTCATTTCCCCAATAATGCCTTCACATTTTCCAATTCTCTAGATTATAGATATAGATTTGTACAGTTTTCTATTTTTGTGTAAAAAGCTAGAGGATCTCAAAAATATGTTCATTTCAAAACCGTTTCAGAATATAAAATAATAATTTGGTAAATTGCGTAATTTTGTAATACAAATAAATTTAAACCATATTTGCTGTATTTCAGTCAATAATTATTTATTCTGATAACTACATTCTATTTTTATATATGAGGATAGAATGTAAGCTGTGTAGTGTCGGCTTAGAATAGCACTACCCCATTTCTTCCCATGGGTGATCGTAAGAGGCGACTTAGAGTAATGGGTTTTTTTAAGTTATATCTGGGCGATGCGGTTTGAGACCCATCACCAAAAACATTTATTTTACAATCTTTTCTCCACTTCACTTCCAAAAGTGGCTGAAGAATTTTCTTATTCTGAAGCTCTGGCTACCCCTTTTAGGAATTTATAGCCGTGAGTATATGTATGTATGTTCAGACTCACAGACATGTTTATTAGGTGCAGTTCCTGTTGTGTAAAGATAGTAACATAAAAGATGGTAATTGATAAGTATCCAGCCATATTTTACATCCGCGGTAAGAATGCGTTGATGAGATATTTTAAGCTAAAAGGGTATTTTAAAACATGCATATTTAATCATCGAATACGATTTTATATGTACCTATAGATTAAATTTTTAAATTTTAAAGTTATTCCATGAAAAGCAAACTATTTATAATGAAATTTAATAAAATTAAACGCTGTATGCTTTAGCTATTCCAGAAATTGTAATAAAGGTCTGTTGCAAGCTAATTTAACTGTCACTCATCGTTTTCACTTGTCATACTCGATGAGATGTATTATGGTAGGTAAACGTATGACATGAAATTAATTTCGTAGAGCTACCAACTGATCTGGAGAATGTCAGACAGCAAAAATAACAGTTGTCACCATAATAAGCGGGGTTTCTATATGACTCTTTACGTATTCTGTTTAAGGTGTTGCTCAAAAATGTTTTCTTCTATCTTTGTCACAATATACACCACACCTTAATCTCTTTGTAACAATTTCACCAATAATTCGTTTGTGATAAGAAGCAAGCAAGGACATACGTAGATACTCTTGCAATTATTTCCCATTGGGGTAGGCAGAGACTATCGATCGCCACTTTGTATGATCCTGGTAAGTCTTCCTTGCAATCTGCCATCATTAAAAAATAAAAAGGCACGTATTCTAAAATGTGGTAACCCACATTCCGCAGACAAGTAGTAGTATGTACTATAGCTTTCAATAACATTTAATTATGCTGTATTAAAAATTCCCACTAAAACCACGAAAATGCCCAATGATCTCAATTGAGTTTCCGAAAGAATTGGCAAAATGACAGTGGTCAAGACAAAAATAATGACAAACCACCATGTCAATCTTTGGAATCTATTCACTCAATATTTTGAATTCGCTCTTTGCACGTTCGTTGAACAAATTTGTGTTTATTTAATGAAAAATACCCATTTTTTACAGATATGCACACAACTTAAAAACACATACATACATATACTCACGGCTATAAATCCCTTAAAGGGGTAGCCAGAGCTTTGGAATGATAAATTCCTCAGCCACTTTTGGAAGTTGAGGGAAAAGATGATAATAATAAACGTTTTTGGTGACGGGTCTCCAACCACATCGCCCAAAAATCACTTAAGAAGCCCCTATATCCTTAGTCGCCTCTTACGATCACCCACGGGTAGAAAGGGGTAGTGTTATTCTAAGCCGACACTACACGGCAATTAAAAACACAACGTATATATTTTTCGTTAGCTCGCAAAAATATTGTGAGACCACAAGCCGAAATATTTTGTAAGCAACTTACAACAGCTAGGGGAAAAATTACGGCCTAAAATGAAATTCCGCGTTTAGACTTCAAATCGTCCAGCATTTTCCCAAAGGTAAGATTCTTTCTCAGAAATGAGAACATTAGAGGCCGCGTAAATATCAATGTCACCTTCTAAATATGGCAAGTAAAATCAGAGTTTGTTCTCATCTCGAGCCTCTATTACATGTACCCTGAATTAAGAAAATAGCCTTGTTAATAAATTAGATCACTTACGATACTTATAATAATAGCAAGAAAGAGCCTCTCCAATTTAATTTTTTATGTAAGAAAATAATTTACAAATAGTTTTGTTACGGAGAAAGAATTCAACATACAACCTACTATACCTTATCTTAATAAAAAAAAATGCTGTAAACATGTGATGCAAATAATTCAATTAATCCAATCATTTTTATGGGATCCACAGTTTTTTCCAGAATAGAGTAAGTTTAAAAGGTTGGGAACAGATGGAAGTCAGAGTGTGCCAAAACCGAAGTATAAATTGAATGGTCGAGTAAATCGTATAAATAATTCCGACATTTTCCCCAAGCAAACCAACTTTTGTAAATGTATCACCGGTAAACATTTGTTATTATCTAAAATATATGATATAACAAAATGAAAATCTAATAAAGTTTTTGAAAGCTTAATTTGATTAATGTATGGAAAAAGTAGGTACAATGAAATTGAAAATACGATCGTCGTGTAGTGTCGGCTTAGAATAACACTACCCCATTTCTACCCGTGGGTGATCGTAAGAGGCGACTAAGGGTATAGGGGCTTATAAAGGGATTTTTGGGCGATATGGTTGGAAACCCGTCATCATTTATTATTATAACCATCTTTTCCCCAATCAACTTCCAAAAGTGGCTGAGGAATTTTTCATTCCAAAGCTCTGGCTACCCCGTTAAGGGATTTATAGCCGTGAGTATATGTTGTTATGTTTGAAAATACGAGTATAAATGTTGGAATTAAAATAATGTTACATCACCTTTACAGTGTTTCATGTTGAGTTACACTTAGAACTTAATGTAATGTTACATACCCGCGCTATTAGTTCCCATTAGGGTAGGCAGACGAACGATCGCCACTTTGTAGGATCCTGACAAATAGATGCCCATTTATTCATCAGTATTCGGACGTCTGATTTTTTAAAGCAAATTCTCTATTTGGTCTAAATTTGCCAGCCGTGGTCGTCCTCTACTGTCATTGCCATTCACGTTGATCTATATATCCCTTTAACCAATTTACTAACATCTATCCTGTCTACAATCTTAAAAACATAAAAATCAAATAACTTTAGTAAGAGAAGAATTAGGGTTTTGGGGTTAATTGAGAGATATTTGGGCGACGTGGCTAGGGACCAATAACCAACCAGCCTTGATTTTACAATAACGTGACAAATACGCAGGAAAGAAAATACGCAGAGATAATAGCGGAGAGCCACTGGCCTCCGTTATACTATATAAGTACGCTGGACCGGGCATAGGCCGTGACATATTGAGGCGATTAGATTTTTGCCATTTTGGCTCTTACGGCAGCAGTGGGTCGGAAAGGAACTAATGAAAGGATGGGACAGATAGATAGAATATATCGATACAAGCTTTAACTTAAAGGAATGGATCATATTACTCTTAATGCATAAATCATGGTTAATGCCTAAACTAATTCAATTGATCGCCAATACTATAACTAACCAAGTATTGAGGAATCGTAGGATAAGCCGAAGCCGGGGAATGTGGGTGGTGTATGGCTAGCTAGCCAGATCCAACAATATATAGGGAACGTTTTTTTATTAAAGTGAAACTTCAACTTCAGCACGTAATGAGGTGCTATGCGTTTCGTTTGCCCGTGGCAGCACAAACAATAGATTAGGTGAGGTATTTATAGAAAATTAACATAATTTTATTATTTATTTTATTAAGTATAAATAAACACCAAGTTTTTCACATAAATAAAAGATGTTATTAAAGGAAAGAAAAATTTCGACACTGGCGGGGTTCGAACCCCGCCAGTGTCGAAATTTTTCTTTCCTTTAATAACATCTTTTATTTATGAGTAATAATCCCCACATGAGGAATTCATGTCAAAAAACATTAAATTATGTGACAGTTAGGCGTTTCCAACATTTGCATTCTATCTGAAAAGGTAGACAAGTGGCCGTCCGAATTAGTTAAAATTCGGAGGTAGGAAACGCAAACACTACTTGAACGTGTAAAAAAGAAACAAAGGATAGAGAAATTTCGCGCTGGATGCCAACTGACACTGTAGCTCAGTTGGCAGAGCGACGGGGGCGTATACCCGAAGGTCGCGGGTTCGAACCCCGCCAGTGTCGAAATTTTTCTTTCCTTTAATAACATCTTTTATTTATGAGTAATAATCCCCACATGAGGAATTCATGTCAAAAAACATTAAATTATGTGACAGTTAGGCGTTTCCAACATTTGCATTCTATCTGAAAAGGTAGACAAGTGGCCGTCCGAATTAGTTAAAATTCGGAGGTAGGAAACGCAAACACTACTTGAACGTGTAAAAAAGAAACAAAGGATAAAGAAATTTCGCGCTGGATGCCAACTGACACTGTAGCTCAGTTGGCAGAGCGACGGGGGCGTATACCCGAAGGTCGCGGGTTCGAACCCCGCCAGTGTCGAAATTTTTCTTTCCTTTAATAACATCTTTTATTTATGAGTAATAATCCCCACATGAGGAATTCATGTCAAAAAACATTAAATTATGTGACAGTTAGGCGTTTCCAACATTTGCATTCTATCTGAAAAGGTAGACAAGTGGCCGTCCGAATTAGTTAAAATTCGGAGGTAGGAAACGCAAACACTACTTGAACGTGTAAAAAAGAAACAAAGGATAGAGAAATTTCGCGCTGGATGCCAACTGACACTGTAGCTCAGTTGGCAGAGCGACGGGGGCGTATACCCGAAGGTCGCGGGTTCGAACCCCGCCAGTGTCGAAATTTTTCTTTCCTTTAATAACATCTTTTATTTATGAGTAATAATCCCCACATGAGGAATTCATGTCAAAAAACATTAAATTATGTGACAGTTAGGCGTTTCCAACATTTGCATTCTATCTGAAAAGGTAGACAAGTGGCCGTCCGAATTAGTTAAAATTCGGAGGTAGGAAACGCAAACACTACTTGAACGTGTAAAAAAGAAACAAAGGATAGAGAAATTTCGCGCTGGATGCCAACTGACACTGTAGCTCAGTTGGCAGAGCGACGGGGGCGTATACCCGAAGGTCGCGGGTTCGAACCCCGCCAGTGTCGAAATTTTTCTTTCCTTTAATAACATCTTTTATTTATGAGTAATAATCCCCACATGAGGAATTCATGTCAAAAAACATTAAATTATGTGACAGTTAGGCGTTTCCAACATTTGCATTCTATCTGAAAAGGTAGACAAGTGGCCGTCCGAATTAGTTAAAATTCGGAGGTAGGAAACGCAAACACTACTTGAACGTGTAAAAAAGAAACAAAGGATAGAGAAATTTCGCGCTGGATGCCAACTGACACTGTAGCTCAGTTGGCAGAGCGACGGGGGCGTATACCCGAAGGTCGCGGGTTCGAACCCCGCCAGTGTCGAAATTTTTCTTTCCTTTAATAACATCTTTTATTTATGAGTAATAATCCCCACATGAGGAATTCATGTCAAAAAACATTAAATTATGTGACAGTTAGGCGTTTCCAACATTTGCATTCTATCTGAAAAGGTAGACAAGTGGCCGTCCGAATTAGTTAAAATTCGGAGGTAGGAAACGCAAACACTACTTGAACGTGTAAAAAAGAAACAAAGGATAGAGAAATTTCGCGCTGGATGCCAACTGACACTGTAGCTCAGTTGGCAGAGCGACGGGGGCGTATACCCGAAGGTCGCGGGTCGAACCCCGCCAGTGTCGAAATTTTTCTTTCCTTTAATAACATCTTTTATTTATGAGTAATAATCCCCACATGAGGAATTCATGTCAAAAAACATTAAATTATGTGACAGTTAGGCGTTTCCAACATTTGCATTCTATCTGAAAAGGTAGACAAGTGGCCGTCCGAATTAGTTAAAATTCGGAGGTAGGAAACGCAAACACTACTTGAACGTGTAAAAAAGAAACAAAGGATAGAGAAATTTCGCGCTGGATGCCAACTGACACTGTAGCTCAGTTGGCAGAGCGACGGGGGCGTATACCCGAAGGTCGCGGGTTCGAACCCCGCCAGTGTCGAAATTTTTCTTTCCTTTAATAACATCTTTTATTTATGAGTAATAATCCCCACATGAGGAATTCATGTCAAAAATCATTAAATTATGTGACAGTTAGGCGTTTCCAACATTTGCATTCTATCTGAAAAGGTAGACAAGTGGCCGTCCGAATTAGTTAAAATTCGGAGGTAGGAAACGCAAACACTACTTGAACGTGTAAAAAAGAAACAAAGGATAGAGAAATTTCGCGCTGGATGCCAACTGACACTGTAGCTCAGTTGGCAGAGCGACGGGGGCGTATACCCGAAGGTCGCGGGTTCGAACCCCGCCAGTGTCGAAATTTTTCTTTCCTTTAATAACATCTTTTATTTATGAGTAATAATCCCCACATGAGGAATTCATGTCAAAAAACATTAAATTATGTGACAGTTAGGCGTTTCCAACATTTGCATTCTATCTGAAAAGGTAGACAAGTGGCCGTCCGAATTAGTTAAAATTCGGAGGTAGGAAACGCAAACACTACTTGAACGTGTAAAAAAGAAACAAAGGATAGAGAAATTTCGCGCTGGATGCCAACTGACACTGTAGCTCAGTTGGCAGAGCGACGGGGGCGTATACCCGAAGGTCGCGGGTTCGAACCCCGCCAGTGTCGAAATTTTTCTTTCCTTTAATAACATCTTTTATTTATGAGTAATAATCCCCACATGAGGAATTCATGTCAAAAAACATTAAATTATGTGACAGTTAGGCGTTTCCAACATTTGCATTCTATCTGAAAAGGTAGACAAGTGGCCGTCCGAATTAGTTAAAATTCGGAGGTAGGAAACGCAAACACTACTTGAACGTGTAAAAAAGAAACAAAGGATAGAGAAATTTCGCGCTGGATGCCAACTGACACTGTAGCTCAGTTGGCAGAGCGACGGGGGCGTATACCCGAAGGTCGCGGGTTCGAACCCCGCCAGTGTCGAAATTTTTCTTTCCTTTAATAACATCTTTTATTTATGAGTAATAATCCCCACATGAGGAATTCATGTCAAAAAACATTAAATTATGTGACAGTTAGGCGTTTCCAACATTTGCATTCTATCTGAAAAGGTAGACAAGTGGCCGTCCGAATTAGTTAAAATTCGGAGGTAGGAAACGCAAACACTACTTGAACGTGTAAAAAAGAAACAAAGGATAGAGAAATTTCGCGCTGGATGCCAACTGACACTGTAGCTCAGTTGGCAGAGCGACGGGGGCGTATACCCGAAGGTCGCGGGTTCGAACCCCGCCAGTGTCGAAATTTTTCTTTCCTATAATAACATCTTTTATTTATGAGTAATAATCCCCACATGAGGAATTCATGTCAAAAAACATTAAATTATGTGACAGTTAGGCGTTTCCAACATTTGCATTCTATCTGAAAAGGTAGACAAGTGGCCGTCCGAATTAGTTAAAATTCGGAGGTAGGAAACGCAAACACTACTTGAACGTGTAAAAAAGAAACAAAGGATAGAGAAATTTCGCGCTGGATGCCAACTGACACTGTAGCTCAGTTGGCAGAGCGACGGGGGCGTATACCCGAAGGTCGCGGGTTCGAACCCCGCCAGTGTCGAAATTTTTCTTTCCTTTAATAACATCTTTTATTTATGAGTAATAATCCCCACATGAGGAATTCATGTCAAAAAACATTAAATTATGTGACAGTTAGGCGTTTCCAACATTTGCATTCTATCTGAAAAGGTAGACAAGTGGCCGTCCGAATTAGTTAAAATTCGGAGGTAGGAAACGCAAACACTACTTGAACGTGTAAAAAAGAAACAAAGGATAGAGAAATTTCGCGCTGGATGCCAACTGACACTGTAGCTCAGTTGGCAGAGCGACGGGGGCGTATACCCGAAGGTCGCGGGTTCGAACCCCGCCAGTGTCGAAATTTTTCTTTCCTCTAATAACATCTTTTATTTATGAGTAATAATCCCCACATGAGGAATTCATGTCAAAAAACATTAAACCAAGTTTTTCACTTTTTCAAAGTGCATGCTTTTGCTAAATAAAACAGCCGTCAGAGAAGTGTTTTGAGCATATGTAATCATATTGTGATCATAGTGCCGTGTAGTGTCGGCTTAGAATAACACTACCACATTTCTACCCGTGGGTGATCGTAAGAGGCGACTAAGGCCTTTCGCACATGGCGTCGTATCGTAAGCGTATCGTAGAACGCGCGTAGTACGAGAGAAATACGAGCAGGAACATGTTCGAACAAGTCCGCACACAAGGCGGCTTTGTAGAGTAGCGTACTGGCGTAAAAAGGAAGCGTAAAAATGATATTTTATAATGAAGACTGCAAAAGTCATTGAATTTGTGAACCTAATCGAAACATTTCCTTGTATATATAATCATTCTTTAAGTGATTACTCTAGGAAAGGTGTTACGGAGAAAGCTTGAGCAGAAATATATCCTAAAAAGTAAATGTATCCTTCGTCATTCGATAAAAACTGCGGAATTCATTATCATTTTCCAACAGTTCACGTGCAGCAGCAAATAATCTTCACTTGTAATTATTTGCTATGTATGGATGGATCCAATGAGCAGGTCGCTTTCTACTTCTAACAAAATCAAATAACAAGAAATCTTCTTTGTCTGAGGAGAAGGTAAGGTCATCAATAAATTCCCTAAACACGTCTGGTACACTTGACGCCATATTTTCAACTAAGGTATTACAAAACGATACGTCTACGCGATGCTTCGTTGGTAGAACACACCGCGTCTCGTACGCGTAGCGTTATTACGATACGCGCACGAGACATGTAGGTACGTCTACGACCCATGTGTGAAGTGCCTTAGGGTATAGGGGCTTCATAAATGATTTTTGGGCGATGTGGTTGGAGACCCGTCACCATTTTTTATTACAAACATTTATTTTTTATTACCATCTTTTCCCCAATAAATTTTCAAAAGTGTCTGAGGAATTTCTTCTTCCAAAGCTCTGGCTACCCCGTAAGGGATTTATAGCCGTGAGTATATGTATGTATGTAATCATATTCTTTCGGACGTGAACTAGACTTATTAATACTTTTCAGCCATAATTCCAGACTAATATTTTCAGTTGGAAATCTGTACATTACAAGGTTATCTTTGTTTAACAATTTGTCTATAGGCACTACACGGCCTATATCGATAAGTTTCATCAAAACTGAATTTCACAGTATGTTCACAGCACTATTGAATATTCTGTTTATAAAAACCATAGATATATTATGCTTCGCGGTAAAAAAAAACTGGCCATTTTGCAGATTACGTCAGATTTAGTTCCTTTCCCCGCATTTGGGGCGCTTCAAATCAGCACAATAAATAGCTGTCATTTTAATACGTATCATTATTCCAGCGTACTTATAGAGTACTAGTGGTCCGCCCCGGCTTCGCACGGATGGTGTTAAGTTTTTATACTGCTTACCCCCTGCGATATTTAGCATGCTGATGTATATCCTATGTCCTTCTCCCAGTTCTTAGCTACCTACCTCCCAATTTTCAGACAAATCGGTTCAGCCGTTCTTGAGTTATAAATAGTGTAACTAACACGACTTTCTTTTATATATATAGATAATGGAGGTCAGTGCGGAGAGCACACACACTTAAAAAACGTTATAACATAGATCTTCATTACACTCTCAGAAACATAAACTTATCAAAAATTAATCTACTTGTTAGGCCTACATAACATAGTTACAAAGTTTGTGCAAGAAATCACAAATACTCTAGTTCAAACACCGACCAGTCCACAGTCGACCGCAGTCCACAGCCACCATACAATGCCCAGTGGAATTTGTATCCTGTTCTCCTGTACAATGCAGTATTGATAAAGTTTTTAGAAAGAGTTGTATATGTGTAATTTGGGAATAATAGGAAGTGAAAGGTCAAATCATAAAAATGATTGAAACGGGCACATTAAAATGGTTTTAGCGCGTAGAGAATAACGATGAAAATGCATTGGTGAGAGATATAAACCCAATGTAAATGGTATTGTCAGTTGAATCTATCACAAGGGACACAGTTTAATCAAAAAACCAATGTATTAAAAAATGCAGGCTGCGGAAGTGTTTATTTATTTATTTGGATAAACAACAGCGATATGCTATAATAATTAATTAGTTAGGAATAAAAGATAATGTATGTAAATATTTGTGAATGTAATAGAAGCTCGAGTGTTTAACAAAGTGGCGATGAATAGCCTCCTCCTACCCCAATGGACCCTTATGTCATACGCCCGATTTCTGAATTGAGTATTCAAGCTGAGATCGACTTAAGTATCGTTTTGTCTCATTCAGTTGTTAAGATTTCAATGCGATAGAACGATACTTAAGTTGTTCTCAGCTGGAATACTCAATTCAGAAATCGGGCGATAGTAAATTAAATATGTGTAAATGTAAATGTGGGGATTATTTTACTAATATCTACTTTTATTTATTAACATCCAATATATTTTTTGTATTTTTTGTTAAATTTACATATTACTTTTTAAAATTAACCATTATTATACATTTATTAATAAGGTTTGCATTTTATTATAATACTAAGTTTTAAATTTGTACAGAATAACCTTAATCTATGAGTTTTAAATATATATACAAAAGATAGAAATATTTTCAAAATCACTGCCGCTGGGGGGAAGGGTTCCCAAAAGGCTGGCTGCATTGCCCCTTTGTACGGCTATACTTATTCTTTGGGCAAAGTATGTGCCAGCCCTAGGATCCCCACTAGTTTCAACAAGGCGCGTAGATATATCCTTGAATAATCTAGCTGTTCCACTAAAGCACCGCAGCGGCAGTGATGTTGTTCATTTAATTTTGCGCCCAACCTTAGACCTATGGCAATAGAAAAAGTGCCCCTGTCTAGCAACGTTCCTAGATTGCTAGAAGGCAACGCTTTCAACCAATGTCCCGATTCTGGCTCACAGCAAGCTAGGAGACGAGCTCGCTCCACCATGTCAAGAGCTGTATTGGTGAGATTTACTTAAACTTGACGGCAGAGTGGCTCATCCCAAAGCCTCTGAGAGGACAGAGTGGTAGGGACATTTGTGTTTGGACCGACCATATCCAACCACGCACTTTTTGCCTCTGACAGACCTGCGATCTCTGTCACACCCACCACTTTGTTAGTGATGCGCAAGAAGAGATCACAGATTCCAAAACCAGATAACAAAAAGGCAGGCAAGGCTATACTTAAAAGGCTGCGGATGCCGATGCCACCATGACGAATGGGGAGAGTGGCCTGGATCCAGCAGCGATCGCTAAATGGTATGTTAAAAATTTTTGAGAATGAATCTTTGATCAAATTATCAATATCCGAAAGTACTGAGATTTGCCTCCATAATCCAGAACATCTCAGTATATATGTAAATTTTGGTACAAAAAGGCAATATTTTATAAGAGTATATGCAACATGTGGGTTTAATTGTTCTAAAAGGGTAGATGATTCAAGAAATTTTGTTTTTTTTTTTCAGATATAAAGCTCGGAATAGAATCATCTAAAACTGGGGCACCTAAGAGACGAAGCGATTCCTTATTAATAATTTTGATGCCTGGAGCTAAAGTGTTAAATTTTGTTGTGTAAAAAAATTTTAACAAGAAAAAATTGGAAGCAACATACGAGGCCTAGGTGAAAAATTCCGACCTAAAATAAATTCCGCTCCTTGACTGCAACTTCGTCCAGAGATTCTCCAATAACAATATTCTATATCGGAAATGAGAGTCTAAGATAGGCTGCGGAAATATCTATCAGCAGCCAACTACATTTTAAACTTAAATGACAGCAACTATTGAATATGTGTTTAATTTCATTTTACAAAATACTTAATTTTGCAATAATCACTAACTTTAAAAAAGGATTGATCCCAATGTTACTAACTAACTTAACGAAATCAAATCAGAATACGTTTTTACTACGAGACTCTCTTGTTAATTATTGTTTTAGTTTATCTGCACCCTCTCAATTATTATTTTCATATCAGTGAGAAAATAATTTACACATTAAATGTACATAAAATAAATAATAATTAAATAAATAAATGCGAAACTACAACACGGATCAAGTAAGCCCTTAGAAAGGTACAATGACCTGGGTCAAGGGTTAATAATACGTAACACTAAGAATCATATATGTGAATTGTTTTTGTGAATTTATGATGTGGTTTCTTCAAAACAATATTCAACCTTCGTATTATACCATTTATTTTGAAAACTAAGACGCAGAAGTATCTAGTCATAATTTCTTTGCAAAATAGAAGATCTTAAAATGTGAGTAAAGAAAAGAAGATGCGCAATGAATAAAAAAGAGAACACACAGATACAACATTCTATGATAGATCTTCACTCTTCCAGAAACAGAAACTATCAGTAAATCTGATTCTAGTCGTAAGGCCTACATAACATAGTTGCAAAGTTAGTTCAAGAAGTCACAAATATCCAAGTTCACAGACCAGTCGGCAGTCGACCGCTGTCACCAGGCACCATACAACTGAATTTCTTTCGTATTTTCCTGTACAATGCAGTAGTGATACAGATTCACAGAAAAACAATGTTATGGTCGATGTGTGAAACAGTAAGACATTGCGTGATTCGTAAACGGCGCGGAGTGAAAGGTTAATCGTAAAATGATTGAAAAGGGAGCATTAAGATGGTTTGAGCGGGTAGAGTTAGACTTTTTTTTGTAAATATGAATAAATAAATAAACATTTCAAGCAAAAAACAAATATACTAAAAAACGAAAGGCGTCAGAAGTGTGAATAATAAAAGAACATACATACATATTCTCACGGCCATAAATCCCAAAAAGGGATAGCCTGAGCTTTAGAGTTTGGATTTGGAAGTTGATAGGGGACAAGATGATAGTAATAAAGTACCGTTGGTGATGGGTTTCCAACAACATCGCCCAAAAACCAATTCAAAAGCCTCATACCCGAAAGTAAAAGAAACTCGAGCTTTACGAAGTGGCGATCAATAGCCTAAATTTGGCTATATTTAATATGTATGTCTGTATGCTTTGAATGTAATTAAAACTAACACAGAGAAAATATACGCTTATCTAAGAAATATCTGAAGAAACTAACAAACAAATACAATTTCAACTTGTTTATTCGAGAACAAGGTTTTTCAAACTTATTAGTGTTTACCTTTAGTAAATTTAATATGGTTGTGGATAAGCCGCAGCATATCGTGATATTTGCAAACTCTTCTGGTGAAGTGTAAGTTCAATATTGAATATTTGCTCGCGGTTGAGTACCTCAGTTGCGAAGAAGTATAAATCTTAAGAAACGACGGCATAGGAATCGGAATGCGGAAAACAAACCTTAACTTTCTTATTACCTGTAACTTAGATTTAGTTCTGTTCAGTATTCTATATTCAGGTCTTACATTTGAAAACAGCAGGAGAAAGTTGCGCGAAGCTTTGAATGCTTAGGAGATGCAAAATTTTCCATAAAATATAATTCAATACTCAAGATCCAAGCGTTCACGACGTATATCCCCGAAGGGGTTGGTAGAGGTACCTAACACTTCTGAACATCACGATATATCGTCACCTGGTGTTCAGAGTACCCACGTTTTACTTGGACAGTGTATTCACGTGATAGGGGGCAGGCCGAACACCGTTTGGTACGAAGACACTGTAACATGACCAGTACAACTTAGTTTTTAGACAATCTGTTTACCCCTTCGTATGATTTATCCTGTGACTTTAGGTTAGGTTTTCAAAGTTAATTTTAATAAAATACATACATATACTCACGCCGCGTAAATAAAATAATAAAGGTTATACTCAATGATTATGCTGTGTAGTGCCGGCTTAGAATAGCACTACCCCATTTCTTCCGGTGGGTGTACATAAGAGGCGACTAACAGTATTGGGGCTTTTAAGAGATTTTTGGGCGATGCGGTTGGAGATCCATCACCAACAACCTTTATTTTCCCATCTTTCCCCCACGCAAGAAAAGATTTAAAAGCAATAAATACTTTTGCTTCGTATTTGTGAAAATATTATCCTTTGTATTTCCACTTTCCCAAGTATAAAGTGTAATATCGCTGACGACGAGGAAAGCACTCCTGACGTCTATCATGACTCGCTGTTGGTTTTTCGTAATGGAATTAGGAATAGATTATGTTCGTGAAATTTTTAATTATATTTAGTGTATTTTCTATGCTTAAACTTTAAACTCTAATGTTAATTTATATTTATTATTATGTCTTAATTTGTTTTTTATTGTGTTTCTTAAATTTTATTTAATTTTAACAATTTTAATAATTCTAACAATTTTAATAATTTTAACAATTTGTTCTTTATAATTTGTAAATACGTATAATTTTTTAATTATTTTTTTATCATGCTGTGCCCACTATTAAGGTACATTTACTGAACTGATTTGTTTAAATGATGTAAAATATTATGTTAAGTAATTGTACTGTATGTGTGCCAAATAAATAAATAAATAAATAAATAAATAAATAAATAAATGATCCGTATTTGTGCCTTACAATCTTTCCACAAAAGACAATTATATTCAATGAAGCTATTGGAGGCATATTTAGTGAAGATCTTTAAAGAATGAAGCTGTGACGTAAATATTTTACACAACAATAAAAACCAAATAATATAGACAGATAATGTTGTTCTACACATGAAGTATATAGTATGTTTTAGGATCATATTTCGTGATAAATACTTAGTCTCTGCCTAGTCCAATAGTAAATAAAGGCATGACTCAGTAATTGCATGTCAATGCAATTATCATTATTCTCGTACTAGCTTTTTGCCCCGCGACTTCGTCCGCGTGGACTTCATTTTTTGCATCCAGTTTACATAATACCAAAATACCGAAACACTATCTCAACTTCTGTTTTTTATATTTATAATCCCGCGGGCGTTGTAAATGACATAAAGGACATTGAGGCTTTTTAAGTGATTGTTGGGCGATGCAGTTTGTGACCCATCACTAACAACCTTTATTAACCTATCTTTTATCAATATATTTCCAAAATTGGATGAAGAATTAGTATCTCCGAAGCTATGGCTACCCTTTTATGGAATTTATGGTTGTTAGCATATATTCATGAATGATTGATAGATGGATTTCATAAATTCAATCGCACCAAGTTTTATTATAAAATGTAAAAAAACTCTATATTAACTTTCATTTGCTATATCAACCCGTTAGGGGTTGAGTTCCAAAAATTCCTTTTTAATTGTTCATAAGAATCATGAAACAAATATACCAAGTTTTTATGTTCAGAAATGAGAATATCTTTAGTAAGTACAGATACGGATAGTAGTTTGGCGCTGCGGCGACGGCCCGGTGCTGCCCCCTACACTGACCGTTGGTGATAGTGAGAGAGCTTGCAGCGATTGCTCGGCAATATAGGGATGATTAGTGGTGGATCTCCTTCCAAAATAATCACTAAATTGAAGGGATAGTGCTAGTTATTATTATATATAGTGTTATTTTAAGCTAACAAAACATTTTTTTACAAAAAGCTTGAATTACCTGAGATACGAACCCGGGACGATTGATTCATAATAGTTGTAATTAAATATTCATAGTAGTTAGTTATACCGCTACGCCACGGAGACGTTACCGGGGCGGTGTCAAATTTTTATTACGCTTTATTTCATATTAGTCTTACTATTGATAAACAAATTTGTCATTTAAATTGATGAAACCCCTTCATCTTTCCAAAATGAACATTAACAAAGTGTCTGATGTGAATTCCATCGATGATAAAAATAATCGCTGCAATATTTTGAGCCATATATGAGTTAAGGTTTTTTGATGTTCCTATGAGAACTCTTGAGGATTCCTTAGTTTCAAGGAATCATCGTCGTTTCATTGAGCTTCTAAATTTACATGTTAATATTCGTTTGTATATAAGTAGATATAAAAAAAATAGTACATCATCCCTCGGGAGTTCCTTATTTTCGGGGATCCATTACCGTACCATTAAGCTTCTAAATTTTGATTTTTATATTACTTTACAATATTTTACGTTGTTTTAAACGATACACAGCGCCATCTCCAATGCATTTAGCAAGCAAACAATATTTTTGATTTCCCGTGGAAACATATTTTTTCCGGGATAAAAAGTACCCTATTATTTAATTTAGACCTCTAACTACACGTCTGAAAAATTTCAAAGCAATCGGTTTAGTATTTACGGCGTGAAAGCGGAACAAACAAACAAACAAACTCACTTTCCCATTTATAATATTAGTATGGATTGCCAAGAGAAGATAAGCTTAGTTTTTAGAAGCTTTACTCACAAATGATTCCAGAAATAAGACAAACTAAAAAAGATGGAACTCTTCTTCATCGTTCAGAACCGTGATTAAAGCTTTGTTATAGTAATTTGCTTTTACTCATCTGTGAAAATAATTATTTTCTGTTGTAAATTGTGAACACCAATCTTTCTTAATGCTCTATAATAACAAAAACCCGTCAGTTTTTATTTCCTTTTCAATCTTTTGCCATTGTTTGACAGCAATTGATTAAGTTGCTAGAGAACGTGCATTGTTTTCAAATACTTTCTTCCGTTTTAATATCAATAACCATTCTATCTATACATTATGTGTGAATACACACTTAACGTACTATTTTAAATGGTCCTGCCAAACTTCAACTTATATAAAACTGATGTAGTACCTACAAATATATATCTGATAGCGAAAACAAACTAAACGCACAAAAATATATTTTACAGAACCTATTTATTGGACGGCGTAAGTCGCAAAAAAGATGTTTATCCTTTCGGACGGTTTTTTCTTCGTAAATTTGTTAAGTAGACCTAAACTTTATCTAATCTATTAAAAGTTTTGGAAATGTCGTTGGGAATCCGAGAACAACAACTTAGGGAATTGTGTAAGTCGGGTTTTATTTCACAAAATACTTACCTAATTAATTTAATAGCTTGAGCATTTCTATTATCTTTCAAGATAATATAATAGTTTTCATTGCATAGTGTGTTCAACTAATATGTTTAGCCGTATTTTGTCAGTCACTGCTGCAAATGTCTCTTACCTGTAACAAAAGTGATCTTTTTATATTCATCAATTTGAAGGTGGCAGATATAAAATATAATTGAAATATGCTCAGTGGGCATACAGCCAGATTGACTAACAATCACTCAACATTCTCCAGTTTAAGTCGCCCACGTAAAGATATTAGTTATGCCGTATAGTATAGTATAGTGTATATATAGCGTATAGTATAGTGCTGACACTATACAGCAAATGGAATTTAAAACACAACATACATACATATATACATATACTCACGGCTATAAATCCCTAAACGGGGAAGCCAGACCTGAGAAATTAGAAATTCCTCAGCCACTTTTGGAAGTCGCAGTTGAGTGGGGAAAAGACGGTAGAATAAAGGTTGTTGCTGATGGGTCTCCAACCGCATCGCCCAAAAATCCATTAAAAAGCCCCAAGTCCGTTAGTCTCCTCTTACGTACACCCAAGTGAAGAAATGGGGTAGTGCTATTCTAAGCCGACGCTACACAGCTACGCAGCTTAAAACACAAATCCCACCAAAAACATTTTCATGCAAAATGTTACCAAGACGAGCCCATATGCACTGTCAAAAAGTCATCAGATATCATGTAGAGCCAAGCTTCTAACACTACACGCCCTAACTGTACAGGGCCTAACTTCACAAACTCTACACCTTAGTCAAAATATGTGGCTTGGCCATTTCGGTACATTCACATCGTAAGGTGAAAAATTAATTCACTGTTCATTACTTTTTAACCGACTTCAAAAAAAGGAGTGTTCTCAATTCGACCGTATATATATATTTTTTTTTTATATGTATGTTCGCCGATTACTTCGCCATTCGTGAACCGATTTTGATTATTATTTTTTTGTTCGAAAGAAGATACTCCCGGATTGGTACCATGGTGAGGATATCAGGGTCTGATGATGGGATCGTGGAGAAATCGAGGGTAACCTTGAAATTTTATAGGCAAATGTACCGCGTTTTACATATTTTCTGAACTTGTATTGGTATTTGCTTCTGAAAATCATATTTTTATGCTGCTAAGCTGATGATGGAAGGTGTAGGTCCTCAATCACTAGGAGCTCGGGAACAGTTCTTTCACCATTCCATAAAGATTTATGCTCCTCTTCGTAGCTTTTATGAGGAGAAGTACAGGTTCACTAAACATTTCTTTTGTCATGTTATTGTTTCCGAGAAAGTACCATGAGACCAGGATCTGATGATGGCATCCCAGGAAATCGAGGGGACTGTCGAAACTCACAATCATGTGACAGTGTATTTGTTCAAAACGCCGATAGGCCTGCCCTGTATAACGTGAGAACGTGGGTCCAAGCAAAGCGTGGGTACTCTGAACAACGGGTGCCAATTTCACGTGATATTCAGAAGTATTACAACCTCTGCTAACCCCTTCGGGGATATTCGGCGTGAAAGTTTGAGTCTTTCTTGAGATGTAGAATTGTAGACCATCGCCTTTCGAGGGATTTCAAGGACAATGTAAAGTTACATATGGTTGAGCCTATTTAATATCGTATCATAATAGAAATACCGGAAATACGAAAAATAATACAGTAACCGTCGCACTGCCTCATACGAGAGGCATCTTTGCCAGGTCTACCCATCTCTAAAACTCGTAAAATAAAATAACTTTTAAAAAAAAGAAAACCGACTTCAGTGGGAAAAACAACCGAAAATAAATAATCTAGTACTAAAAAGTACGAAATAAGATTTTTAATTGAATATGAGTACTGATACCTTTGCAATTTCTTTATTCCACACGCGTCAGTTCAACCTACCTAAATATTAAAATTCTCTTAAATTAATTTTTGAGTCGGTGCCAGTCAAACAAAAGTGAATTCACCCTACTATCTATCTCTGATCGCCTAACGTTTTAAATGGTAATACGTACAAAAATAAATTTACCCTAAGGTATCCTAAACTGTGCATGTGTATGAAGTGCGAAATACACACTTATTATTGTCAATCATCACGCAGGCTGGCACCGGCTCTCAAATTAATTAAAGAGAATTTTAATATTTAGGTAGGTTGAACTGACGCGTGTGGAATAAAGAAATTGCAAAGGTATCAGTACTCATATTCAATTAAAAATCTTATTTCGTACTTTTTAGTACTAGATTATTTATTTTCGGTTGTTTTTCCCACTGAAGTCGGTTTTCTTTTTTTTAAAAGTTATTTTGTGTTATACAATAGTTCTTGTAGTAACGAACGGCCAAGCCATATATTTTGACTAAGGTGTAGAGTTTGTGAAGTTAGGCCTTGTAGAGTTAGGGCGTGTAGTGTTAGAAGCTTGGCTCTACATGAGATCTGATAACTTTTTGACAGTGCGAGTCATATGGGCTCGTCTTGGCAACATTTTACATGTTTTTTTTTTTGGTGGGATTTCATTTCTTTTTGTAAGTAGTTTATAACATTTTTTTTAATAAGGAGTTATACACATAGCTTCTAAATGCTGGAACGTTATACCGCCGCCTATCAAAGATGCACAGTCTATTTCCTCATTTAGAAACAAATTGCTTAAATATTTGATAGTATTGCAGCGCAACGAGTTTGCTATTCCCTATGGCTGTGCTTCTAATGTCGAATAATAACCAGGAATAAGGCATTTATATATACAGTAACATGTATCTATGTATATATATATATATATATATATATATATATATATTTATCTATTTATGCATTATATTGTTATGAAAGTATGTACGTGGCTTTCATTATTGGTATTTATATTGATTGTTATTTATATTATATTCTTCTATAATATGTGAAGAGATCTAAATAATGTATATAAATTAGCTCTAGGCTAAGACTATGCGCGTGGTGTCTGTGTGTGGATGTGTGTGTGTGTGTGTGTGTGTGTGTGTGTGTGTGTGTGTGTATGCGAGTGCATGTGTATTGAAATTAGTTCTAAGTTAGTTTTAAGTGTAAGTAGTCTTAAGGTTTGGTCAGAGCTGAAAATCGGAGCTATCTGCTTGTAGTGGATAGACCGAGCTCTGTACCATTTTGTCTTTTATTTTGCTGTTATATGCTATTGTTCGCTTTGTTAATACTTCTTTCTTATTGTTTGTTGTCATGTCACCATTTTTTTTGTTGTATGTGTTAAAGACAAATAAAATCTTTTATTATTATTATTTCAGGCATGAATTTTAGTTCCTCGCCTCTCCCATGGCCGAAAATGAAAATATAAATTTTAAAAGGGAGAGGCGGTACTCCCCAACAAAAGCACAGTCGGTCGGGGTCAGTTTTCTCGCGGTTGTGCATGGTTTTGGCACTCAAGAGGCCTCGACCACCACACTTCCGCGGGATATACAATCTCATAACCGACGACCTCGGATGATGCATTCGATGAGAGGTCATCATCGTGCGGACTCGTCTGTCCAAAGCGTCGAGTTCGGTCTGAGTCCATCTGAGCACGCCAAATGTGTACATCAGTACTGGCATGACCCAGGAGTTAATGGCTCGGATCTTATTAACGCCTGACAAGTAGCTATTAAGCACACTTTTCAGGCGTTCATAAAACTCCTCGCAAACACCCTGTTTCACGTCTGCCACCTTCACACCGATGGTTTGTGACATGCCCAGATACCGGTATGTTTCAGCCTCGGAGAGTGCCCTCAAATGATTGGTGCCGACATCGACACCATCAGAGTGCACGACATGCCCCTTCTCAACATGAATGACCGCACACTTATCGACCCCGAGCTCCATCTTGACTGAAGTCGTTAGTGATCGTCAGTAGCTCCGCCAATCTGTCAGCCGTGGGGGCGTAAAGCTTCAGGTCATCCATGTAAAGGAGATGAGGCAAGCGTGGTCCGCCTCTCCGAAACTGAAAGCCCGTCCCCGAATTCTCCAAGAGTGTACTTAGAGGATTCAGGGCCAAGCAAAACCAAACTGGACTCAGGCATTCGCCCTGGAAAATCCCTCGCCTTATATCAATTTGGTCATCCGCGTCCGTCATCCGCTGACCGTCTAAACTCAGGATCGTTCTCCAGCACCCCATACACTGCCCGAGGAAGTGTCGAACTGTACTATCAATTTTGTACAGCTCGAGGACCCTCATGGGCTCATGGGCATACATGGCTATGTATGAGGTACCGAATCGAACGCCTTCCTGTAGTCTATCCAGCCAGCGGAGAAGTTCCGACGGTTGCGTTTGACCAGTTGGCCTACGACCGCGTCGATGAGGAGCAGCTCCTTGCTACCGCGACTACCGCCCCTACATCCGTTCTGAGCTCCAGATATCACATTGTTATCAACAATGTGTTGAGTAATCTTGGAGCTCAGAACGGATGTCAAGGTCTTGTAAATTGTACAAAGACAAGTAATGGGGCGGTATTGTGATGGATCCGCGGTAGCATCGCTCTTTGGAGCTAAATGAGTGACCCCAGTAGTTAAGAAGTTCGGGAGCGTCCCACTCTCGAGGGCACTTTGGAACTGACGGGCGAGATATTATTATTATTATTATTTTGGGCATGACTTTTAGTTCCTCGCCTCTCCCATGGCCGAAACAGAAAATTAGAATTTTAAATGGGAGAGGCGGTATTCCCCGACAAGAGCACAGTCGGTCGGGGTCAGGGAGTCAGGTTCAAGAACCGACGGACGATCCGAGCCGTATCGAGCAGCACCGCATTCTGCATTTGTGCTGGAACCGACACGCCACAGAAATCCAACCGCCTCAATCGGTCCCAATAGATTTTGGCACGGTCGTTTTCTAGGATTGGCTCCGGCAGATACTTGTAATACGGCAGCCTCTGTTGCAAGAGTCCGTATTTCAGAGCGAGCTCCTGATGCAGGATTTTGGCTGCTTGGTTGTGTCTGTGCAAGTACTCAGTGTTAGCAAGAGCCGAACAATTATTATTATTATTACATATGCGGCATCAAGTTTTAGATCAGATTAGACCTCTAGCTACAAAATTGAAAATATCAGGTCTCATACAAACTCCCATCCCCTGGTTTAAGGGGTTGGGGATGAAAGTAACAAGTTTTAGCAATATTTTCCATTACGAATAATTATCGATCCTTTTCTAATATAGAAGATGGAAAGTAATTTCATTGTCCAATATAATAGGATTGCATTGAAAAGATTATTTCAAATCTCCTTCCTTATTGTTTTATTCAGAAAAAGATCCATACTAATATTATAAATGGGAAAGTGAGTTTGTTTGTTTGTTTGTTCCGCTTTCACGCCGTAAATACTGAACCGATTGCTTTGAAATTTTTTAGACGTGTAGTTAGAAGTCTAAATTAAATAATAGGGTACTTTTTATCCCGGAAAAAATATGTTCCCACGGGAAATCAAAAATATTGTTTGCTTACTAAATGCATTGGAGATGGCGCTGTGTATCGTTTAAAACAACGTAAAATATTGTAAACTAATATAAAAATCAAAATTTAGAAGCTTAATGGTACGGTAATGCATCCTCGAAAATAAGGAACTCCCGAGCCATGATATACTATTTGTTTATCGTATACATTTTTTTTTACATCTACTTATATTGCAAACGAATATTAACATGTAAATATAGAAACTAAATGAAACGACGACGATTCCTTGAAACTAAGGAATCCGCAAGAGTTCTCATAGGAACATCAAAAAACCTTAACTCATATATGGCTCAAAATATTGCAGCGATTATTTTTATCATCGATGGAATTCACATCAGACACTTTGTTAATGTTCATTTTGGAAAGATGAAGGGGTTTCATCAATTTAAATGACAAATTTGTTTATCAATAGTAAGACTAATGTGAAATAAAGCGTAATAAAAATTTGACACCGCCCCGGTAACGTCTCCGTGGCGTAGCGGTATAACTAACTACTATGAATATTTAATTAGAACTATTATGAATCAATCGTCCCGGGTTCGTATCTCAGGTAATCCAAGCTTTTTGTAAAAAAAAAAATTGTCAGCTTAAAATAACACTATATATAATAATATCAAGCACTATCCCTTCAATTTAGCGATTATTTTGGAAGGAGATCCACCACTAATCATCCCTATATTGCCGAGCAATCGCTGCAAGCTCTCCCACTATCACCAACGGTCAGTGTAGGGGGCAGCACCGGGCCGTCGCCGCAGCGCCAAACTACTATCCGTATCTGTACTTACTAGAGATATTCTCATTTCTGAACATAAAAACTTGGTATATTTGTTTCATGATTCTTATGAACAATTAAAAAGGAATTTTTGGAACTCATCCCCTAACGGGTTGATATAGCAAATGAAAGTTAATATAGAGTTTTTTTACATTTTATAATAAAACTGGGTGCGATTGAATTTATGAAATCCAACTATCAATCATTCATGAATATATGCTAACAACCATAAATTCCATAAAAGGGTGGCCATAGCTTCGGAGATACTAATTCTTCATCCAATTTTGGAAATATATTGATAAAAGATAGGTTAATAAAGGTTGTTAGTGATGGGTCACAAACTGCATCGCCCAACAATCACTTAAAAAGCCTCAATGTCCTTTATGTCATTTACAACGCCCGCGGGATTATAAATATAAAAAACAGAAGTTGAGACAGTGTTTCGGTATTTTGGTATTATGTAAACTGGATGCAAAAAATGAAGTCCACGCGGACGAAGTCGCGGGGCAAAAAGCTAGTACGAATATAATTTTAAAAGCATAAAAGTAAAAATGTATAAAGCCTATTTCGTGAAATATTTTTTCTAACATCATTATATCTATATAAGTCTTTAATCGCTAAGGCATTTTTATTAAAAATTATACCAAAGACTTGTAGAAAATAATAACTTCAACTATAATAACTATAATTTGCATCCGGTTCTGACATATTTTACGCTTGGGGACCGCCTTAAGCCAGTAGGAAAATTGTGTAAAAAATATTTTCAAGGGATTGAAGCTGAAATTGTTACAGAAATCGTACAATTGTTAAGTTGGTTTACTCTGTAAATATTGTCGACTAAGAGGAAAAAAGTTTGCATTAAAACAAAAAAAAATAAAAGTTCCAGTCGTGTATGCTTAGAATATTTATATCGAAAATTTTAGCTCACGTTTTGAAATACAATGTGGACTTATTTAAAAAGGCTTTGGAGTCTAATGTCATATATTTATTAAGCATAAAGACGAGTTTTCCTTTGTTAGTCTAATGAGGATTATAACAACTGTCTATGGTCTATTTGGTAGGGACTAGCTTCGGGACTAATCCAGTATTTAATGACCTTTTCCCGATTCCTCCAATAATACCTACATATACTAACATCATTAGTCCCAATGGGTAAGCTGATACCATCGATCGCTACTTTATACGATCCTGGCAAACGCTTCATTCTTCGAATAGTGGCTCCAGTTTTTCCAATACTCAACCTCTAGCTACCACTTTTATGGAATTTTAGCAATGAATATATGAATGTATGGTATACTCTAAGATATTGCATTTTATAGATTTTACCGTAGCTTAAATATGTATTCTCTTCCTGTAGAGCTGGAAATGTAGATTCTACGAGTAGATACCTACATAAAATATTTAGAGATCTGGTTTCTCTTGAGATTTGTACAGTTTTCTATTATTGTGTAAAAAGCTAGAGGATCTCAAAAAGTTGTTCATTTAAAACCGTTACAGGGTATAAATATAAAAAAATAATTTGGTAAATTGCGTTATTTTGTAATACATACAAATTTAAACTATAGTTGCTGTATTTCAGTCAATAAGTATTTATTCTGATAACTACATTATCTATACTAATATTATAAAGCTGAAGAGTTTGTTTGTTTGAACGCTAGGATCTCAAGAACTGCCGAATCAAATTGAAAAATTATTTTTGTGTTGGATAGTCTATTTATTGAGGAAGGTTTTAGGCTATATATCATTACGCTGCGACCAATAGGAGCAAAGAATCAGCGAAAAATGTTGCAAAGACGGGGATAATTATTCATAATTTAAGGCTTCCGTTGTGTGCGCTGCGTAAACGGTTTAAGTTACCCAAAAAGAATGTATGAAACAATTATTCCTCTTAAAATGATGATGAATAGAAAAATGTCCGCGACAGTATATGTCTATCTTTTAAGATTGACTCACTATAACCATTTTTATGGTACTCAAATTTGGTCGAAATTAATGCACTATTGCCAATTATTTCCCATAATGTTTTATCAACATAATATTAATCCTTATCCAAATAAATGTGATGTTGATTAAGAGTATTTAATTGGAAACAAAATTGTCCTTGACATCACTTAATTTAAATTAACATCTTTGAGGAGAATACAATTTGAAAATGACTCCGCAACAAAATTGACACGCGTGTATGAAGCGCAAGACAAGACGGACTGACTGACTCAGAATTAATGCTCAACCGAAACTACTATACTTATAAACTTACATACATACATATACTCACGGCTACAAATACCTAGAAGGGGTAGCCAGAGCTACGGAATAAGAAATTCCTCAGCCACTTTTGAAATGTTAAATGGGGTAAAGATGATAAAATAAAGGTTGTTGGTGATGGGTCTCCAACCGCATCGCCCAAAAATCCCTTAATAGCCCCAATACCGTAAGTCGCCTCTTACGTACACCCACCAGAGGAAATGGGGTAGTGCTATTCTAAGCAAACACTACACAGCATAAATATAAAATTAAAATTTATAATGTGAAAAAATTGTGAGGACACTATGAAAAACACCTTTTTTCTCATCTCATGGCATGACAGAGACCCTCAACGGGTCAGTTAAATATTTCAGTTTGACGACGTGAAAGTCTACACTTTAGACAGTACGAAGTCTGTGGGGTCAGCTAGTATTTTTATATATGAGAATAGAATATAAGCTGTGTAGTGTAGGGTTAGGCTTATAAATGTTAGTTTTTCTTCTTTGTTTATCAGACACTTTTTAAGAGCGCAGTTTATTTGATAATGGTCCATAATGATTGTGGAACGAACAATGTTAGTTTTTCTTCTTTGTTTATCAGAAACTTTTTAAGAGCGCGGTTTATTTGATTACGATCCATAATGATTGTGGAACGAACAATACATAATCGAGAACTATACTTTGAGTTGGTTCAAAAATCAACATCGTTATGGCCATGATACCAATTTTAAATTTCGTTTGACAAAATAAATACATATATACATATGCTCACGCCCCGTTAGTTCCAATTCGTCCGATCCTGGCAAACCACTCGAGTTTTGTCTACATTCAACAAAATAATTGCATTTAAGCAGACCCTCTAAACTTATTCATTGGACAACGGAAAGCCGTCGGCCAAGTTTGAACGATAAAAAGGAATAAATATTTATATCCCTTTGTCCTTTGACGTTGAACAGAAATAAGATTTAAATACGCTTAAAAATAGCAACAATAGATCTTTCCGCATTAAATCTGGGTTGTTGTTTATTAAAGTTTTAATAAAAAGTGCGAGGTGCGCCTGTACAGGATTTTGCGGAAGCAGTCATACATATATGGAATTTATATCAAATCAAACATAATTTGCGAGTACAGGTAGATGTTACAATCTGGGGGCACGGTAGTGGCCCCGCCAAGACGAGCCAAGCGAAGCGCACGGGCACTACCTACCTTTTCTCGAAGCGCTTCGTCGTTTTTTTGAACCCTCACAACTTGGGTTTGGATTATGCTAGATCAACAAAATTTTTGGGATATATTGTCAATAGCGGATTTATTGAACATATGAAGTTTTAATTACATTAGCTTTTACACTTCAGATTTTATTTATATCTAAAAAACGCTGATTTCGTCACTGACTCACTGATGATCATCAAAATTATTAAGGTATTTCCTAATGTCCTAGAAAGCTGAAATTTTGTATGTAAGCTAGTATCAGCACACAAACAACAAAAAAATTATAAAACTTGTAACTTTCATCCTCCAACCCCTTAAACTAGGGGATGGGAGTTTGTATGAGACCTGTAATTTTAAAAGATTAAATTTTGATGACGCTAGAGGTCTAATCTAATAATAATCTAAAACTTGGTACCCTCAGATATACTATCTCAGGTATACTATATGTATAGGTACTCCTTGTTATAAAAAAAAATAAAAAGAAAATTGTTACAAACAACTTACAAAAAGAAATGAAATCCCACCAAAAACATTTTCATGTAAAATGTTGCCAAGACGAGCCCATATGACTCGTGAAGCTAGGCCTTGTAGAGTTAGGGTGTGTAGTGTTAGAAGCTTGGCTCTACATGAGATCTGATAACATTTTGACAGTGCGAGTCATATGGGCTCGTCTTGGCAACATTTTACATGAAAATGTTTTTGGTGGGATATTTATTTCTGAACATGCTATATTCCACCACATGCAAATTTCTTAAAAATTAATAAACCATTAACACATCAAAATTTAAAATTATTATGTAACACAGAGACACAGATTTTCAAATTTAATATATAATCGAGTTTTTATTCTAGCTAGTTTCGTGGGTGTTTGTGAGACACCACTGCCTCTAGGATATTGTTGCTTTGTAGGAGTTCCATCATCAGCATCATTTATATTGCAAATTTTGCCCTACTCAAATTCTAAAAGTGGCTGATGAATTTTTAATTTTGAAGTACTGGCTATTCTTCTGAGGCATGTATTTTTATGGAATATGTTTATGTTGCCAACTATATTTAAAAAAAAAACTTGCAAATATGCCGTAAATTAAGTAATAAAACATACAACACCTAGAGGGTCAAACAATGCAATAAACTACAGTATATTTTTAGAGACCGTTACCATACTGTAGATATGTAAAAAACCTTTGGTTTCTTACACGTTGGTTCTTTCTACGGCTCGTTGAAATTGTATAGTGTTATTAATTATGGCAACAGATCCACAGACCGACATGACAAACTGTGAAAGCAAGTAAGTTTAAGTATGGCATAAGTATTTATTTGTATTTTTCCTTTCAGCCATGAAACTCTAAAAATATATCAATTTATAACTAATAGCTCAAATAACTTCGCAATACAAAACGAGACTATGATGGATTCGAAGTTAGTTAGAGGATCTCTTTGTGTGAGGCTGTGATTTATCGGGTAATTCGAGTACAAGTAACATACGTTATAACTTAATCGTCTATTACTAGATAGTCTCGTTTGAATTGTCAAAGGAATCATTCAGCCAGGACTCAGACATTTACTATGGAACAGAATAGATATTTGTTACAGTTTTCATTGATCGGCTTTTGAGCATGGAGTTGCTTAGTGTTGTCCTTTTGTGGTTGTATTATGCGGCGACTAAAGATGCTGTATTTATTATGATTAAATTGATGACGGAAGATAATGGTTAGTTAATTATCTAGGATTCTGTTTATTTTCTTTTTTTAACAGGGCTTAAGTTGATCAAATTTTCTGAGTTTGAATTCTACGAGTGGCAAACAATATTTAAAAAGTCTATGAATATCAATAGGTGCCAGGTCCTTTATAGGCTGCAATTCCACGTAAAATTCCCAGTACAGTAACAAAAAATTGCTTGAACTGGAAAAAGACCTTTTTCCTCTCTTGTGCCCCATAAATTAAGCACTCGTAAAGCTTACAGATGAGACCTCTACTTTTTGACGCCGTGGCAAGGCCAGAACGTGACGATAACTTTATTACTTCGGTATAAAAATAAATGATCGGTAACGTCAAAAAATATGTCTCTAAAATACTTGTAATTCAGTTGCTCAATTAAAATATCAAATCCATGTTTACTGAATTTTCCTGGTTTCCGAAGCCAACCATTTCAATTTCTAACATAACTCAGGATTTTTTATCGATGAAATTTCGTACATTTTTTATTACCGGTGAAATCATAACACATACAGACAACTTAACCCTTGGTAGTCACATTGATTTGAAGTAAGACGTAACATTTGTATTGATTTATCACATTTTTGCCGTGTAGTGCCGGCTTAGAATGTCGCTACCCCTTTCTACCCACGGGTGTCGTAAGAGGCGACTAAGGGTATTGGGGCTTTTATTGGATGTTTGGGCGATGCGGTTGGAGACCCATCACCAAAAACCTTTATTTTTACCATATTTTCCCCACTCAACTTCTAAAAATGGCTGACGAATTTATAATTCCTTAGCTCTGGTTACCCCTTCTAGGGAAATATAGCCGTGAGTATATGTATGTATGTACATTTTTACTTTGTGGCAATAGCATGAAGCACAGACATATTTTAGATTTTTTGTATTATTTGTAAGATATTATAATAATCCTTTTATTAATGAAATTTGTATGAATTAGATAAGCACTAATAAATGGATGTTAAGTTCCAAATACTGAAATGTATCAGGGGTTTAAAATTTCAGAATTCAGGATCAATAAGCTGACTAATGCTTCCGGCTTGGTTTATTTAGTACATACATACATACTTTACACTTTACATACACTGGTTTTATAAGCATTCAGCCTCTCTATGTTCTTAGCAATTAAAAATAAAATAATAGAAGCATTCAATTACATTTATTGAAATTATACATACATACATATACTCACGGCTGTAAATCCCTAGATGGGGTAGCCAGAGCTAGGGAATTAGAAATTCCTCAGCCACTTTTGGAAAGTTTAGTGGGGAAAAGATGGTAAAATAAAGGTTGTTGGTGATGGGTCCCCAACCGCATCGCCCAAAAATTCCTTTAAAGCCCCAATACCGTTAGTCGCCTCTTACATACACCCGCCGGAAGAATTGGGGTAGTGCTATTATGTAGTAAGCCGAAACTACACAGCACATGCAGCACAACTACGATGCGGTTGGAGACCCATCAACAACAACCTTTATTTCACCATCTTTTCCCCATGCAACTTCCAAAAGTGGCTGACGAATTTCTAATTCCTTAGCTCTGGCTACCCCTTCTAGGGATTTATAGCCGTGAGTATATGTATGTATGTATGTATGTAATTTTTAACATTTGAACCCACAACTGCGTAATGTCACCTCAGAATTTGCACTAAACCACATCTTTTGTAAGAAGTATCTTAAGGTTTTGGGCTAATTGAGTGACCAACCATCCATTATTCTTCAATAACTTGATAAATTAGAAAGTAGAAAGACAAGGAAGTGACTAAACAAAAGAAGATGCGCAATGAATAAAGAGAAAAACACACATACTTAAAAGGCATTCTAACATAGATTATCACTCTCTCAGAAAACCAAACCTATCAGAAGTTAATCTAGTCGCTAGGTTTTTCTTAATATATTTGCAAAGTTTGCTTAAGAAATCGCACCAAGTTCAAACACCGACCAGTCGACAGCCGACCGCAGTCCCCAGTGACCATACAACTAAATTTAGCTCCTATTTTCCTGTTCAATGCAGAAGTGATAAGATTTCTTAGGTTTTTTTTTATGATAGATACGTAATAAAGTAAGACATCGCGTGATTTGAGAACGGTGAGGAATGAAAGCTTAAATCGTAAAATGATTGAAAAGGGAACATCAATATGGTTTGGGCGTGTAGAGAATAACGATATAAATGCATTGCTAAGAGATATAAACCCGGTATAAATGGTTTTGCCAGTTAAATCTACCACGAGAGACACATTGGAATAAAAAAACAAATCCTTACAAGCCTGCATTTGGTCGGAAGTGTGAAGAATAAAAGAACATGTGTATGTAAATATCGGTGAATGTAAGAGAAGCTCGAGTGCTTAACAAAGTGGCGATCAATATACTCCTCCTACCCCAATGGACCCTAATGGCATAGTAAATGAAAT
The DNA here is from genome assembly GCA_963576735.1 of Bedellia somnulentella. Taxonomy (NCBI): domain Eukaryota; kingdom Metazoa; phylum Arthropoda; class Insecta; order Lepidoptera; family Bedelliidae; genus Bedellia; species Bedellia somnulentella. Next base: position 3,578,205 of record OY755184.1, on the reverse strand, counting down.
ATGTATGCCTGTATGTTTAATATGTAATTAAAACAAACATAGAGAAAATATAGTCTCATCTAAGAAAAAATTGGAGAAACTATCAAACAATTACAATTTCAACTTGTTTATTCCGAGAGCAAGGAAATTCAAGCTTATTAGTGTTCACCTTAAGTAAATTTAATATGGTTGGGGATAAGCCGCAGCATATCATGATATTTGCAAACACTTCTGGTGAAGTGTAAGTTTATATTGAATATTTGCTCCCGATTGAGTACCTTAGTTGCGAAGAAGCATAAATCTACAGAAACGGCGGCATAGGAATTCGAATGCGTGAAATAACTTTCTGACCACTTCTTTCTTGGACTTAGTACTGTTACTATATTCAGATCTTACATTTGAAAACCACAGGAGAAAGTTACACGACACATCAAGTGCTTAGTAAATGCAAATTGTGTCTATTTTTCTTATTTTTTTTTTAATAGATAGCTCAGTAGAAAGTTAACATCAAAATGAGTTATATGTCTCTGAAGAACATTCCAATATTTTTACTGCCGATGAACTTAGGAGAGAAATAGTAAGGAGAAGGGGTACAATTAATGATTTGCTTAGCCAAGAAGATTGAATTCTTTTCTTTCATGTGTATGGTACACATTTGGTATTGTTAAATTTTGTGACTGTTTAAATTTAGTTACTTAACCTTCTATAACCCGCCAAAGGCTTTCCACTTATTTCTTATTCACTAATAAAGTACAGTCCAATGCATCTTTGTTTCGTTTAAACTCGGTAATCAATGGAAAAACAATTGCAAACTTAACAAACCCATGATACTTAATTAGCTGATACCATAATTATATTTGGCACTGTTTGCTCTTTGCGCGTACTTTCAAAAATGGTATGGTACCATTAATAAAGTTTTACATTAACAATCTTTAGCGACTTTTAAACACAATGTATCAATAGTTTACTAGTTCCCATCAATATTTTGTGACCGAATAGTCGAAAAAAATTTAACAATGTGAAAAAATTGTAAGTAACTTTCGAGGCCTAGGTGAAAAATTCCGACCTAAAATTAAATTCCGCTTCTTGACTGCAACTTCGTCCAGCGAATCTCCAATAACAATATCGGAAATGAGAGTCTAAGATAGGCTGCGGAAATATCTATCAGCAGCCAACTACGTTTTAAACTTCAATGACAGCAACTATTGAATATGTGTTTAATTTCATTTTACAAAATACTTAATCTTTATATATTATTTCTCTAAGCTTCTTTCTTGCCCGGAAGCCTGTGACGCGATGAGTTAAGCTAGAAAGGTATAGGCTTGGTTCAGGTATCGTTTTGTACAGTTCGCGGCCGTGGTGTGGACAAAATTCAGACATCCGATGTAACTGGATTAAGTTAGTTGTTACAGAATTTCAAAGTTTCGATTTTGGCCCATAGACTTTGCTTAAACGAGTGTCATAAGCGCGCGCAAACTTTAGTCGATCAGAGATGCGCTGTGATTGGTCGGAAATTTTTCAAACCGGCCAATCAGGAAGATTCACTAGAAATTCAAAAAAGCTGCGCTGTGATTGGTCGGAAAAAATCAAAATAAACTTATTTACTTGGACGCGACGTAGTCGCCCCAGGGTTACCCACTAGTTATGCAATAATCACTAACTTTAAAAAAGGATTGATCTCAATGTAACTAACTAACTTAAATATATCAAATCAGAATATGTTTTGTCAATTATAGTGATAGTTGGACTGCACCTTTGCAATCACTATTTTCAAATCAGTGAGAAAATAATTTAAACACTTAATTTACATAAAATAAATAATAATTAAATAAAGAATAATAATGCGAAACTACAACACGGATCAAGTAAGCACTTAGAAAGGTACAATGACCTGGGTTAGGAGATAATAATACCTAACACTAAGAATCAACCGATAATATTCATCCTATAAATGAATAATTTTATGCGAATTGTTTTTGCGAACGTATGATGTAGTTTACCATTTATTTTTAAAAATAAGACGCAGAAGTATTTAGTCATTAATTCTTTCCAAAATAGAAGATCTTAAAATGTGAACGGAAAACACACATTTATGTTACATTTTATCATAGATCATCACTCTTCCAGAAACTCAAACTAATCAGTAAAACTGATTTTTCTAATAGAAATCTAGTCGTTAGGCCTACATAACATAGTTGCAAAGTTAGTTCAAGAAGTCGCAAATTTCCAAGTTCACAGACCAGTCGGCAGTCGACCGCTGTCCCCAGGCACCATACAACTGAATTTTAATTTCCTATTTTCTTGCACAGTGCTGTAGTGATAATCTTTCTTACAAAAAAAAATTCTGCTTGATACGTGATAGAGTAAGACATTTCGTGATTCGTGAACTGTGCAGAGTGAAAGGTTAAATCGTAAAACGATTGAAAAGGGAACTTTAAGATGGTTTAAGGGCGTAAAGTATCGATAAAAATGCATTGGCAGAAGATATAAAGGCAATGTAAATGGTATTGTCATTTAAATTAACCAAGAGGGACCCATTTGAAGCAAAAAACAAATCCACTAAATAAGGCAGGCGTCAGAAGTGTGGATAATTAAAGAACATACATACATATATTCACGGCCATAAATCCCAAAAAGGGGTAGCCAGAGCTTTAGAGCTAGAAACTTCTCAACCAGATTTGGAAATATATAGGGGACAAGATGATTATAATAAAGTATCGTCGGTGATGGGTCTCCAACCACATCGTCCAAAAACCACCCCATACCATACCCTTAGTCGCCTCTTATGACACCGCGGGTAGAAAAAGGTAGTGATATTCGAAACTGGCACTACACGGCGTAAAGAAACATGTACCTATATGTAAATATTGGTGTATGCAAAATAAGCGCGAGTGCTTTATAAAGTGGCGATCAATAGCCTAAATTCAGCTAAATTTAAAATGTATGTCTGTATGCTTTGTATGTAATTAAAACAAACACTGAGAAAATATACGCTAATCTAAGAAATATCTGAAGAAACTAACAAACAAATACAATTTCAACTTGTTTACTTCGAGAACAAGGTTTTTCAAACTTATAAGTGTTTACCTTAAGTGAATTTAATATAGTTGTGGATAAGCCGCAGCATATCGTGATATTTGCAAACTCTTCTGGTGAAATGTAAGTTCAATATTGAATATTTGCTGCCGGTTGGTCCTTAGTTTCAAAGAATCGTAACTCTAAAGAAACGACGGCGTAGGAATCCGAATGCCTGAAATAAACCTTAACTTTCTTGTTACCTGTATCTTAGATTTAGTTCTGTTACTATATGGTTACGCGACGTATTGAACCTAGTAGACGCAAATTTAATATACATACATACATACATATACTCACGGCTATAATTTCCTAGTAGGGGTAGCCAGAGCAAAGGAATTAGAAATTCCTCAGCCACTTTTGGAAGTTGAGTGGGGAAAAGATGGTAAAATAAAGGTTTTTGGTGATGGGTCTCCAACTGCATCGCCCAAAAATCCAATAAAAAGCCCCAATACCCTTAGTCGCCTCTTACGACACCCGTGGGTAGAAAGGGGTAGCAACATTCTAAGCCAGCACTACACGGCAAAGCCGGCACTACACGGCAAGAATTTAACATATTTTTCATAAAATATGACTCTTTTATAGTATTAAGGTATCAGTAGAAATATATCATTTAAATAAATTATACGTCTCTTTAGATTACAACATTTATTTGCATATACAAAATAATATTAACTGTAGATTTAAGAGAGAAATAAAAAGAAATGACAAAAAATTCAAAAAATGGTATACTAAGACAATAATTTCGTGAGTACCATGATTGTTAAATTTTGCGACTGTTTAAACTAAATCAAACGTTAACTTCTCGAACTTGCCAAAGCCTCTCCTCTCAATCTGGCCCAAGTCGAGCGCGAAGCTAACACTGCCGTACCATCCTTTTCTGGAACCGTTTCGCCGCATTTTCAGGGCCCCATTCGAGAACCTCTGGATAGGATTAAAACGCTGAAATTTTTGTCACCTAGAAATTCGAAATCACACACTTGAAATCCGAAATGAAAAAAAATCAAGTTGGTAGATTAATTAATTCCGAAGTTAAGCTAGTGCAAAGATTCGCATTTTCGACACTGACTGACTCACTGATCATCAAAATAGAACTAGTACTTCCCATAGACCTAGAGAACTGAAACTTGGTACAGAGGTAGATTTCACGCCCATATAAAGAAAAAAACTATCAGAACAAGGTTTATGAAGATCTGGACTACCTGGTGAAGCTGATGAGAAAACATAAGAGTACTGCCAAACTATAATAAGCGTTTTTACGAGAAATAGTAATCGATTAACTGTATTCTACTCAATAAATAAAAATATTTAGTTCTATAATTATTATTATTTATGTATTAGCACTCAGCTGCGGCTTCGCTAACGTTATTTAGCATTAGCACCAGTATTCGTCACTAGATGGCGTTGGCTGTATTTTAAATCCCGCAAGCGTATTTATTGACGCATTTAAAAGTTTTCTTTTCGTGTATTTTAAAAAGATTTGAGAAGTCGTGGAGTTTATTTTTATTTAATTTCACAAGATAATATCACGTCCTATAATTAAATCTTTTTGTTCATGAAAACCTCATGTGGGGATTATTACTAATAAATAAAGAATAAATAAAGGAAAGAAAAATTTCGACACAGGCGGGGATCGAACCCGCGACCTCGGGTAAACGCCCCGGACGCTCTGCCAACTGAGCTACCGTGTCAGTTGGCTGCCAGTGCGAAATTCTTCTATCCTTTATTTCTTTTACACGTTAAAGTAGTGTTAGCGTTTCCTACCTCCGAATTTTTTACTTATTCGGAAGGCCACTTGTCTATCTTTTCAGATAGAATGCAAATGTTGAAAACGCCTAACTATCACATAATTTTAATTTTTTTGTGCATGAAAACCTCATGTGGGGATTATTACTAATAAATAAAGAATAAATAAAGGAAAGAAAAATTTCGACACAGGCGGGGATCGAACCCGCGACCTCGGGTAAACGCCCCGGACGCTCTGCCAATAAGTAATTCTTTCCTTTATTTATTCTTTATTTATTAGTAATATCACGTCCTGTCAAAAAGAAGTGAAATCCCACCAAAAACATTCTGTAAAAAACTAGCCAAGTCTCGATAGAGCTGCTTGTTTATTTCTAAAATAAGTGGAGCCAAGTCTAAGGTTCCTTACTCTGACTTATTTATTCTGATAGTTAATTTAACGTGACTTGGCCGTTGAACATTCTTTACACGTTTAGTATATGTACGAGTTTATTTTCTAAGTTATTTGCAGATTTATTCAAATCTTCTAACGTTTTTTGCCGATTATGTAGAGCCAATTCAACTATTTTTTGTGATTCTAATCTATCTTTATTTTTAGTTGTAAGAACTCTGGCGATTATTTCTATGCTTCCCTTAAACTTTAATCATAATCTACTAATTACAAGTTAACGGCCAAGTCAAGTATAATTAACTATCATAATAAATACATCGCAGTAATAAGTACAGATAAACAAGCAGTTCTATCGAGACTTGGCTAGTTTTTTACAGAATGTTTTTTGTGGGTTCTTATTAACTAATACCGTTCAGGCCAATGCATGGAAGAATCCAGGCGGCAAAAAGTTACTACTAATGTTAATACTTCAGTGTGCATATTGTCTTAAGGATAATTTAGGAGTAGAATAAGTCATTACTTATATAAACCTTCCATGTTATATTTAGGGGGAGAGAGTATAAATCCTGAGTGAGCACAACCAAGTAAGTATTTTTTTTATATATTTTTGTTAACTTATCAAAAAAAAATTTTACTAAGAGAAATTTTGCTGTTTCGTTAGGATATCCACATAGCTGAGTTATACTTATTCATACGACAGAGTATACGTACATACATACATACATATACTCACGGCTATAAATCCCTAGAAGGGGTAGCCAGAGCTAAGGAATTAGAAATTATTAATTATTCCTCAGTATACCTACAAAAGGCGTAAGTCATGCTCCCTATTAAGTGGATGCACAGTCCAAGCAAAATGTAGGTCCTCAAAACAATGGGTGTCAAGTATGTTACGTAGTGTTCAGAAGTATTAGTATTTCTGCCAATCCTTCGGGGATTTACGTCGTGAATGTTTGAGCATGAATTGGAGTAATTAATATTGAGTTTCACGATTTCGTGCACATGAAACAAGATGAACTAAAGCGTGTCGCTTTACTTGTGATCATTCCACAAAGCCTTTTGTTCTTCAATCTACATATAATTAAGCACACTGATTTGACGCTCAGATTTGACTACGGTTGTGATACAGCAGTTAGGTTAGACAATGGACACACATTAATTAATGAAAAGTGATTTCAGACTCTGGATTATTTGTATTTTTAAATAATGGATGTAACACACTGTGTATTTTAAAAAAGTTTTAAAATACACAGTGTAAATTTTAAAGTTTAGTTTTAAGTTTTTTAATTTTTCCGTTTTATATCACACTTGTGTTTTATTCAGAATTGTCTTTTTTTCTTTTTATTATTTACCTTTTATAACTTTTATTTGTAAGTTTATATTATGCGGTGCCCTATCAGGGTTCAAGTTATGGCTCATTAAATAACAACCTGTATCACCTTGTATGTACCACTTGAATGCAATAAATGATTTGAATTTGAATTTGAATTTGCATACGGCTTTTACTTTACGATTAAGTTTAGTATATTACATAACATAACATAACATAAACGTTCACGCCGTTTATCCCCGAAGGGGTTGGCAGAGGTACCAATACTCCTGAACTCACATGGCAAGCGCCATCTAGTTTCCAGAGAAGGTACCCACGTTTTGCTTAGACAGTGTACTCACGTGATAGGGGGCAGGCCTATCGCCGTTTTGAACGAATACACTGTCACATGACTAAGTACAACTCAGCCATGTGGGTTTCCTCACGATGTTTTTCCCTCACCGTTAGCAACCATGATAAATTAACCACACATATGACTTTAGAAAAGACAAATTGGTGTAGGCCCTCCCAGGATTGGAACTCACGCCCTTCTGTTTTCGAGCGGGTGTTTTACCCACTGGACTATCATGTCGCTCACCCACTGGACTATCATGTCGCTCTAGTATATTTTTTTAGGCTAACTTATAAAATTTAGGAGGTAAAATATATTCAGTTTCACTTTTAGGTAAAAATATTCGGTTACAAACCAACTTCTATTCACTATTACTGGGGCGAGCTTAATCTCTATACATATTTTTCGTTGGAGATTTTCACACTCATTTTACTTTATTCAGAATGAGACTTGAAGAACTAGTCAGAGCAAGATAATTAAAATAACCTATACCTACTCTAATAAATATTCCAATAAATTTTAGAATTAAAATAGGAAAAAGTTTGTTAAATAAAGAATATAACTAGTAATTAGTCTCCAGCCACATCTCCCAACAATTTATTAAAAAGCCCTAATATCTTAAGACGTCCCTTTCCACAAATGTGGGTAGCAATGGGGTGGTGCTATTCTTAACGGGCACAACACAGCTACAAAATTTAATATGCCATTTGTGCTGCTGCAAGTACACTGCTTAGTTGTTTGCTTCGTGCTTTTCCACATTGTACATTTATAAAAAGCAGATCTTACAAAATATTTTTCTCGACAATGAGGTCGTTTATGAATTTTTAAGTCACTGAAAACAAAGCATAAATATGACGCCATAAAAACTTACCCAAAAATAATGTTTACGAGTATATTATGTGATTATAATTAGTGAAATCAGATGTAGCATAGTTGGCTCTAATTTAGTTAAACAGAAGATACATACGATATAACTATATGTCCAACTGAAGTCTCTATTCCGGCGACGGAAAACATCGTGAGGAATCCCACATGGCTAAGTTGTGCTTAATCACGTCAGTACACTATCCAAGCAAAACGTGGGTTCTCTGAACAACAAGTGAAAATGTCACGTGATGTTTAGAAGAACAGTACCTCTGCCAAACCCTTCAGGGAAATACGTCGTGAACGCTTGATTCTTGAGCTTGAGTTTCTTATGATCAATAAATTATAAATGATAGTGGAGATGTTATCTATGCAAAGCTTTGTGTAATTCATAGCAATCGGCTAGACAGATTCCGTTAAATCGGATCACATCGCCTTGAAACGAATTTAGTCATTCTGCAGAATTGCGGCATCCGTCCAAATTGCGGTAAAGATGCTGACATTTTTTAAATAAGAAAAGTAAACTTTCAGTAAAAGTTTTGCTAAAAAACATAGAATCACGTCTGTACTAGTTGTTAAATAAAATTGACTCTTTGTTTTTGCTTAAGGATCGGTGTTTTTTTTTTAATTATTTTTGATGGCTTTGAAATCAAACCCATCACCAACGTAACTTTATATCTACCATCTTGTACCCATTCAACTTCAAAATTTGGCTGAGGAGTTTTCATCTCTGAAGATCTGGCTACCCCTGGATTATACCCCTGGATACCCCTGGGATTTATGGCCGTGAGTGTATGTAAGTATATTTTTGGTACGTTACCCTTACAACGATGTTTCCAATTTACTCCATTGGAATGTTGTGTTTTTGAGAGATTTTTATGCCGCTTTTTATATTTTGTGAGTCGTAATTTCCTTTATGATTTGGTCATAACTTTCGTTTAACATGTTTTTTTACTATTTCGGTCATCTTTTCGTTACATAAAACACTTCTATTTACACATACATCATACATATACTCACGGCTATAAATCCCTAGAAGGGGTAGCCAGAGCTAAAGAATTCGAAATTCCTCAGCCACGTTTGGAAAGTTGAGTGGGGAAAAGATGGTAAAATAAAGGTTGTTGGTGATGGGTCTCCAACCGCATCGGCCAAAAACCTCCCTTTGCCTCTTACGTACACCCACCGGAAGAAATGGGGTAGTGCTATTCTAAGCCGACACTACATAGCAATTTTATTTGCATAAGATTGACTATAAATCACTACCGCCTGTTTTATTTGATGGCACATCCATTCCTTTCAGCGCTGCTGTAAAAAACCTTGGTGTGATGATAGATAGCACCTTATCTTGGGTACCGCAACTGGAATTAGTAAGCCGGAGGCTGTTTGCGTCAGCAGGGTCCCTCAGGAGGCTACGTAACTTTCTCCCTACTGCTACCAAAACTGCGTTAGCCCAATCTCTTCTACTACCTATTCTTGATTATGCTGACACCTGCTATCTCGATCTAACTGAAGATCAACTGAACAAACTTGAGCGCTTACAAAACTTATGTATTAGATTTATTTTCGGACTGCGTAAATATGACCATGTCTCTGCGTATCGCAATAAACTTCAGTGGCTTCCAATTCGTCTCCGCCGGAATGCACATACTCTGTCTCTCCTGTACTCTATCTTGTTTAATCCTGCCACCCCCTCCTACCTTAAAGAGCGTTTCCAATTCCTTCACTCTTCACATGACCTCAATCTGCGTTCTTACCACAATCTTTTGTTGAGTACCCCTTCCCATTCCACCAATTTTTACAGTTCCTCCTTTACCGTCCAGGCTGTACAACTATGGAACGGTCTTCCTGTAGAGGTGCGATTAGCCAAGTCTCTCCCTATTTTCAAGAAAATGGTAAAAAAACACTTCCTCTCCGAAACATTATAATATTATTTGTGTTGCATACAAAAGTTTATATATTCTATTATATATTATGTCGTAAAATGTATATATGTATTTTATTTAAAAATCTTTATATATATTGCATATGTATTGTATTTATTGAATATTATTTATTTTATGGAATACTATCTGTATCTGTAAGTGTATTAGAACTTAATAAATATTTAGTAATACTTAAAATAGATAGATAATAGTTTGATGAATAATTTTTAGTTTTTAAGCAAATCAGTTTAATTTATTGGACATCTACCGAACATGTTTTTAATCCAGCAAATCTTTCCATTAATGGGTTGTCTGGAAGAGATCGCTCTTAGTGATAAGACCGCCAGTTGTACTTTGGCTTTTATACCGATCTTTTTTGTAATTGTTGTTTTTATTTTGTAATGTGCAATAAAGAGTTTTATTATTATTATTATTATTATTATTACATAGCAATTTTATTTCTCAGTGAAATAAATAAAATCTGATATATTTGTTTCAACAAATCATCGTGAGGATGGCTAAATTTCCTTTTATTCTTGTGACACGGTAGCTCAATTGACAGAGCGAGACGGGGCTGTATACCCGATAGAAGTGTTGTATGTAACGGAAAAATGACCACCATAGTAAAAAAACATGTTAAACGAAAGTTATGACCAAATCATAAAGGAAATTACGACTCACAAAATATAAAAAGCGGCATAAAAATCTCACAAAAACACAACATTCCAATGGAGTAAATTGGAAACATCGTTGTAAGGGTACCGTTTTTTTTATATTTGTAATTATTCATATATATTATGTATATGTCCTTATATGTATGTATATATATATATAGTATGTACATTTACCTCAAATTGTAATCTATAATTAATTATAATAAATTTGTACCAAATGTATAATTACTTTCGTATGCTTATATATAATAGTTATTATATAGTTATATTCAATAAATTAACATATATTTACACATTTAACTATATATACAGGTAAAAAATAAAATAAAATTATAATATATGAAAAACCTAACCTACATTAAATTATATAAAAAATACTCTCGAAATCGCTGCCACCTGGTGGCAGGGTTCCGAGAAGGCTGGCTGCATTACCCCTTTGAATCGCTAAGCTGATTCTTTGAGCAAAGAATGCGCCAGCCCTCGGATCTCCGCATTTCTCGATCAGGCGCGTCGAAATTTCTTTGAAAAAACGACGCGCATCTGGGCCCCACGGACCGAGAGTCTCTACAGCAAAAGCTGAGAAGTAATGCTCCTCAGCTAAATTGCTATATTTGCGCCTCTTCAGACCCTCAGCTTCAGCTGCCGCAGTGCCAGCTTTAGATGCAGACCCCGACAAATGAGACGGCGCTAGCGTGTCGACGCAGGTAGCGTCCCACACCAGCGTCCTCCCATTCTTCCATGGAATCAATGACATTCCGTCTGGTCTCTTACCATCGTCCCGCAGCAAACCTGATGGCTCCAGGATTGCTGGTATGTTGACAGTGGTAAGGGCCCGTCTGATAATATCATTGATTGCAGCATGGCGAGGTATGCGACCAGCACTACGACGACATGATAATCCATGGTGCCCCAACTGATCGACAAATACTCCACAGCGGCAGCGACGTCTCTCATTTATTTTGGTGCCCAATCGCAGACCCATAGCTAAAGAAAAGGAGCCTCTGTCTAGCAATGTGCCGAGGTTGCTCGATAGTAATGCTCTCAACCAATGCCCAGAATCTGGCTCACAGCAAGCCAAGAGACGCGCCCGCTCCGCCAAGTCAAGAGCTGAACTAAGAAGATTTGCTTGAACTTGACAGCAAATTGTTAGCTGTTACACTATATTGTTATTTTTGTAAATATGTATATTTGTTAATATGTGTTTTTTTTCACATATTGTATGTGTTCTAGTTATAAGTTAGATTTAGATTGCTTTATAGTTAGAAGTTTTGGCCAGAGCTGAAAATCTAAGCTATCTGCTTGCTGCGGATAGAACGAGCTCTGGATAATTTTGTCTTTTATAATTTTCTATTGTTTATTTCATGTTATGTGCTGAAGAAAGACAAATAAATGCTTTTATTATTATAATAACTGCGTCCATAAAGAGGCTAAAAGAGGAAACTCTGAAGATGAACTGACAGAATCCCGTTGGCTTTTAAACTCGCCATATATGCTGTAATGGAGTTCTAGGATGTAAGGGATTGATTTTATTGTCAGATAGCATAGCATAAACCGTTCCTTCCCGTGGGTGTCGTAACAGGCGATTCATGAAATTTGAGCTTTTTACATAACTGTTAATCGATGTGGCTAGAAACCTTTGACCAACAATTCTTTTTGTACAATTCTTTCCCCATTCAACATCCAAAGACAAATAAAGAACTACTAATTCTAAACTCTGGTTACCCCTCTTAAAGCAGTAAGTATAAGGTATGGATGTCTGTATGCTTTTATCTATCTATAATAATAATTTAGTAGAAGACGACCTCGCAGACCAAATTTGGGCTAAATAGAGAATGAATGGACTCAAAAATACAGGTGTCCTAAGTATTAAGAATAAAAGATCCTGTATGAAAAGATTGATGTATGTGAACGAAGCTAGAGAGGTTTGCCATGATCGTAAAAGGGGCGATCGATAGTCTCTGCCTACCCTAATGGAAACTAACGACGTGAGTATATGTATTTATGATATGAAAACGCAATTTTACGGCATAATGGGATAAAATACAGGTATATTCACAGATGGTCTGGCTTATCTAACAATTTAGCTCAGCGCAGCAAAACTGCTCCTAAGTAGGTTACCACAGTCACAATGATTTATATTAAATGGAAGCGTAGAGACAATGCAGGTTCGCTTTATCTTTGAGGTCATTTGATTTATTAATTTGGCTCTCGTTACGTTCAGTAAAATGTGTAGAAAGAAAGAAGAAAGAAATTATACTTATTTATAAATTGGCAAAAATTTAATTGGTTAAGTTTTACAAAACTAAAGAATTAAAGAGCATGTATGAAAAGATTGATAGGTTTGCCAAGATCGTGCAAAGTACATACATACATATATATCCTCACAACTATAAATCCCTAGAAAGGGTAGCCAGTGCTTCGGAATAAGAAATTTCTCAACCACTTTTGGAAGTTGAGTGGAGAAAGGATTGTAAAGTAAATGATCATACAAAGTAGCGATCGATATTCTCTGCCTATCCCAATGGGGAATAGTGGCGTGAGTTTAAATGTACCCAACAAAAACGTTCTGTAAAAAATTAGCCAAGTCTCGATAGAGCTGCTTGTTTATCTCTAAAAAGTAATTAAATCTCTAAAATAAGTGGAGCCAAGTCTAAGGTTCCTTACTGCGAATAAAATTGGATTTCAAGTGTGTGATTACGCATTTTTAGGTGACGAGAATTTCAGCGTTTTAATCCTATCCAGAGGTTCTCGAATGGGGCCCTGAAAATGCGGCGAAACGGTTCCAGAAAAGGATGGTACGGCAGTGTTTGCTTCGCGCTCGACTTGGCGGGGGCACTGCCGTGCCCCTAGATGTATGTAAAGAAAACTCAAACAATCACATATCAATTTAGCATAAAACCCTTATGTGGGGATTAATCATATATCAAGTTTAGGCTTATCTGCTGTTTTATTTAGTAAGTAATTTGTCATTGGGTATTTTAGCTATAAAATAAAATTGTGAATAAATAATTTGGGCTTACTAGGAAGTTAGAAAGGTATATTTTATAAATGATTTACCAACACTTATATTTAACATACCAATGATAAGTCTCAGGGGGGATTGAAGGTGAACTTTGGAATCATAAGAGAGTTCTAACCACAGGAGCACATCGTTGGAATGGTTCAATTGCGTGATTCATTGTGAAAAGTTATTAGGGTTAAATTAACTCCGAACATTATTTAATCATACATGTGAAGTATACTACAGTTGTATTTAGAACAAATTTATTTATGCTATTAATTACTAAAGCTTTCGAGAGGTTTGCTAGGATCATACAAAGTTGCGATCGATAGTCTCTGCCTACCTCAATTTGCACTAATGCCGTGAGTATATGTATGTATCCAGTCGTCCGATGCATATAGCAAGAGTAAAATAGCACGTATGAAAGAATTTACGAATGTTGAGGAAGCTTGAGAGGTTCAGCAAAATCTTACTAATTGTTTATCCATTATCTCTGCCTACCCCAATGAGACTTACGGCGTAGACAACAAGATAGATTAGACAGACTCATACAAAATGGCGATCGATAATCTCTGCCGTCCCTTCAGCGACTTATCGCGTCAGTATAAGTAATAAATTAGAGACGAATTAAGTGAAAGGTATTAATGTTAAAACAAGACGTTTCTGGCACGAGGGAACTTCAACAGGTTTCCTATTAAATCAGTCACAGAGTTCTTGCATAATATAATCATATACGATTTTCCGGGCGAGCGCCGCCGCTCGTGTTAGCCTTATTTACGAGTACTTGTGTAAATGAGTTTCTAAGTAATGTTTCATTAATCGTGTTCTTTCCACAAATGATGTTTCTTTATCTATTCATTCAGATCAAAATATTTGCCCATACATACATACACACATATACTCACGGCCAGAAAACCCTAAAGGGGTAGCCAGAGCTTTAGAGCTAGAAACTCTTCAGAAACATTTGGAAGTTGATAGCGGACAAAATGGTGGAAATAAAGTATCGTTGGTGATGTGTCTACAACCGCATTGCCCAAAAAATCCCCGAGTTCTTGCATATTTGCTTATGTTTAAGATGAGTTAGATTTTATTTTTTGGACTTTTCTTTCACTTTCAATGTATGAAGAAAACATGCTGATAGATTAAGACAGGTGAAGGTCACGGGACCAATATCAGGGTCCGATTGTATTCAAAATTCCCTTTCTACCTTTTGCCTTTCTTTAATCAAAGATATAAATTGAAACTGGGTATCGCTATTAATTCTTTTGTAGTAAGAATGGAAATCATCCTTCCCTATCTATATTAATAATATCGTCACGGGGTACGGTAGACTCGATCGAAACCTTACCTGAATAATAAAACATGAAAAAATAATGATTTTGAGTCGACAACATCTATCCGCTAAATTCGGACTGTCGAGTATTTTGCTAAATTCTAATGGTGCTGACAGAAAAATTTCAGTCGCCATTTTGACTGACACCCGATGACATAAACGTGTTGTTTCATAATATTTTCCAATCGTTTTGTAAAGGAGACCTTTTTAAAGGAGGTTTCTATCGAGTCTACCGTACTCCTTGATGAACTTGCTATTATAGATACTCTTTTCTTCAGTCGTAGACGTTGGGATAATATTGAACTCGGCAAGGTCGGTAAGCGGCTCAATATTTTTACTCTTTAAACCGACGTATAATAATAAATGACCACATGCATTGTCTGTGTTGTGTGTTATCATGAACACAATACAGAAACAGACACCATTTTTTTACTGTTACACGAATATAAATAGTAGTTGTTTTTATTTATATTTTTAATTTCATTGAAGTACTTAACGCTGCTACTTTCAGTTTTTCATTCATGTATAGGTGGAATATTTGGGAATGTTAGCAATGATGATTGGTCGCATAAGAGTCATACTTTGTGATAAGGTTAGTAGTGCTTGCAGTTAGTATTACTTTGAAGTTGGAAGAACACATATTCTTCTCACTCACACATATAAAATATTTACCAGATTTAAAAAACTGGCGAAGTTACAAGCCTAATAAGAACAAAAGCCTAAATAACAGTTAATAGACTGTAGTTGTTTTGGTCAAAAATTTGCAGGCTTTCTCGACCGATCATAAAAACGATGAACACTATCTTACCTTTAATATTCCTTGAGAACCGATGACCACAGAAGTATCTACCTACATTTTGTACCTTGATTTGTATTGTGATTATGAGTTATATTTCACCCGAGCGAAGCTGAGTTTTCATCAAGTACTAAAATAATATTCGTGAATCTCTTTTGTAATATGGGAAATAGGCGATCTTCAATCAAAATTGTTTATGCAAACATGTTTATTAACATATAAGTTTTTAAAAAACATATCATTGTTTCCGTAACGCCAAACACATGAATAACTACTATAAAAAGTATTAATATCAATTATATTTTTGATTGCATTTGAATTAATCTGCATATTTTAATATTGATTAGAAACCTCTTTGAAATTACTATTAAATTGATTTAGAAGGGCATGGCAGCCATAACGCATGCAATAGTTACAAAACAGCTGTTTTGTATGTTGTTTTTAATTCTTCAATAATTACCAGGGGGGCAGGCAAAGACTATTGATCGCCATTTTGCAGGATCCTGAAAAATCTCTCTTGCTTCTATCACGTTCATAATTTTTTCATACATGTTCTTTGTTTCCAATCATTCTTTTCTCTTCGTACGTTCGCTTTTGCAAGTAGGTTTTTATATATCTTACGAGGCCGTTCTCTACTAACAACAACACCATTCACTTGAATTATATCTCTTTCGCCACTTTCCTTTCATCCATCCTCTCGATGAGCTCAAACCAGAGCAATCCAAAGTTATTTGGATTATGCTAAAGGTAAATTTTTACGGTTTTCTGACCTTTTTGAGTAATTTATTGCCTTATTGTAAAGTATGCTATTAAAAAATGTTGATCTATACTTATAATAAATCTGTAGAGAGGTCAATTCTGTACATGAAATATATTTTCAAAATAACTATCAGGTGGTTATTAGGGATCGATACTGATGCCAAAAATGCAATCAGTAAAATTTTTGTCTGTCTGTCTGTCTGTCGGTTTGTATGTTCCTTATGGAAACAAAAACTACACGACGGATTCTAACGAAACTTGGTACAATTATTCTTCATACTCCTGCGCAGGTTTTTGTATACTTTTCAGCAGAGTAGTAAAGGGGAATTTTGGGAAATTTTGGGAAAATGGGAGAAGTTACTACATTTTTTAAGCTTCCGTCGCGTGTGCAGCCTTAGTGGCTAAACTTACATAGAAATCATGTATGACGGAAATATTTTTCATAAAATTATCTAAAAAAAATCCACAACAGTTAATGTCTATCTTTTACGGTTGACTCACAATAACACGTGTAATTCCTGATAGCTTAGCAGTTGGGAACATTCTGATTATACTTGTTTACTCTTATGTTGGTAAACCTCTCACTCATCCCTAATTTAAAAAAAGGTTACATTATTACCTATTCAATAAAAAAAGAATCATAGAAATCGGTAGAGAAACACCGAAATTATACATGAAATAAGCCATCGCGCCCGTGACCAAAACAGAATCGTTACTAATTTACATGTACGTAACATACTAGATGGCGCCAGTAATTGCATCCTACAACACGTAATGATTTATTTTTTAGATTGTTATAAATACTTCATAGCGTTTTATTCCCAAATTTTCTATTAAACGCAAATACTGAACCGTTCATTAAAGCGCATTAAAAATCACCAAACTACACTGTTTAGGGAGTGCTATAAATTTTATAAATTGAAAATATTGCGCTGAATTTCACTATGCTTGAGCAGTGACTGAAGAAAGAAACCTCAGATATTTAAAAAAACAACGCTACCCGTGCGAAGCTGGCACGATCCACTAGTATAAAATAATTGTATTTTACAAAATGAATAAATAAAATAAAATTAATTTATTTCCGACTATTTTGTACTGTCCATAGTTTGTTAGTACCAATAAACTTATCACTATGTTAATAAGAACTTAAAGTAAATAAAACTAATAATAACAAAGCAAGTACATATTATTTTTAATCCATAACTAGAATCATAGGTATTTTAAAGGGTATCTCTATGGAACACTGTTTTGCTTTGGCAAACTTTTTGCAGGATGTTTTTTTTAACTAAATATAAAGTTATTAATTTTCTACGCCAGTGTGTTGAGTGATATATTGGTCATTACAGCGCTCGTTTACTTAAAGCCCTATTCTACATCTCAGCTGAAATGAATCTTAATTTAAAATTCTGCGTTTAAAATAAAATATTTGTTACAAAAGTTGTTAAAAAAATACGAACAATACATATTAACATAGAAGGTAAAGAAGGGTACCAAACGGCAATAGGCCTGCCCCCTATCACGTGAGTACACTGTCTAAGCAAAATGTGGGTACTCTGAATACTAGGTGACAATGTCACGTAATGTTCAAAAGTATTAGTACCTATACCAACCCCTTCGGGGATATTTGGCGTGAACGTTTGAGTTGAGTTGAGTTTGAGTAAAGAAGGGTTAAAATGAAAATAGGGGGTCGGAGAAGTTAGAAAATGTTTACCCTGTTTTTATATTTCTTGTAATGTATGTACCTATGTGACTGTTATGATAACATGAATAAAAATTTTATCTATCTATCTATAAATAATTAAGATATTGAGTGAACCAACCGGTGTCTGAGAAGTCTAGAATGGCAATATATAATTCTATGTTTTAGTTTCCACGTTGATGTTAGGTGCTGAATGTTGGGTATGACAGGAAAATAATAATCGTTTATTACATTACAGTAAGGCACATAATAAAACGGAATCCTGTCTCCCAATTATGCTTGGTATGGAAAAGCATAAAAGTAGAGGAAATGAGAAGTGAGTATTGCGTGTGAGCGAAAGTGAGCATATTTGAGTAGCCCTTAATTTGTTTTTACTTTTTTTGGAACCAAACTACTAGTGCCCGGCACGCAAAGTATTTATTTTCTTAATAATCAAGGGTTTTTTTCATAAAATAATTACTAAAGCTAGTATCAACAGTAATATTTCATTGAAAACTAAAGATGAATAGTTAGAAAAAACAGAGGATAACAGGTTTCATTTACTTAATGGTCACTAATGTTTGGACGACAACGTTGCTCTAAGCTTTGGAAATACTAATTTCCAGGACGCTTACTTATTAAGTCCGTTTGACAGTTCCATTTCGTAAAGGCTTTTGAGCAAACCACATCTTCTTATGTACAAATTAACGTGTTCTACAGTTTCATATGGTGATGTTATAAAGAAGAGATATTCGAAGATTGTTCGTTTCAATGTTGTTATAACAATACGAAAGTACTAATAATTAACCTATATGGTGGTAAATTCCAAGACGGGGTAGCCAGAACTTTAGAATAAAAGCTACTTTTGGAAGGTAATTTCGTTCGTTAAGTGGAGAAAAGTATGTAAAGAAAAGGATGCGTGGTGATAGGTCTCCAGCCCCATCGTCCAAAAATCATTTTTAAAGTATTCTTAATACATTTCAGTAAGAGTACGTAAATCCATAAGACCTTAGCGTACCAAATAAAGTAATTTTTAGTATAAATTACAATACTTTAGTCAAACACTATCAATCTTCACCACGTTATGTACTAGGTACTTATGGACGATAAACCTAACACCACCTTGGAAAAAATAACAACTAGCAGGACTTTTACCTCCCTATCCTTTTTCCGTAATCATCCACATATCATATGATTCCAGGTTCAGTAAAGGCCATCGTATGAGATCACTGCAGCTATGCCACTTTCTTTGCTAACTCTACCACACACTCTTCCATTGCCGCAGAGACCGTAAGGTCTGATGCATATCCTTGTCTCTCATTTCGGGGAATATCGCTATAATCGACACATATCGCAGTGAAATGTTCATAGTATTCAGTGAAACACTGCTGTCCATTTACTGGTAATCCTTCTATCGCATTTCACGACTTCCATGGGAAGTAAAGAGTAATTGATATTCTAGTTGCAACATGCTGCGAAATTGATTCAAGTCTGCATTGTCAATTTCTGGTTATTCCGGTTATATTACAGAATATTTAGCTATCAAACCAGACTGTATTTAGACCTTGATTTCTGTTAATTCAGCCAATTTCCTAAAATATTGCTGGGGTAAATACGGTTATAATTTTGTTTTGTTTTAATATTTTACCAATATTAATTATTAAACAAGGGAATAACCTTGCAAACATAAACCATATTTCTTTTTATTTCGTCAAAATAATAAGAATTTTTAGTCAAAGGTTTTAAATTGTACTCAAATTTTAACATTATTGATTCTGCAAAAGTCTAATTTCAATAGGTGACTCTGAAGAAAATCACGTTTATTTTAGCCAAGTTTCTTGGAAGGCCCTGTTACGAAAATAAACGGTCATTGGCTGATAATTGGACTACTACCGTGTTAAATACCTTGATAGAACGAAATACACGAGTTAAAATATCTACAGTAATTACTGCTCGTTCGTTATCTTGCAGAAACCTTTGACTTTACCCATTCTTTTTTTAGAAAATATATTTACTCTGACCGAGATACGACCGTCAATTTTATTGTTCTTTGATTCGAGAACATTTATTCCTATTAAAATTTATTTTATACTGATGGTCAATTCTTACTGAATGATAATTGTTTTTATTTTGGATTGTACCGATTACAATTCTAACAAAATTTCACTTTGGTCGTTGAATTTTGTATGCATGCAATATGAATTCAGAAATCGCGTTCAGTGTATTAAGTTTTAAAGTAGTTGAATGTTGTGCAGAGTGCAAATATAAAACCGGTTTGATTTGCTTCCCTCTACTCATGCTCAAAATCCAACGTCATTTTTAAGTTTATTTCATATATTAATTTTTATTCATACTGACCAACTTCGTAATGCTGTAACATAATTTACAATAATAAAATGTGCTTAAAAAAGCAGGTGTACGTAGTCTGAAGAATAAACGGGTATTTATTAAAAATTGATGAACGTAGACGAAAAATGAAGCTTCGAAGGTTTGCCAGGAACGTACGGAATCTCTTTCCATCCCAACGCAAACTAACGGCGGCGCGAGTTTTTGTATGTAAATATTTATATTTGCAATATTTTACGTCCGAAATGACTAAGGGTATAAAAAAGATGGGTCACATAGTAGTAAATAATTGAAGGCTTAGAATTGCGTAACATTATTCGTTCCCATGGGTGTCGTTACGAGACTGAGCGTGCGAGGCGCCTGTAAAGTGGTTATTTGTCGAAGCGATTAGCCACCAATCAGTTTTCGCTGCTATTTTATATGCAAAAAATATATGGCCTATAATTGAAGCTATAAAAATATCGATGTGACGAACAGAAGTTTGTATAGTCCGAATAATAATAGAATCTGCCTTCGAGCAAAGATACTGCAGTCTTAATAATTTATCAGTTTATCAAACTAGAAGACAAAAACCAACATGAATCCGATAAAAATCTTGTAGATTCATTGCTGAGGTGCAAATTAAGAGACTTTACTTATAAATTTACATACTTCAACTTCCTGTAAGGTTTAAAAAAACTACGTATCCTTATTAACCCTCGAGACAACCCACATGAACCAGTGTGTAAGAAAAGATACGTCGAATTCTTTTTTGTCCAAAACAGCCTTCGTTTCACGTACTAAATTATGTACCTACTTGGTGTATTTATCTCATCCACGGAATAATTCAGAGAGGTTATACTTCTGCATGATTGAAGTGTCTGCTGATAGTGTATTTTGTCCTACGCACATTTCGTATGTATAGAGGTTTTTGGATAGAAAATTACTTATTTATGTGTATGTGGCTGTGAAAAGCCCGTTTTTTTGGTAAATCTTAGATTTACCAGTGCATTAAAATCGTTTAATTCTTATAAATAAATGATCAAGTTTTTACTGGAGAATTCTAAAACTACCATCATCAGGCATACTCCCAAATAATATTATTTTTTCTTGCGTGGCTTTGTTTACTCTAAGAATATACCAGCAAAATGGGCTTTTACAGTAATATATTATACCTTACATATTCTAAAAAGAAGAGCCCTGGCCGCATCTTTATAAAATTAATATCTGCCGAACGGATTTTATACGGGTTTTAACAATAAAGAGATCAATTCTGGATGAAAGTTTAAATACATAATTTTATTATTCTTTTGCGTGAATTAGCAGAAGTACGGCGGTAAATGATGAAGAGGTCGCAAAAAATCTCGCCAACTGGGAACTTTCTACGCGAACGCCGCGTAATCTAGCAAAAATATAGCTCTAAAATTTGTACTCTGAAAGTAAATTCAAAGAATACATAAATGACCGGTTTACCATATGTTTACTCCTTAGGGTTGACTTACGAGAACTACTTATTACGTTATTTAATCAAGATGTTTTCTTTGATTCAGTATTCATCCTTTCCCTTCCTTGAGCAAATGCACTTTCAAACTTCTTGGCCATAGTGTTAATATCATCATGCTATCAGCAGATCATAAAGCTGTTGGATCGTAGGCCTATCTTACCCGTATGGCTGGATCCGCGCACCTGTTCCGCATTACTCGACCACCTGCTCATGTTTGAAAAATGGAGAACATCGTCCACATCGTTGAAGTCTGAAATCCTCAAGGAAGCCTGCAGCCGGAAGCTAGTTGTTAATAGAAGATTTAGGTAAAAGTTTACAAGGCAGCAATATCGGGATCCACTAAACCGCATTATAAACTTCCAAAAACAATAGAAGTATCCACTATTAATGAGTAAAATGAGCTATTTAATTCTATTGAAAATGCGGTAGTACAAACTTTGCATCATGGCGTAAAAAACCATGCATGAGAAGATTAATGATTGTAAAACAACTTCGGGGAGTTTTAGGGGGTTGTAGAAAGTGGCTATCAATGGTCTTAGCCTACGATGACATTAAGATATATTTTCTAAATACGCTGCTGTAGCAATATATTCTACTTTTGCGTTAATAATAAATAAAAGGTTATCGAGAAATTTCAAGTACAGGTACAGTTAAAAAATCGTAGTATTTAAAATATATAAAGTATTGCTATGTTTTTTTCAGTCCTCTTCGGAATCGGAATATGTATTGTAGTAAAAAAAATTACCCGTAAGAACCTGATCAACATAAATCTTTTCTAAGTCTTATTACCATTTTGGTGTATGTCTGGAAACGTTCCGAACAGAGCCTTGGTGACACCAACCAGTTTCATCTATACTAATATTATGAAAATGTATTTGTAACTTTATTTGTTTGTAAGGCTTATTTTTGGGCAATTATCTTTTGGTAAATCGGAAAACTATACTGTTCAGAAGTGGCTAAATGTTATATATACCCACGCAAAATTTCATGAGGGGTGAACACAGATTGAAGAATTAATTTTGAAATATAACAAACAATAAACAGTACTTGCGCGAAGCCAAAACATTTAAATTGTAGTTAGGTTTTAATGAAAACTGTGTTTTGTTGCTACTTTGATTTGGTTTTTGTAGTATTCAGAATAGGATATACCATTTGACATCATATTTGATACACCATCAATCCCTAGTAAACAAAGAAAATCCCCGGTATGAAAAACTTTTCTACTTTTTCCACTTCCTCACCGTTAATTTCAATCACTCATTCTTTCACATTCTCTCTCTCAAAAACTATAAACTCAGAATAGCATTACCCTACACAGACCATACCTAGCATACCCAAACAGGGTAGGCTTGCATCGCAACCCTCGGTGGTGATGTATATGAGCTGTGATGATGATGATGATTAAAACATATGTTATTATCCTTGTACTTTTCCAATTAACTTACAACAAGTTACTACTGTCCCACTCATCCAACATTCATTTAAAACCTTTTCTAGAAAACCGAGAATGCAAAACATTATAATCCATTGTACTAAACCCCATTTATTCGAAATTAAAAGTTAAGAGCAATCTCTCAACGAAAAACGTTTTTATGTACTCGCAACATAATTTTCCACTCCATACACCTTTTATTCTTCTCTGAAAAATACTTCACATACATTAGTATCATTGCAAAATGAAATTCGGTTCAGTCGAGTGTTTTGCCTGGAAACTAAAATACAAGAAGTAAAATAATGTTAAGAAAATATTAGATTAATTATATAATCAATAACGAAATAATTATACAAACAAATAATAACAGCAAAAGAAACGTGCCAAATTTTAATTAAGTGCTCAATAATAGCGGATTAGAGGAGGAAAACCACTTTTGACAATAACATTTAAGCATAAACTAATAAATAAATAACAAACTACGCTTTGTGATGGCGAAAGCGACGAGCCGGCACTTAATTCTAAGCAGTGATTTTTATTTTAGGTACATACATTTACTCATTAGCTGTGTAGTGTCGGCTTAGAAAAGCACTACCCCATTTCTTCCGGTGGGTGTACGTAATAGGCGACTATCTGACTTGGGACTTTTTAAGGGATTTTCGGGCGATGCGGTTGGAGACCCATCACCAACAACCATTATTCTACCATCTTTTCCCCACTCAACTTCCAAAAGTGGCTGTGGAATTTCTAATTTCTCAGCTCTGGCTATACCCCTTTTAGGGATTTATAGCCGTGAGTATATGTATGTATGTACAAACTTAGGGTCTTTTTCTGTAAATGACTGTACGTAGGCAGGGTAGAAAATCGGAAGAACCATATTATATGCATTCCGGATATCCACCCCGTTCAGGGTGGCTAGACGGACATGCGTTTCCGAATATCCTACTTAGGGAGGCTGTTTTAGGGTGGATAAACGGAATAAGCCAATCTGACTGGTTTGAAAATATAGCATAACACATTTTGGTGTAAATATAGACTAAGGATTTGAAATGCCAAGTTTAATTAGAATTAAAAATTAAAAAGTTTAAATAATAATTTGATTTATCAAAAACCGTCCAAACTCCGGTCGTGGAACCATAGGAATAAATCCAATCAACATTAATATCTCAATATTACTGAGCTTAGTTAATTGCCTCTATTGACATCTTAATTAGGTTGAAGCCTTCTCTGAAGGAACGTTGATTTATAATGTTCTTAAAGCCTATTGAAAATTTCAACGAGACTGAGCCTGGCTTACAAGTTGGCTTCATCTTAAATTAGTAAGATAATAAAGACTAAAGTGAGGAAAATAGTTAAAATGTCTTTTATAATACAAATACCGTGCCGTGGTGGGTAGTGCCGGCTTAGAATGTCACTACTCCTTTCTACCCACGGGTGTCGTAAGTAACGACTAAAGGTATGGGGCTTAATCAGTAGTTATTGGGCGATGCGGTTGGAGACCCATCACCAACGATAATTTATTGTTACCATCTTGTCCCCTATCAACTTTCAAATGTGGCTGAGGAGTTTCTAGCTCTGAAACTATGGGTAGCCCTTTTCGGGATTTACGGCCTTGAGAATATAAATTTATGTATGTAAAAATAAACACGAGTAGAGAATATTAGATTATTTTTAAAAATCTGTCGTGTTTTGAACGTCACGTTGAAAAAAGAATGGTAAAATTTATATTTGATGTTAATGGGTCGTCAGCCATATCCTCCAAAAACAAAACCCCTATTCGACTCACACGACTAAACTGGGAAAAAATGGGGTAGTACTATAAGCCTCGATTAAGAGTAAAAAAAGGATACAGCCTTTTAATTTCTTGTTTCATAAAAGATTTTAACCATGAACTTATTCAGTTTAAATAAATATAAATTGATATAACCCCATTCTGTACTAAATGTAGCAAAAAGTTTTACTGAACGTTACATAATTTTTCGTGAGCCCATTTCAAGGATACTCTACACTATGGATCGGCCCTAAACACTCTCAGAGAGTAGCAGGGGGCGTGGCCTATTGGCACTTAAAATGGCTGACCTAGGGTTGTATCATGCAAGAATCAGAATAGAAAAATATCGATAAATTTGCCAACATGTTTATGTAAAAATAATTTATTTCAACAGTGGGCAAATACTTTTAATTTAGATCTAGATATTTTAACACCAGTTTTAAACCTTCGTTTCGCCACCATGGATCACACATCACCATGGATTTAACTCATGAACATTTTCGAGTGATAATTTATTATGATTTTCGGCGTGGGGTAAGTTAAAAGCAGTGCATCGATCAGTGGTTCAGTGAGATTAATCATGGATGTCATATGCTCAAGGACGACTTTAAATCGGTTGTCGTACACATTACATATACTCACTTACGGCTATAAATCCCTAGATGGGGTAGCCAGAGCTAAGGAATGACAAATTCCTCAGCCACCTTTGGGAAGTAGAGTGGGGAAAAGTTGGTAAAATAAAGGTTTTTGGTTATGGGTGTCCAACCGCATCGCCCATAATTCCCTTAAAAAGCCGTTAAAAGTCCGTTAGTCACCTCTTACGTACACCCACCGGAAGAAATGGGGTAGTGCTATTCTAAGCCGACACTACACAGTTGTCGTACACGTACAACAAAATATTGATGCTGTGCTTGACTTATATTGCAAGATCGTACATATAAATACTAAAAAAACAACGTATTTAAATTAAAAATGTTACATTTATTCATTTTTAAATAACGTCAGTTTGTTATAACACGTTCTGAATGAAACCTTTTCATTCGTGATTTTTTTATGTTAAACCATACCATTTTTTTACAATGCAATGCCAATTTTTATGCCGATGGTTGATGTTTTTAAAGCCAATACTATCAAGCCACTTTCGTCTCCGTGCTTCACTTGTAGGAAACCTGAAATTATTTAATTTTAGTAATCAATAACCACCTCATAAGTAACAAATGTAAAGAAAAGTGTAAACTATAAAAATAATGTTACCTACATTTTGGAAGGCATTTAGATTTTTAATAGGTTAACCAACCAACCAACTTAAACCGAATCTGATAGTACTTAAACATCGATAATACTAAATGATCAGTGTTTCACATCACTAGGTAAACAATGAGAGGAAATAATTTTGGAAGAAATCATGAAAACTAAGCCTTTTATGGCAAAAATATTACAATGATCATGAAGTTTCCTCTGATCACATCAAGGAAGCATGAAATACACCAAAAAAATACTCTTGACTGAAGTGAAAACAAAGAAAATAATTACTTACTTGTGCAAAGTTAATTGAGGCTGATTTTCGCTATTACGGGCGCCACAATCTTTAACAGAGCAACAGGGCATTGTGCATTTATATCACCCATGTAATTTTATGGTCCAAAACTTGATTAATCAATCTCCAAAACACAATAAACACAATCAACACTTTTGTTTACAAAGCAACTTGACAGATCAAATGGATGATAAGATGGCGATCTGGGTACGCGCTATCATAATCGTAATGTCTTGACGAAATTTTGCCATAAACAACAAGAAGTAAACATGTATTGTTCTCTTTTTCAAAAGATTAAACTCGGAAGGTTAGAAAGAGAAAACGGCATATGGAATATTTCTGTTGCATTATGATTATTATTTGCATAACGTTATTTAGATATAGTACCACAGGGCCCATCCGTAGTGTAGAGTATCCTTGGCCCATTTATTTCTTGGAAGAGTAGATCTGACATTAGCATACAACCTTTTTAGTTTGATACTACGCTTATTTTGGGCTTGACAGTTTTTGTGAGCTGACCCCTTCCAGTCATAATAGTCATGTTTTATGAAATCCGAAATAAAAGTTTTACTTCAAAATATTTTTGAAATATGACAGAAACAGAGTAATTCACGTATACGTTTTGATGTTTTTGTAATATTTTTATAACCACGCAATTAAACCCTATTGAAATTTAATGGTGTCACCTTGGAAGATTGAACATCCAACCGAACAGATTAACCCAACAGAAACAACTTTAGGAATTGATTGACAATTATTAACCAAGATACAAAAACAATCATGCAATTGAATTGAGAACCACCTTTTCGTGAAGTCGGTCGAAAACATATAACAGTTAAAAAATAATGTCCCATATGAATTAAACTCACTTTATTGGTGTAATCAAGGAAAACATACAAAATATTGTATCGTAGAATCTAATTGCTGTGTAGTGTTGGTTTAGAATAGCACTACCCCATTTCTTCCGGTGGGTGTACGTAAGAGGCGACTAACGGTATGGGGCTTTTTGGGCGATGAGGTTGGAGACCCATCACCAACAACCTTTATTTTACCATCTTTTCCCCATTTAACATTCCAAAAGTGGCTGAGGAAATTTTAATTCCTTAGCTCGGGCTACCCCATCTAGGGATTTATAGCCGTGAGTATAAGTATGTATGTAAGATCTAAGAACTCAATAATGGTAGTAAGCCGCAGTAAATACAAAAAAACATGCAGTCGAATTAAGAACCACGTTTTTGTGAAGTACATACATACATACTTATTCTCACGGCTGTAAATTCCCAGAAAGGTAGCCAGAGCTAAGGAATTAGAAATTCCTCAGCCACTTTTGGAAAGTTGAGTGAGGAAAAGCTGGTAAAATAAGGGTTGTTGGTGATGGGTCTCCAACCGCATCGGCAAAATATCCCTTACAAGCCCCAATAACATTAGTCACCTCTGACGTACACCCACCAGAAGAAATGGGGTAGTGCTATTCTAAAACGACACCACACAGTAAAGCTACAGAGAACATTTTGTTAAGTCCGTCGAAAATATAAAACAGCCAAATAAACATCATCCTAAATATTTTCTATTACTAGTCACTTTATTAATGGTGTACATACATACATATACTCACCGCTGTAAATCCCTAAAAGGGGTAGCCAGAGCTAAGGAATTTGAAATTCCTCAGCCACTTTTGGAAAGTTGCGTGGGGAAAAGATGGTAAAGTAAAGGTCGTTGGTGATGGGTCTCCAACCACATCGCCCAAAAATCCCTTTAAAGCCCCAATACCGTTGGTCGCCTCTTACGTACACCCACCGGAAGAAATGGGGTAGTGCTATTCTAAGGCGACACTACACAGCAATAATACATGGTGTAATAAAGGAAACATAAGAAATACTGTATCATAAAATCAAAGAACTCCATAACGGTAGGAAGCCGCAATGGATCGCCAGTTTCATAATATTTTTATGATAAAAATCTTTCAGGAGTTTCAGTATTTTACAATGAAATCGCCCGCATTGCTCTGTATCGGTGAAAAGTTATTAATTCTGCGGAAGGCGCAGAATGGACACATTATGTTACATCGGAATTTGCTTCGGTCGGACAAAACATTTAATCTATAAATGAATTGTGTTCTCGGAGTTCGTGTATTCAATAAGATGTTTTTGCTATCTAGAATATCATACATGTATCACACAAGGGAAGGTCGTATTTCTCTATAAAAAGTCGAACCTACAACCTTTGGACCGAGAAGCTGGTCACTTAACCACTCAACCACTGACGTCGTCATACAATAATTATATGGCGTGAAGAAGTCTTCATAAGGAATGGACGAAGAAGGAAGCTTACAAAACTATTCACGTGTATGTTTGGTGCTACAGCCGCCATTTATTCATGCATGTAAATAGTCTTCATAGATTTATAAGATGAGATCTACAAAACATACTTTATGAATGCGGTTTGAAAAGTTCCGTCAAATATGTTTTCGGTTCCGTACAAAACGGCTATAGGCCTGCCCCACTCACGTGAGTACACTTTCTAAAATAAATGTGTTAAAATACCTGAGGACATTTTAAATTTATCAGAAACAAAATTCAAAGCAGTAGTTAAAAGAAATAAAGATGTGTGTTGACGAGTTTCTTACGGGTTCTTCTCTCAACAAAACACCTTCCGAATCCGAAGTAAACTTAGTATTAAGTTAAAATTTGACGTTCAAAAAACAAAGATTTATCTTTTTACTTTGAAATAAATGATTATTTTTTTATTTTTATAAGCAATATCTGGATATTCTAAAAATCTGGTGGTGGTATTAGTACCTCTGCCAACCCCTCCGGGGATATACGGCGTGGAAGATTTTTGATTTTGAGTTTGTTTCGAAAACTCCAGAAACGGGACTACTTGTTAGTGTTCAATCGGTTACCTTATTATGATTATTTATTTAAAATACATACATAAACGTTCACGCCGTTTATCCCCGAAGGGGTTGGCAGAGGTACCAATACTCCTGAACTCACATGGCAAGCGCCATCTAGTTTCCAGAGAAGGTACCCACGTTTTGCTTAGACAGTGTACTCACGTGATAGGGGGCAGGCCTATCGCCGTTTTGTACGAATACACTGTCACATGACTAAGTACAACTCAGCCATGTGGGTTTCCTCACGATGTTTTCCCTCACCGTTAGCAACCATGATAAATTAACCACACATATGACTTTAGAAAAGACAAATTGGTGTAGGCCCGTCCCAGGATTGGAACTCACGCCCTTCTGTTTTTCGGGCGGGTGTTCTTACCCACTGGACTATCATGTCGCTTATTTAAAATAATTGTACCAAATTTTAGCCGAGTTTCAACAACTACTCATTCTATTATTTTCTAAGACTTCATCGATTGCACTTTATAATCAAAACAACTAATGACTTTCAGAAATTGAATCGCTTATTATTACATGATTTTTTAAAGCCCGACGTTTCGAGAACTTTTCAGTTATCATGGTCACGGGAAGATGGGATTCATTATCAACTCATAGTGTAAGAAAAGCTTCCCTACTATCAAACGGGTGTATTTTCAATCTGTATAATGTCTGCGGTCCAGTGGTTAAGAAACATGCGTTTGGAACCGGAGGTCTTGGATACGATCCAAGGTTGGATTAATTATTTGTGTTATATATGTAGAGGTTTGCATCTTAGTCTTGGACTTCATTAAATGTGAACATGTCATCAAGTAAGGATATATCGGTTGAATAAGATGACGTATACGATACTCAGTAAGTTTTATACCACGCGATATCTAGTAAAAAGATCGCTCGTACAAGCTATGCTGAAGTAATTATTGTACTTTTTCTGGCTCACTAGGTATGCCATTTTGTATATACATTTATTAACACAATGTATATGCTTAGTTTCAGATTATGAGATCACGAAATGTACAACATAATCTAGAAACTCCGCCTCCGCTATCCATGTCTAATAGCATGAATGCTATGTGTTGATTGTCATGTACATTTAAAATCAACTATTGTTGAACATGAACATGAACAGAATATTTTTAATTTGCATACAAAGAACAATAAGAACTGTATTGCGAATCAACATATTTTAGTGTTTTGTTTTTTCATACCATACCCTGTTATAGACAGCCTAAGTTGACTTACTATTTATCACTACATCTTGAAATTTTATTAAATAAAAGTGATTGAATTTTTCACTCAGCTCCAGTTTTTTGGCATCGCGAAACCTTTATGCCTCCCTAGTTAGATAAATCGTTACAAGTTTACATAACCCTTTAATGTAAACATTGTATAAAAAGAAATAAGGATCAACGTACTCTTAATAAGTGGCTAATTGGGCGGTAAATGATTAAGCAAAAGCTGTTCATCTCGTATTCAAGTCAAGGCTAAGGCACCCTATTCAGAGTAGTTACATACATACATGCATACACTCACGCAATTATAAATTCCTCAGCCATTTTTGGAAAGTTGTGTGGGGAAAAGATGGTAAAATAAAGGTTGTTGGTGATGGGTCTCCAACCGCATCGCCCAAAAATCCCTTAAAAGCCCCCAATACCGTTAGTCGCCTCTTACGTACATCCACCGGAAGAAATGGGGTAGTGCTATTCTAAGCCGGCACTACACAGCATTAATTTTGGAAGTTGCATGGGGAAAAGATGGTAAAACAAAGTTTTTAGTCTTGAGTCTAAAACCGCATAGACATTTGTTTTCTAATAACAGTTTATATTGTTGGCTTCGAATAGCGCAAACCCTTTTCTTTCCGTGAGTGTCGTTTGAGGCGACTAAAGATTTTTGGGCTTTTAAACAAAAACCATCCGTTGTAGAATATTTTCGTCTTCTTCTGGTAGTACCGTAATTTTTAATTGTTATTACATAAGCGTGAATATGAGAGCATAAGAGCAAAACATATTCGTTAATTCATTTAATCAAAGTATTCTTTTCTTCATTAATGTTTTCTTGTTAGACGCTATCAAATATATCTAAAAACAACCGTGATAGCTCAGTGGGCAGAACAGCGCTGGTCGTGCAGACGATGAGGGTGTGAATCTCGGGTCGGGCCATCACCAATTTGTCTTTTCCAAATCATATGTGTGGTTAATTTATCATGGTAGTAAACGGTGAGGGAAAACGTTGCGATAAAAACGACGATAGGCCTGCCTTTTATCACGTGAGTACACTGTCCAAACAAAACGTGAGATTTACAGAGATATTATTACCTCCACCAACCCCTTCGGAGATAAACGGCGTGAATCTTTGAGCTTGAGTAAAATAAAATTATGCTTCGTTTTCTCACTTTGTTGACAACCATATTTCTTTCGTAGCGTTTTTCATGAATATACTACATAGAAACGTTGGCGAAAGCCAAAATTAAAGGAGTACAAAATTGTATAACTCAAAAATATCTATTAAAATACTGGAAATCACTTTTAACACAAAGACTAATATTAGCTAATATTGATAAAGCATCTTCAGAATAGCGAAAGGTTCGCTTTAGCAAGGCTTAATTAAATCTCATAAAATTAGGTTAATTTGTAAGAAAAAAATTACTGCTATTAAGTCAAATTAATTTGACTATATTAAAATAATTTAATGTTTTTTGACATGAATTCCTCATGTGGGGATTATTACTCATAAATAAAAGATGTTATTAAAGGAAAGAAAAATTTCGACACTTTCGGTCGCGGGTTCGAACCCCGCCAGTGTCGAAATTTTTCTTTCCTTTAATAACATCTTTTATTTATGAGTAATAATCCCCACATGAGGAATTCATGTCAAAAAACATTAAATTATGTGATAGTTAGGCGTTTCCAACATTTGCATTCTATCTGAAAAGGTAGACAAGTGGCCGTCCGAATTAGTTAAAATTCGGAGGTAGGAAATGCAAACACTACTTGAACGTGTAAAAAAAGAAACAAAGGATAGAGAAATTTCGCGCTGGATGCCAACTGACACTGTAGCTCAGTTGGCAGAGCGACGGGGGCGTATACCCGAAGGTCGCGGGTTCGAACCCCGCCAGTGTCGAAATTTTTCTTTCCTTTAATAACATCTTTTATTAATATATTAAAATAATTTATATGAGCATCTATGTTCCAATATTTTCGCTGATTTTATTCTTTACAAAGGGTCTGGCAGGTTAATGAAGGAGCAGTGGCCACTGTGAGATTTCCGAATTTTTCACACGTTTGTTTGCTACCATTTAACTAGCCAACACTCCAATTCACAGCCGGCTACCCTGAATACTTTCCGAGATTTTGACAAAAACGTCAAATCTGCAGACCTCATTGATTCTGCAGAATCAATTTATATTTTTTCCTAAACTAAAGTGGGCAGCAAGCCCAATTAATAATAATAAGTCTGTTTATTAAGCCAATTAATAGACAGACTTATTACAAGAAAACGGACCAACATGGTGAACAGACTCTTATATGTTATACCACCTGAAAAACTGGACCGCATAAGGTCCAGTCTCACCTGTGTTGGTCCAATTTCTGAAAAGATTTCAAAGAATCAGTTTTCATGAAAAAAAAACAAGTCATAAATATTGCAAAATATAATCATCGAAATTCATAATATCACTAATTATACACTTTGTATTTCATAACATTTGTTTTAATATATTTGTTTATACTAAAAACCGACAGTATAATCATTTCAATAAATAACTCCTATATTCATTAATGTTTTTTAAGTCTAACATAAAAAAAATATGTGTTTTTATCGATATTTACTTGCTTGTTTGTATGCTTGCTTGTTTGGTTGTATGTAAAGGGCGCCCCCTTCTTGGGTGGGTCGCAGGCAAAGAAAAGTTAAGTCACATTTAGCTAGGTTAGCTTAGGTTTAAAACGAGATGATTCATGCCTATTTGAATGCATGCATAGAAAAAAAATATTATGTTGTTATGAAGAAAAAAAGATGTTGGAAAAAAAATATAGTTTCATAAAGATTCTTGGCTATAACAGTATTAACACAAAAATTATGATCACTAACTGTTATGAATTCCGTTGGTAGTATTAAAAATTTATGAATAAACAAATTATAAAAAAAATGATATGAAGAGTAATATTTTATGAACACAAATCGTTTGTTAGAAGACAAAATATGATTTAGAATTTTATGTGAACCAATATGGACCCGTATCGATCACTAATTACCCCCTGATAGTTATTTTAAAAATGTATTTCATGTACAAAATTGACCTTCTTACAGATTTATTATAAGTATAGATAACACATATGGCTCAAGAAGAGATATTGTTGAAGGCCGACTCTGGATTTGAACCAACGCCCCTCTGCATGTGAGGCGGTTAAAAAACCTATCTTATGTTAATAACTTACAGGCGACACGATCATATTATTTAATGTTTTTTGACATGAATTCCTCATGTGGGGATTATTACTCATAAATAAAAGATGTTATTAAACCCCGCCAGTGTCGAAATTTTTCTTTCCTTTAATAACATCTTTTATTTACGATCATATTATTCTGTTTGTTATTCATTTATTGACATTTGTGGTTTGTTTGAGTGCTCGCGTTTGCTCATTTGCTTTATAATTAAATAACCGATGATCGGTTATGAACTAGCATTCTCTATGTTAGCTGTGTAGTGGCTGCTTAGAATAGCATTACCCTTTTTGGGGATTTAAACAAGTTGTAGGGCGGCGCGGCTGGAGACCCATCAACAATAACCTTTATTAAATAATCTTTTCCCAACTAAAGTTCGGAAAATGAGGAATTTCATATTCTGAAGCTCTGGCTACTCTTTCTAGTTCTAGGGATTTATAGCCGTGAGTATGTATGTAATCTCTGTATGTATGTATGTAATGTCTATGGCAATTTCAGAGTCACTATTATAGCTTAGTATGGGGCTTTATAAGTTCACATTCATTTTTTATGTTTGCAACACCGCGTTTGGTTCCATAAATTTATTAAATGTCTCCGTAAATACCAGAGTATTTTCTTCACAGACAATATTTTCGCAAGGAATCTGTTTCTTACATCTGTATACAGGGACAAAGCATTTTCCCTCTGAGTAATTGGGCTATAAAATAAGAAATCCATATTTATTTTCTGCGTAACATGAGGGTTGCCTTTTAAGTTAAGTTGTAAGAAGAAAAAAGAAAATGTGTTTTTCAAATAATTCACCACGTAGAGTTTGATAAATTAAAGTAGTTTTATTTATGAGTAATAATCCCCACATGAGGAATTCATGTCAAAAACATTAAATCAGTTATTAAAACGTTTATTTCATTTCAAAGTAGAAGAGTAAAATATGCCTGACTTGAAAGCATTGACAGTGTTAAGCCGCACTATCATAACATAGTGCTGCGCCTTTCCCAAAGGGTTGGTTAAGAATATAATTAAAAGGACTGTATTTTATAGGTGGCGACATCTGGTGTAAAAGTATGTACATTAAAACCATCAGAGGCATATTGATATTGATATGTTAAGTTAGATTTACTATTGCTCAACAGATGTCGCTAGTAAATTACGTAATAAAGAATAGTCTCGATCAATGTAAAACAACCGTTAGGAACATTAGAACTTTCTGTTTCTTCCAGAAACATTTGAATTAATAAAGTACCGTTTTAACGGTCGATTGCTATGTATTCTAGAAGCTCCGCTATTGTTATACAGAGGGCACTTGTAACGCCCAATTATTCAAATGAACACAACTAATACAGAATTTGAAGAGATAACAAACTAGTTTCAATACTTCTGGACACGGAACCTCCCAGACAGAGGACGTTGGCGCATTTTCACCTCTACGAGTAACCACTTGGCGCCCAACGTAAAAAGGAAGAAAAGTAAATACCTGAGAGAAAATAGCTGGAATCCTGCTGAGACTACGTCGTTTTTTTTTTTGAGACCGAAAAACCACCGAAGGAGAAGATTGAGAAGCTACCAGGATTGTGAGAGGGCTAAGTATCGGCCTGAAATCGTGAGTTGGTTGTTTTTTCCTATCTTTCCTCATTCCTTTAGGGTTAACTCTGTCTGGGAGGTTATGTTGTATTTGTAATTGAATTCCTCTTTATTTCGTTAAAATCTAGTTTAGACCGCTTATGTTTATCGCTGTGTTCATTTAAACCGTGTTTATTGTCAATTTATTGTTATACCGTTCCATATATATCGATAATCTACCCACGAATAACGTGTCTTAGCTTAAAAAGAGGAAGGCGTCGTAAACGCCTTTCGATCAGATATACTAAATATCTATCCACGAATAACGTGTCTTAGTAGCCTAAAAAGAGGAAGGCGTCGTAAACGCTTTTCGGTCAGATATAATTACTCGATATATACCTATATCGATAGTCTACCCACGAATAACGTGTCTTAGTAGCTTAAAAAGAGGAAGGCGTCTTAAATGTTTTTCGGTCAGATATAATTACTCGATATATACCTATATCGATAGTCTACCCACTCACAACGTGTCTTAGTTCAGGATGGGTATCCTAAACACTAAAAGAGGGAGGCGTCGTAAACGCCTTTCGGTCAGATAGAAATACTCGATATCTATTAATCTAAAAATTAACAAAACCGTACCAATAACTAATTAACAAAAACTAATTAAACCGTACCAATAACTAAACAAACCTTTATACCTATTAACCAAATAACACCCATATTAATAACCAATCCATTCCTTTATTTAACCAAACCCATACCCAATTCCAATTCTAACAATTTCCCAACCTTAACACCAGCTCACGTCTTATTGGGCCGATCACTGACAGCCCTCCCAGACCACGACCAGACTGATATACCAGAATCGAAGCTTACACTGTTTTGTCAACTCCACCAGATATACCAGAGCTTTTGACGGCGGTGGTCCAGCTTTATATCCGGGGAGCATCGTGCTGATCAAGGACAACAGGACACCCCCGTGCCAGTGCCGCCTGGGGAAGATCGAGCAAGCTCACCTCGGGGCGGATGACGTCGGTCGAGTGGCTACAATTAAAACAGCCAACGGACTTATAAAGCGGGCATTCAACAATATATGTCCGTTACCACTACCATCACAAATGTAAATTTGGGAAGTTGAATGCAGACGTCCAGGGTTCGGGAGATCAGAAAGGGCAATCCAAGGAACGCCACACTATTTGAGCCCTTACACCGAGACCATACTTGAATTAAATTACTGAACTCAATTAGCGGAAACTAGCAGTAAATTATTACCGAAGATTACTAAGTAACACTGAAGTTTAAGAAGCCAAAAAAATTACCAGAATATATAACATTAAAGATTTATCCGTTCCAAGCTGATCATTAGACACAACGCCGACGAAGAAATCCCAAGGCCGGAAGTCCAGATGAAGAAAGAAAACATTTAGAATTAGTTAGATATAAGTTATGTTCCGTTTTTAATCAATTTATGTTTACCAATAAATCTTTATTATTCCTGTGTTTTAATTCAAAGTTAGATTAGTAAGTATAGGCTTGTCAGTTAGGTAGGCCAGGGTCATATATGTTACTTCACCATACCAAAAATACACTGCCTTTTGTGGGGAACATGTTAAGCCGCACTATCATAACATAGTGCTGCGCCTTTCCCAAAGGGTTGGTTAAGAATATAATTAAAAGGACTGTATTTTATAGGTGGCGACATCTGGTGTAAAAGTATGTACATTAAAACCATCAGAGGCATATTGATATTGATATGTTAAGTTAGATTTACTATTGCTCAACAGATGTCGCTAGTAAATTACGTAATAAAGAATAGTCTCGATCAATGTAAAACAACCGTTAGGAACATTAGAACTTTCTGTTTCTTCCAGAAACATTTGAATTAATAAAGTACCGTTTTAAC
This sequence comes from Bedellia somnulentella, assembly GCA_963576735.1. Classification (NCBI taxonomy): domain Eukaryota; kingdom Metazoa; phylum Arthropoda; class Insecta; order Lepidoptera; family Bedelliidae; genus Bedellia; species Bedellia somnulentella. The sequence goes on along the minus strand of OY755184.1, from coordinate 3,540,967 downwards.
GGTCGATTGCTATGTATTCTAGAAGCTCCGCTATTGTTATACAGAGGGCACTTGTAACGCCCAATTATTCAAATGAACACAACTAATACAGAATTTGAAGAGATAACAAACTAGTTTCATTATTCCTGGACACGGAACCCCCCAGACAGAGGACGTCGGCGCCCTACCAGCTCTACGAGTAACCAGACAGCTTCTTTATCGCTTATTGCCCGTGGTCCCTCTCGTAGTCCCTTTTTGAAAATCTATGGCCCGTGGTCCCTTTTTATGTATTAGCCGACCAAAATGAAAGTCATGAAATATTTTTTGATAATAAACAGTGTTTTTACACATATTGTAGAACAGTTTGATAGTTCAAATATTTTCATCGTGCTAAAAACATGAAGAGGTAAAAAGACTTGGATTTTTTTTGACAAAATGTATGAAAAACTACAAATCAAATGTACTAGGAACCCATAGAGTAAAAGTATATTAGTAAAGAACCAGTCTCCTTAATATTTCTTCAATCCTAGTTTCATAAAATATTTTTTAACAAGCAGCGAGTACATAAATAAATCAAATAATACTTTTAGGGTCTTCGCGCATCCACCAACCCTATGTTTTCCAATTTAGTTTTCTTGAATGTTTGAAATATAAGTAAAACAAAAACATAAGCTTAGAAATAATTTTAATAAAATTGAATTACATCTTTTGACGCATAAATTATTTTAATACTTATTATTACATAAATTAACGAAATAAAATTACTTATAACTTAGCTTATTAATGTAATAAAAAAACAACATAGCAATTTACTGAATTTCTCAAATGCAAATAGTAAGTACCGATCCAGTATGTACCTAGTAAGCTTTTTGTCTCTAGATGGTGCATCATTGCTAGACCACCTTGAGTGGGATAAGTGGACTGTTTGGCAAGATATCTCCAGTCACATCGCCCAATAAAATCTTTACAAGCCCGAATTCCTTTAGTGGTCTCGTGCAACACCCATGAGAAAAAGTTTTAGTATTATCTTACTCCTGATGTATTTTGATTGTCACCATACATTGTCACATGACTAAGTACAACTCAACCATGTTGGTAGTTCAAAGTATATTTACTCCCAATTTAAATTATTGCGTCCCCCGTTTAACAAAAATAAGGTGTAAGTCTACATAAATCTTTCCTTATCTCTACTTGCTACTACGAAATTCTTACAGGGTCGGACTAGCACTTGCCTAATTTTATTTCGTATAGATTTGAATTGCGCTTAAGATACATAGCAATCTTGCTATGGTGTATTGGGAAAGATTTCCCAGTACGCTTGTAATGCTAAATCCAACACATATTACAAATATACAGTATCATTTTATTTATCTGTATATACAGTTCTATTACTCTATGGACCAAATTCTACGTTTTTGGATTTGTTGCGTAAATCAAGCAGGGCGAAGTCCGTAGAGTTTCTGATGTCCTGGTAATTTGTTGAAAAATAAAAACTAACTTGTTGAAAAATTCCAATACAAGTTTGATTCTGCATTTAGCAAAGTTTTTACAACTACACAAAAAATATTATCTAATTTTAATATTTCATGTCATCCTGTTATCCTAGTATATATTTATGAGGCAAACTATTTTTGTGTACCAGGGCAGTATAGAACAGTAACTTGTTTTTTGTATCTAATACAAATCAATGTGAAATCCCAGCACTAGCTAAGGTACGGTTTAGGACCTACCGTACCTTATAAGGTATGGGCGAAGGTACGGTAGGTCTGCACCATGTTTTATCATATCTACTGTCTCCGTCTTTATCAGACGTTATCCTAGCCTCAATTGGTTTGTAATTCAACTATGTTCATGCGATGGTATCCGCGTATTATTTTAAAAATATATATAAAGCAGTTTTTCAGATATAGCACACATTTTAGAACTGCGAATAAAACTTTTGTATTACATACCACACTATGAAAACCTTGCTACTATGAAACCCACCCCAGGTGAGCATTATTTGCACTTAGTCATTTTTTATAATTATTTTATTTCTTGTAGTAGGGATTTAAGCTTGATATTGGCGAAATTGTTGTGGCGAACAAGATCATATAATCAAATAAGAATAATCTAATTGAAGCATGATTGACTTACACATTTGTCTTTATAGGTCCCTAGTACTTCTTTGAAGTTTGCATATATATTTTATGAAAATTTTCTAAGTATTTTTACCTCCTTATGATTTTGGTATGCTGAAAATGTTTGAACTATCAATGCATACAATAATAATATTTTGAATATATATCCGTCTCTTTCTGCTCTTATATAAAAGGTTCACGCATCTAATTTTAGTTGGATTATATTGATAAAGGGACTACGAGTAGAAGAATTTCAAAAAGGGACTACGAGAGGGACCACGGGCAATAAGCCTTCTTTATCATATTGGAACGGTTGAACATGAAGAGTATTTTAGCGAACTCTCTGCCGTGTAGTGCTGGCTTAGAATTTGACTACCCTTTTCTACCGATGGGTGTCATAAGAAGGGAATAATCGTATCGGGGCTTTTTAAGTGATTTTTGGGCGATGCGGTTTGAGATAAATCACCAAAAACATTTATTTTCAAAACTTTTCACCGCTTGATTTCCAAAAGTGGCTGATGAATTTTGTGATTCTGAAGCTCTGGCTGCCCATTTTAGGGATATATAGCCGTGAGTATATGCATGCTTGTAAATGGTAAAATAAACTTCTATTGAGCGCTGTGGAAGCTAGCATTGTGTTGGTGAAGGATTAAACTGCGCCTTGGAATCAAGTTTCGAAGTTCAGCTATAACTTGTGGCTAACAAACCGTGGTTTACTTTACTATTATGTATCAACTCTTTAATCTTCAATGCATAATCCAAACATGACCAGTTATTGCAACAAACGTTTATATAAGGAAGGTATCTAACGAAAGATGGAGACATCTTGTAGTGTATGACAGTCGGAATAATAATATTCGGAACAGATCCTACTTGTCTCGAGTGCATATGTCACTTGTCTGTGACCAGCTGTCAGTGTGATAAAATAATTGTAATCTGTGCGCATCGATTTAATATACCCTAGATTCACTATCTCCTACAAATCGAAGTCTAAAATGTGTCCTATCACTAAGTTACATGTGTGCGTTTACTAAGGCAAATCTAAAACGCATAATGTACTTAAGAACATTTAAATTTTCCTTTTGTGCAAGCTTATATCAATAGAGTTGAGGTGGGATTTCGATTGCGCGCGATGGGCTGTTATGGCATTACAAAATTAGACCATCGCGCAAGTCATAAAATTTAATTGCTGTCAGCCGTAGGTAAGATTATTTTAAACAATACTATTCCTTAAATCAATGCATATTAAGTAGAATTCAGTTTACGCAGCGTGACAGCCATAACCAATGTTTGCTTTGGAACAGAGGAATAATGGAGTGGTCTTTAACTGTACTCAGTACTAAATCGGTTTATTAATTTAATAAAACAATTGTATCAAAATGAAGGGTTTTTAATAGCGGTTCTAAATATACATATAACTTTCAGTTTTAGGCATCTAAAAAGACTGATATAAAAAAATCATTGAAAGAAATAAAAAACCCGACTGCATAAAATATACTGCATATAACTAACACTAGATGCTAAGCTCGTCATCTTACATTTTTATGTACCCTGAAAAAGGTTTAGTTTATTGTACACTTGCCGTTTCGAACTGATTTTTTTGTCAATATTTTCTTTTTTGCAAATGTAATGCAAACGTACATCTACATACTTCATTACTGTAGCTGTGGTCAGTTCATACATGTGATTGAACTGATTCCTTCTATGAGCATCTATGTTTGTAAATAGTGTGACGTTTACGAGTTACCGAAGAATTTTCATTGTTAAATATGGGCCATCATACTGCCTCAATAATGATTTTCCGCCACTTAATTTAATGTAGTGCCTGATTATGTTCTCCGATTTACTGCATATAAAATATACATCCTTAGATGCACAGCATAAACCTCCTACGTCCTTAACGTCCACCAGTTTATGAAACCATTCTTTTTCTGTAGCTAGTAAATGGTTTTTTGCAGTCATCGCAGTTAATTTTTTTTACCAAATGGTAGACAACAAATCCAGAAATATATCCAACTATTTGGTTAGTCACATCAGTATTCTGTTCTGATACTAATCGTTCGGCGAGATGATTACAATTCCTGTCGTAGTTTTCTTCAATTGTTTTCTGATTGCTGCGGTTTTGTAAAAATGTTTTAGAAATGTTTTCTTCGTCTTCATCCTCACGTCGTATCCCATTAGTGGTATTATTTATTTTTGCAATTGATTCACCGCTGTTTAAAATTGGTATGCTTTCCAGTGGTAAACAATTACCGCTGAATTTTTTGCTTAATTCTAAATGGGCCAACAACTTCTTGTATGCCGATTTAAATTGTCTTGTGTTGGGATTGTTGTTATGACCACCTAGGCTTCTGATTTTGCCAAAGAAAAGGTCAACGTGATCTTGACTCAATTTATATGTAATCAAAAACAACAAAGTTTTAGTCTGAATTAAGGTCGAATACAGATGTTCTAAACTGTTGATGCACGTGAGTAGTCCTATGACGCCTGTATTTGCTCTGCATTGGTGTAACGGTACTTTTTTTGTCTCGTATACAACTCTCTTTTCTTTATTAACTATTTTGGTCTTTTTGTACATAACTTTCGTAGTTAATGTAAGCAGGTATTGGCGTATTATAGCCAAAGTCTTCCAAATTTCTGGTATTTAAAATATCAAATAGATCATTTATCATTTTAATAAACTTGGTCGTGGCATCAGAATCGGCAAATTTTTCTATGTGCAGTTTTTTGTCACAAAATTTAATCGCATTTGCGACGCTGTTGCTGAGTAATTGGGAAGCCAACTTGACTTTCATGACTTAATTTCTGAAGTGTATGTGCCTGCTACTGAGTTTGTTGGCTCAATGTAAACTATTCTCTTCTTAATGTTATTAAAGGAAAGAAAAATTTCGACACTGGCGGGGTTCGAACCCGCGACCTTCGGGTATACGTATATGATTAATAATCCCCACATGAGGAATTCATGTCAAAAAACATTAAATTATTCTCTTCTTGCAGATTGTGCAATGCCAAAATCAGGTCACATTTTATTTTTTAGTCCTCAGCCTCATTTATGCATTTCTGTGCCTCCAATAGATTTCTCATGAGTTTTACCATGTGGCAGGCGTCTAAAAACACGGCAATCTCATAACCTCCACATGGATGAGAAAATGTAGTTTTCATGTTTTCCTTATTATCAAGATTGCAACCAAGTGCTTTCATGCAGTTTATATTGGTTTTACAGCCATCAAAAGTTAAAGAAACGATTTTTACACCGTTTATGGCATATTTTTATGGCATTTTTGAAGTGTCAGTAATATCATGTTCGACTTCATTTCCCCAGTTAGACTATGTATAAAAAATAAGCAACTGGCAGTGTCCAAGCCTGGTTTAAAGATACCAAAATAAAAATGTAAGCTTGGGTCGCTTTCAGATCTGAATCATCATAATCAATTCCTAAATCCACAAGGCCTTCAAATTTTCTGCCAGTCCAGGGTTTTAGCTGTCTTATAGACATTTCATCAACCACTAAACTGCATAACAGTGGTTCTGAAGTCATTTTCGCTTTATCAGCCAGTCTTAAGAAAGCCTCTTCAGTAAACCCTGGTTGGGCATCGACATTTTGATACCATCTAAATAATGTATTTGGGTGTGGCAGATTTTGAGCAAATACTTTACGTAAATATTTGTACGCTGCTGGAGAGTAAAAATGCAGCGTTAGTGCAAATTTCCGAAGTTCTGGGGGATACTTGGCAAAGGAAACTTTTCTTTTTGTCGTTAAAATGTCTACAACTTTGTCATTGGATTCGTTAATGTTCTTTGTCAAATCATTACTTAACGATTCATTAACGAGCCGTTTTTTTTTTAAGTCTGCGACGTTTTCTTTAAGTATTAAGTTTCGCTTTATAAGTCTCTTGTTCTTTTTCTTTAAATTTTGGATTTGTTTATTTTTTAAATCAATGGTTTTTTGGAATAGTCTGAGTGTTTTTTTGTAATGAAATGTTTTTGGAGTATCCAAAATTGAGGTCAAATCTGATGATATCGGAGACGGCGTACAGCGATTGAGATCAGTGATCTGTTTGTTTTGAGGCACAGCTTCCACTGTACTATTTTCCTGAAACAACAAACTTGTTTATTATCTGTTCCTATATAATAATAAACTCCAGATCGAACGAATAACTTAATTAGCTTATCTCTAATTTTGACTGCAATACTAATATTATATATATTATAGTGATAGAGTATCTTCTATCACAACTACCCCTCTAACATTAACAAACATGGTTGGGTCGTTAAAATTTCGGCCTGCAAATAAATGACATGATTAGATCAAACGCAGAAGCATGAACATATTAGCAATAGCTAAACTGCAAGCATACATTTCCAATATTGTCTTACCTCCGAATCGTCTTCAAGTCTGGCTGTGCTAGGATCATTCCTTGCCGAAACTGGTAAAACATTTTCAAATTGTGTCGTTGATTTTTTGATCTGAAAAACATTGAAAGGTTCACGTATGTTGTGTACGCATTCGATTACAATATTTTATGGAAAAACTTACCGCAATACATGGTATGACCCCTTTCTTTACTTTCCGAAAGCCTTTCTTCTTATAATACATGTCATTTTCTAAGAAGTGACAAGAGCAAAGCACACTAGAATCATTTGGTTTAAAAAAATCTTCACTTCTCTCATTAGCTATTATTGTCCGCCATTTTTCCCTTTCAATTTAATTTTTAGGAAATCTGGAATAATAAATAAAAACATATTTTACTATAATAAAAAACACCAATCACAATCGAGTAAATTTTGACCTTCTCTGGACCGGCTATAGTTATTTAATATTAATTCCATATTATTGAAATACCGCAAAAAAAAACAATAAGCGACTCTATTCATTTAGTATTTGACTTTGTTGCACTTCATAGTGCGTTATGTCAAATGAAGAGACGTTTGAAAATAAATTTAAAACAATTATGTTTTTAATGATTTTAAATGCGTATTTTGCCACAAATTCACTTTATTATAAAAATATTATCTAGTACTTACCGAAAATACGATATGCCATCCTTTTTCAACGTGGTTAAAGTATTATGTTTGCACTTTTTCACGGAGCACTTTGGCATGTTTACCTGACAACGAAGCACGCGTTACTGAGAGCGCAACTGTGCTTAGAAGTAATTTAAGCACAGTTTTGTCGAGACACTTTACAAGCGTTGACGTTACATCTTGGGTATATTAAATCGATGTCTGTGCGGGTTACAAGCAATGGGCGTGTACTGACGAGCCAAGTGAATTAAGTGTTTAAAAGTAGTTTATCACAAGAATCCAAACATTACAAGTGGCGACGAGGATTAAAAAAGTAAGTACTTACGTTTGCGTACTAAGAAAAAACAGAAAAAAAAGTGGTCAGAAACTGATCGAAACACTTACTTTGGAAAAGTGGGTTTTATGGTTTAGCAACGCTATGAAACCAACAAGCACATTCGATTAATCAGTGTGTGTAGTAAAAAACGATTTAATTACCATAAGATCCTGCTACAATATTTATTTCTGAACATGCTATATTCTACCACCTGTGTACCTATACCAATTCATAAGTAATAAACAATTTGTAATTATATGTATGTAACACAATAATTTATAATTGTAGACTCAATTTGTTTTGATAAGTGAGGAAGCAGATATGATATCTTATACAATATAGTAAAACAATTTATAAATACTAATAGCAACTTCCTTTTAATATTCAGCTCAAAATAAACCATACTATGTCATTATATTTTGTTGTCATCTTCCACTTTTATAATAACCTCTTTTCTTTATAAATTATAATTAGTGATACCATAAATTAATAATATTGCATACATATAAACAGTAAACCATCAGCAAAACTATAGAGATATATTAAAGTAATGTTTAAGTGATAAAATTAATTGATTACCTAGGTGATATATTTATTTACACTATGAGCATATTCATTTTTGAGTTCAACTTTAAATGTGTGAATGTTGACTTTCTTTAAAATAAGTTTTGGCTACTTATTCTACAGTTTAGGTGCCATAACAAATCTGCTATTCCTAAATAAGTTGTTTTGTGTTTTAAAGATTTTACCTTGAAGATTTCATGCACTTTAACAAATTACAAACTTATATATGCAGGGTGAGGTTAATGATTGGGCTTGAATGAAACATTGCTAGCAGGAAACTGTAGGTTTAAGACCATAAATAGCCTCATGCACTTTTTTAAGCTTAAATGCAAGTATGCTATTAGAAATTTTGTGCTGTTGATAACCTAATTGTGGAGAAAGTTCTTACAGTTAAAAATACATGTTTTACCCATGGCTTTGTTAAGTGAGTTGTAGCAGATAAAATCTGTCCATTAAATTGGTGTAGATATATTGTGGAATTAATCATTATATAGAGGTGTAAATAAATATATTTGAAGCAGATTAAATCTGAACATAAAGTTGAGTGAGCAGCTACAGATCTAAGATTAAATGGTTTATTTTCAAGCAGATAATTATCTGAACATTAAATTGTTTATTTTCTAACACAGAATTATCTGAACATTAAATTGTTTATTCCCAAGCAGATAATGATCTGGACATTAAATTGTTATTTCCAAGCAGATAATGATCTGAACATTAAATTGTTAATAGCATATTGACCAATGGTAATATGATTATATCGGTTGTTACAGTACACCTTGCTAACAATGGCATTGCCATTAACTTTGGAGTCATTTGACTGCGAAGGAGAACCTGGGTCAGTGGGAGTGCGCTGGGAGCGTTGGAAAAGAGCGTTATTGATTTATTTAGACGCATCAAACATAGAGAAGGATGATAAAAAAAGAGCAAACCTCCTGCATTTTGGTGGCATCGAACTGCAGGAAATATACTATAATATACCCGGAGCTAATGTGGAGCCTGCAGAGGGTATCAATGTATTCTCTATAGCTATCAATAAATTGGACGAATACTTTGCACCCAAACAGAGTAACATTTATGAAAGACACGTATTCAGGCTTATCAAACAAGAAAAGGATGAGAAATTTGAGAAGTTTGTCCTACGGCTACGGCAGCAGGCTGACAAATGTCAGTTTGCAGCAAAGGACGAAAATATCATTGACCAGATCACAGAAAAATGCATTTCAAGTGAATTGAGAAAGAAAATACTACAGATAGGAGATGGCATTAACCTAGACAGAATTATAACAGAAGCCAATTTGTTGGAGGTTGTTGGCAAACAATTGGAAAAATTTGGTTGCACTGTGACAAACGAAAGTATAAATAAAATTGAATCCAAGCCAAAATCTAAGTTCGAAGTAAATGATAAAGGAGAATTAGGCTGTGGACGTTGTGGCAATCGTAGACACTTGTCGAATGACCCTAACTGCCCTGCCAAACGGAGAGTGTCTCAAATGTGGACTGCTGGGGCACTTCCGACAATTTTGCAAGACAAGAAACATAAAAAGAAAATGGGAAGGAAAAAATACACAAGTATATGATAAAAGGAAGAAAATGTCATTTCAAACAGTAAATAATGTCGAAGAAATTGATGCTAAGGGAAAGCCAGATGACACATACTATGTTTTCCATATTGACGATGATGTCGAGTTTGACTGCATAGTGGGTGGTGTTAAAACTAAAATGTTGGTCGACTCAGGGTGTAAGCAAAATCTAATTACTGAAGAAACTTGGAACCAGTTGAAGATGCATAATGTACAAGTATTCAACCAAACTAAAAACCCAAACGTTAATTTTATGTCATATGGCAGCGACAAACCTTTGGAAGTTAAAGGTTCCTTTGAGGCAACTATAAAAATAGGACAAAATTTGGAGAATGCTAAATTCTATGTGATTGTCAAGGGAACCAAAAATCTACTGGGGAAAACGACTGCAGTAGCACTAGGGGTACTACGTATTGGACTGGACAGTGTTGTTGGTAGTGTTGACACTAAAGTTTTCCCAAAATTCAAAGATGTGTTAGTTGACCTACCCATTGATGATTCTGTGCCTCCGGTATCTCAACCATACAGGTATGGAATATATTAATATGATTGTAATTCAATACAACATTAATAGGACTTATATAGAAATAAAATCATTATATTACATTACTTTATGTTTTGAAGTTGGAAATGTTTAGGTTTTTTTCTCCTATAATGTATTTACATAATAATGTATTTCTGTCTTAATTATATGTAAAAGCTTTGATGTAACAATAAATGAGCTATTATGATTCACAGCTAAGCATTTTATTTTCTTATTTTTAGGCGAATACCCATTCCACTTGAAGGGAAAATTGAGGCAAAGATTCAGGATCTAGTCAACAGGGATATTATTGAGGAAGTTAAAGGATCCTCGCGATGGGTATCACCAATAGTTCCTATCCTTAAGGACGATGGAGAAGTGCGTCTTTGCATTGATATGAGGCGTGCTAATGCAGCAATTGTTCGAGAAAATCATCCGTTACCCACCATGGATGTGTTATTACCTAAGATTCGTGAAGCTAAATTGTTTTCTAAGGTTGACATCAAAGACGCATTTCACCAAATTGAAATCCACCCTGATTCTAGATACATAACTACGTTCATTACAAACAAGGGATTATTCAGGTACAAACGGCTTATGTTCGGCATTTCTTGCGCACCTGAAATTTTTCAAAAGACTATGGAACGTATGTTGCTTGGATGTGAGGGGACTATCAATTTCATTGATGATATTCTAGTATTTGGAAGGAACATAAAAGAACACGACCTACGACTTGATAAAGTTCGTACTGTTCTGCAGAATAACAATGTGTTGTTAAAGGAGGAAAAATGTTCCTATAGGATGGAAAAAGTCAATTTTCTTGGACACGAACTTTCTGCAGAAGGCATACGACCACTTCAGAAATATGTCTCGACGATTCAAGAATTCAGGCCACCCTCAACTACAGGAGAACTGCAGAGTTTCTTGGGCCTCGTAAACTTTGTGAGTAAATGGATACCAGACTTGGCCACACGGACAGAATCACTTAAAGAATTATTGAGAAGTAAAAAAGAACACAGTAATAATATTCAAGAACTTTGGGGGGCCAAGCAGCAAAAGGAATTTGACTCCTTAAAATCAGACCTGACTAATATACCTACATTGGGCTATTATAATGTTAATGACCGAACTGCTGTGATTGCAGATGCTAGTCCTGTAGGGCTGGGAGGAGTTTTGATACAAATAAATAACGAAGGACCGAGGATAATTGCATATGGACACAAAACACTAACAGACTGTGAGCGGAGATACTGCCAAACCGAAAAAGAAGCACTGGCCCTGGTCTGGGCTGTAGAACACTTTCATATATTCTTGTATGGAAAAGAATTTGAACTCATTACAGACCACAAACCTTTAGAGGTTATTTTTGGTCCGAAATCTAAACCTTGCGCAAGAATTGAAAGGTGGATCTTACGCCTTCAGGCGTATAAGTACAAAGTTATATAAAGACCAGGAAAGAGTAATATCGCAGACCCCCTTTCACGGTTGTGTAGACTCTCTGATGTCATGCCTCCAACTCAAGATAGCCACATTCATCAAATTGTTGAATATAATAGGCCTGTGGCGGTTTCTGTAAAAGAAATAGCTGAAAGCTCTGCAGAAGATCAAGAAATTCTGAAAGTTAAGGAAGGAATCTTTCATGGTAAATGGGATGAGGATACTAAACTATACAAAATCTTTCAGAATGAATTATGTTTCTATGAAGAAATTTTATTAAGAGGGACAAAAATTGTGATTCCGGTACGATTACGGGATAGAGTATTAAGTGCCGCTCATGAAGGTCACCCTGGAATCGTAGCTATGAAAGGCAGATTAAGAACAAAGGTGTGGTGGCCTAAGATGGACAAGGATGCTGAAAACCTCGTGAAATCCTGCAAAGGTTGTACTTTGGTTTCGGTTCCAACTCCCCCAAATCCCTTGAAGAGAAGAAAATTACCAGAAGAACCATGGGTTGATGTTGCCATTGATTTAATGGGCCCACTTCCAAGTGGAGAGCACTTATTTGTTGTAGTAGACTATTTTAGCAGGTATAAAGAAGTTAAAATATGCCGTCGAATAACGAGTTCAGAAATTGTGGCCCACCTTAAAGAGATATTCAGTCGTCTAGGATTTCCTTGCACGATAACTTCGGATAATGGCAAACAATTCGTTAGTGAGGAATTCAAAGAGTTTTGTCAAGAAAGAAATATAACTCTTTATAATTCAATACCATATTGGCCGCAACAAAACGGAGAGGTAGAACGCCAGAACCGAGACATCTTGAAACGTTTGAAGATAAGTCAAGTAGAAAAGAGAAACTGGAGGGAATGCTTGCAAGAATACCTGAATATGTATAATAGCACACCACATACAGTTACGGGAAGAACCCCATCAGAGTTATTCTTCAAAAGAAGATTTCGTGATAAAATCCCTATGTTATCTGATGCAGTTGCAGGACCAAGTTCAGAAATAATAGAGGTAAAAGACAGAGATAAAGAAATGAAAGAAAAAGGAAAAGAATATGCAGATAGAAAACGAAAAGCTAAAAACTGTGAGCTAGAACGGGGTGACAAAGTATACATTAAGAATATGTCCAAAGATAGTAAATTGAGTTTAAATTATGATGCAACTCCCCACACGGTTGAAAAGAGTATTGGAGGAGATGTTGAAGTACGAAATGATGAAACCGGCCAGACATTTAGAAGAAATGTAGTACATCTGAAAAAGATTCAAGGAAACTGGAAAGTGGTAAATAGAAGTGAAAAGGAGCCATTGCTGATCAATGGAAATACGGAAGATGATGCTACCATGGAAGAGGACTAATAAATTAAGATGTACCTTACCTTAAATAAAAAAAAAAACAATATGATTTAAATTCATTTTGATATAAAGTAAGTATTTAAAAATTAAAACAAGAAAGGGATGTAGTGTATGACAGTCGGAATAATAATATTCGGAACAGATCCTACTTGTCTCGAGTGCATATGTCACTTGTCTGTGACCAGCTGTCAGTGTGATAAAAGGCGGGTTACAAGCAATGGGCGTGTACTGACGAGCCAAGTGAATTAAGTGTTTAAAAGTAGTTTATCACAAGAATCCAAACATTACACATCTTATTTGAAAAAACTCATAGCAAAATAAAATAGATATTCGTTCGTATCGTAGGCATTATTTTAATTCTAGAAAATATAGCCGTATTTGTTATTATCGACTTGTGATCGGTGGCGTCTTTTATACACTGGATCTTACAAAACTAAGCCACTTATCAAAATTTATATGCTTGTTTGGAACGTGAGCAATTTGTTAGGTGCTGATATTGACATGTTTTCGCACTGAGGTAACAAAATCACCTGCAAACATGCGTGTTTATTTTCAAACTTTATTTATACTTACCTTTACTTACTACTATTTGTTTAGTATGAATATATCTGTAATTTTAATATATTTCTCATAACTAATAATTGAATATATTATATATATATATTTTATATTTGTTATCGCAATAGTGAACAAAATTAATTCCATCCCGAGTATTGAATAAAGTAAGGAAGGAAGAGGAGTTCCGTTTTTTTGTTAAAACCACATAACATTTTTTTGACGATGGTATTTTAATATTATATAAGACATATGTGTGGTTAATTTATCATGGTTGTTAACGGTGAGGGAAAACATCGTGAGGAAACCCACATGGCTGAGTTGTACTTAGTCATGTGAAAGTGTATTCGTACAAAACGGCGATAGGCCTGCCCCCTATCACGTGAGTACACTGTCCATGCAAAACGTGGGTACTCTGAACACCAGGTGACAAAGTCACGTGATGTTCAGAAGTATTAGTACCTCTGCCAACCCCTTCGGGGATATTCGGCGTGAACGTTTATGTTTATGTTATGTTATGTATTTTAATGTTAATTTAAACATATCACGGGTTATTAGGGCTGATAGATTATCTAAAATATTGCAGGCCCTGTGCACCAGTGGGGTGCCATAGGACAACAACAACAACAACTTAATATGTAATCTCCGATATCATAATTGCTGCCTTATTTATATCTTTACAATTGATACAAGTATAGATATATATTATATATATAAAAGAAAGTCGTGTTAGTTACACTTTTTATAACTCAAGAAAGGCTGAACGGATTTGGCTAAAAATTGGTAGAGAGTTAGCTTAGTCTTCATCACGCTAAATATCATAGGAGGTAAGCAGTAAAAAATATTTAACACTATCCGTGCGAAGCCGGGGCGGACCACTAGTATCATATAGTTATAGGTTGTTATAATAGAACAAAGTTAGCAACCAAATATTTTTATACGTCCTATGAAAAAGGTATGAGTATGCTAGTGCTATTAGTAAATAGGTTAGAATTTTTGGACGCAGACTAGTCTTAAAAAAGCGTGTTAAAAAGAGACTTATTACTAAAATCCGAATCCATACTTCAGAAAAGTGTATCATTACTTTGATACATGTAACTGAAACCGTTTTTCTAACAAACTTCAAAATAGCCCCCATTCCAATCTATTTGGAAGAATTGACATTAGTTAGTACGGTTCAAGTACGAAAGTCTCGGGTTCGATTCCCGGGGGGTGGTAACCTTACAAATAGATTTTTTAAGATTTAATCCAGTCTGGGAGGATAATGCAGGCTTGATACACCAGATTATCTGAAAATTAAGATGATTCCGTGCTTCGGAGGGCACGTTAAGCCGTCGGTCCCGGCTACTATTACGGTAGTAGCAGTATTTGGCGCAAGTAGCGCTAAATATATCTTTTAAAAAGATTTTGTAATTAAACACCACTCCTTTTAGGGATAAACATATAGCTGCGTATACAAGAAGATCTTGGTAACTTTCATGTCCCTGTCACTTATCTAAACAGAATTTAGTGGCTGCAATCCGTAAGGAAAACTCCGGGGAAAGATTGACTGCACCATTATTGGTTAAAAAGGTTCGGTAGCAGTCACGCAACTTTCGCTCGTTTGTTTCAGAGTGCCTTCTTAGCTCTCTGGGGTCATCCGTCGCATTAAACACGTAAAATGAGTACCTATATTAATATCTCCACCTGCATTTGTTGCAGCTTAGTGTGGAGTGCAAGGTTTTTTATGCAAAACGGCATGGGTTCAAATCCTCACTCAAGCCACACTCTTGTGTCTTGTCTACTGTATTATAATGTCGGAATAATTGTCAGCTTGTGGGGTTGGCTTAGAATGTGGCTGGAAAACCCTATTAATAAAACATTGGCAAAATTAGAAAAAACCAAAAATTCCATCCTATATAAATAGGTCTTCGTATTATCAAAATTGTTAATTGTTTCGGACCAAGAGAAAGAAAAGTTTCACGAATAATTGATTGGTCCTGCTTGAAAAATTCGAACAACTCATCTACATAAAATATTCATGAACAAACTGAAAAAATATAATATTGTAGTTGCATAAAATGAACATACATACATTCCTCAGCCACTTTTGGAAAGTTGAGTGGGGAAAAGATGGTAAAATATGTGGTTGGTGATGGGTCTCCAACCGCATCGCCCAAAAATCCCTTTAAAGCCCCAATACCGTTAGTCGCCTCTTACATACACCCACCGGAAGAAATGGGGTAGTGCTATTCTAAGCCGACACTACACAGCTATAGCATAAAATGAAATGACTGAAAAATATTGTAACTTAGATGCTCATATAAAAATATTATTCAAATTAATTTGACTCAATAGCAGTGATCTTACAAATTAACTTAATTTTATAAGATTAAATTACGCTTGACTAAGGCGAACCTCTCGCTATTCTGAAGATGCTGTATCAATATTTGCTAAACGCGCTGCCTTTGTATTATGTGTGAGTGACCTCTCCAGTATGTCTTCCAGAATTTTAACAGATTTTTCTGAGTTATATAGTACTCCTTAATTTGTACTGACTCACCAAAAGACCTAGCACGAGCGTTATTTGATCGTGACTACGTCGGTTAGAATAAGATAAAAGTATACGATACTTTGTAAGTGCGAAAAAGATGGCTATTTTATCGCACGCGATATCTAGATAAGAGGTCGCTCGTCATACAGCTTTCACCAACGTTTTTATGTAGTATTGGCGCAAAAGTTACTACGTAAGAAATATGGTAATCAACAGAGTGAGAACACAAAGTATAATTTCATTTGATAACGTCTAATAAAAAAACTTTTATAAATAAAATTAATTTACTAGTATTTTTTTCTTTAAGGCTACCATACTCACGCCTATAGAACAGAATTGAAAATTACGTTACTTTCAGAAGAAGGCCCGATACTTCTTAAAATGTTATTTTCTGAAATGACTACACCTCTAACCTTCCTTGTCAACCGCTGTTTAAATGAAGGGATATTTCCGGACATGTGGAAGGTGGCATGTGTTATTCCTCGACACAAGTCTGGAAATAGATCTAATATCGCTAATTATCGCCCAATTTCTGTACTTTTAGCCATTCCAAAAGTGCTTGAAACCATGGTTCATGATCAATTATCAGCTATTTTAACACCTCATATCGCTGATGAACAGCATGGCTTTTTGAAGGGTAGATACACCGTTACGAACTTAATTTTATACTCAAATATTTTATTTTATTCCCTTCATGATAGAGTACAGGTGGACTCAATATACACCGATTTTCAAAAAGCATTTGACAAGGTTGATCATAGACTTCTACTTCAGAAACTAGCGTTTAACGGCATTAAGGGAAATCTACTAAGGTGGTTTGCTTCCTACATATCGAACAGGACTCAATATGTTACTGTTAACGGGAACAAATCTGATGGTGACCTCGGGCGTGGTCCAAGGTTCTATAATCGGGCCTTTGCAGTATTCGCTCTCCATCAATGAAATAGGCCAATGCTTCAGACATACGATATATAGATATCTCGTAGCATGGTCTTACTATTTGCTGATGACCTGAAGATGTACTGTCCCGTTAGAACCCTCCAAGACTGTATAAATATGCAATCAGACCTTGATCGCTTTTTTCTTTTCTGCAATCGTAACAAACTGCAACTTGCTCTCAATAAATGTAAACAAATTTCATTTACTAGAAACCGCAATAAGATATTATTTAAATATAACATAGGTGGCCATCAAATCGAAAAAGTAACATCCATCCGCGATCTACGTGTTGTTTTTGATGAAAAGTTGATCTTTCAGGAACACATTGACACTGTATACATAGCTTACCAAATGTTAGGATTCATACTGCGGACAAGCAAATCATTTAGAAAAGCATCTACTTTAATATATCTCTACAAAACTCTTGTCAGATCACAGCTGGAATATGCTTCAGTAATTTGGAATCCCTATTTTCAGTTGTACATTAACAAATTGGAGTCTATACAAAAAAAAGCCCTCAAAGCTATACATCACAAACTAACTCGATCAAGAATGTCCTATCATAACCTTTTAACTCTATATAAATTAGCACCTCTTAGTCAAAGGCGTACAGTGACTGACGTAGCAGTTTTATATAATATATGTAATAATAATTTTAAATGTCGATTAGCAGTTGAAGAAATAAAATACCAAGTTCCGCGCTCCATAAACGGTAGACGTCCGCATACTAATTTATTTCATGAGCAGCCAAGCAAAACTATAGCAGGCAACCGAGCTCCCCTAAACAGAATGTGTCACGCTTACAACAAATACTTCAGTGATATTGATATTTTTAATTGCACCTTAAGACAGCTTAAGCTCCGGGCAGCGGAGACTCTGATTCGACAGTGATATGATGTTATTTGGTTTAGTTTTTATCTAGGTTTTTTTTGTATATATATTTGAATGTTTTAGATACTTTTCTCTTATTTACGTTTTTTTTTTCAATATAATATCACTTTATGTCCTCGTGATAAACGTCAAAATAACGAATTGACAATAACATTTAATGTCTTTTATCACCAATGTATGTATAAAATTTGTTGCCATTGTTTGTCCTTAATAAATGAATAAATGAAAGGCTAAAATATTCTGCAACGGATGATTTGTGTTTGGTCTCTAGCCCATTGGCAAATATTTACTTAAAAAAGCCCACAAATCTTTAGTCACCTCAAACGATACTTCTGGAAAGAAAAGGTCTTGGCTATAAAGATTTATAGCCGTGAGTATATCTTTGTATATCTATGCGGAGCAAATAAATTGATTGTTAACAGAAACATTCCCCGGAAAGTGTTAATTACCCAGAAGAGTCTCATTAAAATCAAGTTTCATTGCATCGCCAGTTCTTTATATCGAGATTTTATTAACCATCTCCGCAGTTGAACTCACAGCCCATGTACTCCCTAACGAGGGTTCGAGCCTACCCTGAATAGCCTTGGCCTTGACTTGAATACGTCTACGAACAGCTTTTGCTTAATCATTTACCGCACAATTAGCCACTCATTAAAGAGCTTATTCCATTTGACTGCATGCAGACGTCTGAGAGCCACAGAATCTGAATTCAGACTATAGGAATAACGTTCAGAACGCAAGGCTTCTGAAAAGTAGACAAATTTCGGCTCCTAGCTCACTAAAGTGGTTATTACATTACGCAATATTCAGACAGTCTTAGTAAGACTGTCTTAAAGTCTAACTAGACAAGCTCGCTATTAAGCGGCCAGTACACAATGGCGGACGATGGCCCACTGCTCGCCATCGCCACTGTGTACAGGGGGCAATGGTGCATGATGGCGGACAATTGCCGATCGTGGCGCGCAATGGCGCGCAATGGCGAAGTTGTCGGTTTTTCGGGCACACTTCAAAGGAATCGTGGCGTAGCATGGCCGGTGGTGTTTCCACAATGGGCCATTGTTTAGTTCGTCACCGACCGCTCATAGATACTTATACTTTTTTTGTAATATTTTATTGCAAAATGTATTGATAAGCACTATATGACGTAAAAATAACATAAATAGCGCCATAAATAAAATAAATTACATGCATAATAATAAATAAATAGCTGCAACCATAATTACTTCGACGTCCGTCGCAAGTGAATTGCCAGACAGTAATGAGCAATGGGCCATTGTGTGAACACCAATTGATCGTGGCCAACAATTGCCAATTGCGAAGCGTGGCCCATAGTCGGCCATTGTGTACTGGCCGCTTTAAGCGGCCAGTACACAATGGCCGACGAAATTTATGGCGCTATTTATGTTATTTTTACGTCATATAGTGCTTATCAATACATTTTGCAATAAAATATTACAAAAAAAATATAAGTATCTATGAGCGGTCGGTGACGAACTAAACAATGGCCCATTGTGGAAACACCACCGGCCATGCTACGCCACGATTCCTTTGAAGTGTGCCCGAAAAACCGACAACTTCGCCATTGCGCGCCATTGCGCGCCACGATCGGCAATTGTCCGCCATCATGCACCATTGCCCCCTGTACACAGTGGCGATGGCGAGCAGTGGGCCATCGTCCGCCATTGTGTACTGGCCGCTTTAGACTGTGCTGAATACCGCATGCTAACTCATTTTCAAAGCGTACGTAGCCGGTGGCGGTTGTCATAACCGCTTAAGTACGAAGTGTTTGATTGGAATAATCTTTATGAATTTTCTGCCATAAATATGGCATGTCTCGATACAAATCGAGAACATTAAAAAGCACTTCTTTTTCCTTTGAACAAGCCATTGTACACGCCCTGCCACAGCAAAACACATGTCACGCACGCCTTCGCTCTGCGGCTGCCGCGCGATAAATGAATGAACAGTCTAGCGTGCTAAATCTTATTACACTACGCGGTATTCAGCAAGCAAGCAAGTAAGCACGGCCGAACCCATTCGGTCGCTCTAATTAGACAGGCTAACTTGCTAACTCTTATTACACCATGCTCAATCTAAGTTAGACTGTCTGAATATTGCGTAATGTAATAACCGCTTAAATTTTTAGTAGCTCCGTCTCAGGAAGGTGGAATAACGTTCAGACGCTTCAGTCAGTAGCAGGGGCTGGAAACTTCCTTACATCCTCACTTTGTGATTTTTAACAGCGCCTCTATTGCAGTTCCACCTGAACTTATTAAAAAAGCGCGCCGTAATTTGCTTATTCATCAATAGATGGCACTGTTGGTAATTCCTACATCGCGGTATGATTTCTTCTTTATTAGAGTATATAAACGTAAAATATTACGAAATATTGTCATAAGGAAAATTACGAAAAACGGCATATAATCGTGTCTACATCTTCGACATGTTTTGTTTTTTTTTTGTTAATATTATATATTCTTAGCCATACAGACTAGAGGTGTAAAAGTAACGAGAAAAAGCAAACCCGTATGTATTCGTTACTATAAAAATGAGTACTCGTTACTATCGTATCGTTACGTTACTCGTTACTTTTGATACCTCAGTATAACCCAACGAAGCGAATCGATTCGTATGTTGTATCGTTTGATACGCGTGTAGAACTGCAAATGAACTATTGAGTTAATAGTATTACTCTTGACTTTAGTCAAACTTATTTATTGACAAAAACATTTTGACAACAAAAATCTTTTATTTTTAAACTGAAATTAGACATATTAAGTAAAAACATATTTTAAACAACATAAATCTTTTGTTCTTAAACTTAAATAAGACATATTAATTAAAAACATATTTTAAACAACATAAATCTTTTGTTCTTAAACTAAAATTAGACATATTAAATAAAAACATATTTTAAACAAATAAAAAACTATTTTTTAAGCTTCATCCCTAATTATAATATCGTTCCCTAATTATAAAATTAAATTAATAAGACTAGCCTTTTTATCTGACTATGACTGCGACAAAAACGGAAGCCATGATTTTAAAGTTCGTAATTGTGACGAAGCAAAAAAGCAAAAAGCTAGTTTATTGCAAGAATCTCTGATTCATATTTAAAAATAAAAGCTTTTCCATTCTCTTTGGCTTAATAGAGCTGCGCCTCTCGCTTAATATTTGGCCCGATTTCGAAAAAGTCCTTTCAGATGGTACCGAAGAAGCTATAACTGATAAATATTTATCAGCCAAGCTTGAGAGCTCCGGGTATAGTATTGCCCGCGCCTGCCACCATTTTAAAGGACACTCATTTCGAGGTATAATTCTTTCCTCCAAATATTGCCTCATAGTAATAATACTGCTGCTAACTAAAGAGTTTGAAGCTGACGCTGACGTTACCAGAGTGTCAAAATCTTTCCAAATTGAATCTTCGTTATCAGCATCAGTGTTGCTAGTTGATATACTTAACATTGACAGAGTTGGTTCTATAGGTTGCTGTTGACAGTTGAACTCGTTTTGCAGCTCAGTTTTCAATGCATCTTTGGCAGACTCATAACTTGGCACATCAAATCTAAATGCCAGCTTCTTAAAACGCGGGTCTAATAAAGCTGCTTTCGATAATACAGGGTGCCTGTAACAATTCTTAAACCTGCTTTTGAATTCCGTCAATATTTTATTTACCAGTTTCTTTCCCGTCCCTGTCATAATATTCGTAGTTAAATTGTAAAAAAATTCGGTCATACTTTCCGTCGAAGCCAAGATCATTGAAACAGTCACCTTTTTTTCAGATGACATTTCTTCAGTGAGTTGTTTTAATGGTTTCAGGATTTTGATTATTTCTGGCAGTGTCTGCCATTCGCCTTCTGAAAGATTTTCTACTGGATTATGTAGGATCCCAAGAGACGCTTCTAAAGTTTCTTGAAGTGAATAAATCCTTTCAATCATATCCAGGGTGCTATTCCATCTGGTCACTACGTCCATTTTGAGCTTTAACGGTTTTTGACCAGGCCTCAGCTGGTCTTGCATGGCAATTAATTTATTGTTAGCTATTGGACTTCTGTGGAAATATTCTACAATAGCTTTTATTTTTTTTATCAGCGCCTCGAGTTCACTTTCTTGGAGTCCTGCACGCACCACTAAATTGAGAGTGTGAGCGATACACGGTAAATGCTCATAACTGGTCAAACGTATAGCAGCCTTCATATTTGCTGCGTTATCTGTAACGCAGACAAATATTTTATTCTGTATGTTCCAATAGCAGAACAACTTCTGCAACTCTTTTTTGATGTATTCGGCCGTGTGTCGCTCGTGGCATTCAAAACAGCCAAGTAATGCAGACTTCATCTCCCAATTTATTAAATAATGGGCTGTTACGGCTTGATAGGACGTTGTTGCCCTAGAAGTCCAGCCATCGGTAGTGGTCGATACATACTTAGCACTCTCCAATTCTGCTTTTAATTTTTTTTGGACCTCAGAATAGTGAGCATCCAACAAACTATTACTTAATATGTACCTTGAAGGTATTTTGTATCCTGGTTCTAAGAAATTGATAAGGTCTTTAAAACCCGCATCTTCAACTATAGAAAAAGGCTGAATGTCTTTAACTATCATTTTAAAAATTAGATCATTAATTTTCTTTTCTCTCACCACACTTACTGGACGTTTAATAAAGTCATTTAAATCAGTCTGCTTTGAATTGGTTTCATTAGTTTTAATTACTGGATTAGACACTGTGCTTGTTGAAGTTGATGGTATTGAAGGTTCCAGAACTGTTGTATTTGACGCGGAGCACGAAAAAATTGTTTCATAAGTTGGTCTATGTTTTTTGATGAGATGCTTTTTCAAATTTGTAGTAGAGCCACCTTTCACGGAATACAATGAATTGCAAAGATCACATTTTACCTTATCGTCTTTATCCTCTGTGAAAAAACTCCATAGTTTACTTCTTTTCTTATCCATTGTATGTACCAGTGAAGTTATACTGTAAAATAATAATAATGTAAGTGTAGGCACGTGCGAAGAGTATCATTATATAATATAAAAACGCCAAAATCCAAAATCATATTTGTTGTAAGCCCTCCATAAACATAATTTTAAAAATAAATCAATATTTCTGTTACAAAAAAGTATTTTTTAACGAGGCCGTAGTCTTTTCGCTTGTGTATTATATTTATTTAAATTAAATTGTTTTAGCAAACTTTAGGTGATATTTAATTAATATGGTAATTATTAAAAAAATATACAGGCGACTCATGTTCATTTAAACTTAGAACCTCTCTATAATTCAAAGTTTTTACGAGTTCTTTAAAAAAATTATTTATATTTCGAATTCAGTCAATACATTTTTGTACATTTGGTAATTGGAACAAAAATATTATCGCTACGTAACAAAACAAAACATGAAAATTCGAAAATACTTACGTAAAAATCGTGATTTCAATCGTAAAAAACTAATTTTGACTAAAGAAAACTTTATATACTCATAATTTGTAACAATATTTTCTTACCTTATTTAAATTTCAAACACGAATAATAAACTATCAAAAGCAGTAAAGTAAATAACTTGGATAGACAATTAACTTTCACTAAAAATAGACAAACATCGTTCTTTTGTATTTTGTAATTGTAACGAACCGTTTTAAATTCACAGATTACAAATCGCAAGGTGCGCATGCGTAAAACCACAGATTAAGTAAAACAAACGTACGATCAGCGAACGTTTCATTCAATACAAGCATCCACTGACCTGCGTGAAATGAACCCATTCATTATACAATAAATGCGAGGAACGAAATCGTGCGATTAACGAAATACATTCGAGAGTAACGTTTCGTTACTCGGTACCAGAGGGCGCACCCGTTACTCAGTACCGAATACATACAGTTTGCTACAGGTCTAATACAGACAGTACATCGAAATTAAGGCGCAATACACTTATAGATATATATATATAGGTGATTAAATTGTAGCAGAAGTTCGGGTGGAATGCCTCGAGATGGCGATAAGTTTGCATTATAAACTAGGTGACATTAAAATCCAGCAAGTTGGCTCTCTATATCCAGTGTATTACTTTACTCTATGGTCAGTAGCCTCGCGCCCGCCACAGCGAGAGGACCTGCCAAAATTTTACATGCCTATGATTGCAAATTACGTAAACAAAAAAAAAATTATAAAAGTTTTATAGCAGATATACATATGCTCACGCCATTTATTCCAGGGGTAGTTAGGTAGGTAGGGGTTCCATTTCATAGGGGTAGGCAGATATGTATAATTATATTCATAAATACATACATATACTCACGCTATTATTTCCGATTGGGGTAGGTAAATACGTTTTATCACATATATGCAAATTATATTATATTATAAATATTCACGCCATTACTTCCCATCGGAGTAGGCAGATACGTTTAATTACATACATACGCACATATACTCACACTATTACTTCCGCTTGTGGTAAGCAGATAATTTTAATTACATACATACATACTTAAACTCCCGCCATTATTTCCGTTAGGGGTAGGCAGATACGTATTGTTTCAAATATGCATACTTATACTAACGCCATTACCTCTAATTAGAGTAGGCAGATATGATTAATTACATACAAATACTCACGTCATTATTTCACATTGAGGTAGGCTGAAACTATTGATCGCCACTTCGCACGACCCCGGCAAACTTTTTAATAAATATGCTTTTCTTTTTATGTCATATTGGAGTTCCCGCTTATTTAATATTTTGTGTGAAATATGACGTAAAAATATTTGGAAAAGGTTGTGTACATGAATAGGGTATATGTTAGTATAGTAGCGAAAGGGATATATAGACGCAATGTGTCGTCGTTTATAGAATGAGAGTGGTATAGTTCATAAGAGAGTCCGATAGAGAGCGTTCTAAAAAAAAGGCGGGAGCAATTTCGTACGACTACCCGCGATCATCGCGCGCTCTCGAATGATTCAGCAACTGAAAATTGTGTAGTGGAATAACAAGCTTCTGCGGCAGTAACTGTGAAGGACGTCAGATTTCAGCAACGATAAAGTGTAATGGAATAAGCTCTTTAGCTTGATAAATACTATGGGGACTCTGCACACCTACACTTTTGAACATGTTAACGCTCGCTGTTCCTAGTAACACACTGACACGGCGCCAAGGTCGATTGTTCTTATTGCCATCGGCTCGTACAAACTTGCAGAATCAGAGTCCTTTCTCTAGAGCGCTCGTGGCGCTGAGTCAGATTGCAGAGGAGGTGGATTTATTTTCGTGCTCACAGATTGACTTCACAAATAAACCCTGTGCTATAAGTATTGAAAGTGGAAATTTAAATATTCTGCTTGTAATGTGTTAGTTAATTAAGTTATTATAGAAAGAAATGATATTAATATAAGATAGTGGTAAATTTTATATATTGTTTATGTGTTTCTTTTCTTAGCTTTTTTGTTCTATGTGTTATCTGTAACGTGTCATTGTATACATTTTCGATTGAAATGTAAAATGAAATGTAATCATATTAGGTGTCTCATCTGTCAAGACTCAAGATTATATTTTGTGTGTAAATAAATAAATTAATTAAGTTGTGCTAACTTTGGGATTTACTTAATCTGTGTTATATGTCCGTGTATATATCTTGTGGTCGTCAACTTTTTATTGAGAAATACCATCTACCATTGCACAAAACATGTATGATATTCTAGATAGCATAATAAAGCATATAAGCATAAACGTTCACGCCGAATATCCCCGAAGGGGTTGGCAGAGGTACTAATACTTCTGAACATCACGTGACTTTGTCACCTGGTGTTCAGAGTACCCACGTTTTGCATGGACAGTGTACTCGCGTGATAGGGGGCAGGCCTATCGCCGTTTTGTACGAATACACTGTCACAAAACTAATTTAAACTCAGCCATGTAGGTTTCCTCACGATGTTTTCCCTCACCGTTAACAACCACGATAAATTAACCACACATATGTCTTTAGAAAAGACAAATTGGTGTAGCCCGACCCAGGATTTGAACACTAGTCGTTTGCACGATAACCGAGTGTTCTACCCACTGGGCTATCACGGTTGCATATTCTAGATAGCTGAAACAAATTATTGAATACAAGAACTTCGAGAGCACAATTCATTTATAGATTAAATGTTATGTCCGACCGAAGCAAATTCCGATGTAACATAATGCGTCCATTCTGAAAAAGGGGATTTAATAACTTTTCACCGATACGGAGCAATGCGGGCGATTTCATTGTAAAATACAGAAACTCCTTAAACATTTTTATCATGAAAATATTGTGAAACGATACACTGCGGCTTCCAACCGTTATTAAGTTCTTTGATTTTACGATACAAAATTTTATTATGTTTTCCTTTTTTTATACTGTAATAACCATATCTAAAGTGTTAGAATTATTAGGGTGATTTATTTTTTTACTGTGTTATATTTTTAAACCGACTTTACAAAAAACTAGTTCTCAATTCAATTGCATGTTTTTTTAATTGTTCAATTTCTAAAGTGGTTTTTGGTTGTGTGAGCTTCCATGGGGCTATTTTATTACAATGAGAGGTTTTCTTTTTGAGAAATTTTCCTAGAGCTCTGTAGATGGCGTTGATATAACTACGTTACTTACTTAAATTTTTTCTTTGTGGCCTCAATCGTGTGGCCACAATAATTTCGCCAATGTCAACTTTAAAAACATGTGTCACATCACCATAGAGTAACTTTTTGGCGAGTAAAAATAACAAAAATAATGTTAATATAAATACCGTCTTTGTTTATTTACTTTTAAGCTATCTAGGCTTATTAAACTAATGTTTATTTATACTTTCAAATCAGAACGTTTTTATGTACTTTACGTATTACGATATCATTGCATCCAAGTGTGAAAAACGGTGTGACTCTCCGTTCCTGCAAGTAACATAGCAAGTCTGGCGCCATCTATCCTGAGAACAGGGAAGAAGATAAAAAGATAAAAAGGAAAACCTCTCATTGGGATTAATTGCGTGGTTATAATACAATAGCAAAAAATCTATTGCATACGTGGGTTACTCTGTTTCTGTCAAATGAATGTGAAGGCTGTTCCATTATATTATATTGCATCATATTTTTTGAAGCAAAAGTTTTATTTCGTATATTATAAAACACGACTATTATGACAGGAAGGGGTCACCGTCCCAAAAAAACTGCCAACCCTTATAATATAGGCGCAGTATCAAACTAAAAAGGTTGTATGCTAATATCGGATCTACTCTTCCAAGCAATAAATGGGCACACGAAAAATTACG
This sequence comes from Bedellia somnulentella, assembly GCA_963576735.1. Lineage (NCBI taxonomy): Eukaryota > Metazoa > Arthropoda > Insecta > Lepidoptera > Bedelliidae > Bedellia > Bedellia somnulentella. Next base: position 3,513,862 of record OY755184.1, on the reverse strand, counting down.
TTTCGTTCAGTAGAACGAATAATTTCGTGAAAACTTTCTGGTACATTTAGTACTGAATGGGGTTATACCAAGTGGATGGTTAAAATCTTTTATGAAACAAGAAATTAAAAAGCAGTATCGTTGTTTTTAAAGTTACTCTAGGCTTTACCCTATTTCTTCCTCTATTAGTCATGTAAGTCAAATGAGGGGTTTTGTTTATTGGGAGATATGCCTGAAAACCCATCACCAACAAATATTAATGTTACTATCTATTTCCAAAATGACAATTAAAACTCGCCGTGTTTTTTAATATATAATTTAGTCCCATCTTGCACTCGTATTTATTTTTTTATAAAGGCATTTAACTATTTTCCTCACTTTAGTCTTTACCAATTTAACATAAAGTTAACTTGTAAGCTACACTTATTATCGTTAAAGTTTTCAATAGGCTTTAAGAACCTTATAAATCAACGCTCCTTCAGAGAAGGCTTCAACCCAATTAAGATGTCAATAGAGGCAATTAACTAAGCTCAGTAATATTGAGATATTAATGTTGATTGGATTTATTCCTGTGGTTCCACGTCCGGAATTTGGGCGGTTTTTGATTAATAAAATTAGTAAACTTAGCTTTTCCATTATTTTGTCAATATTTGTACCAAAGTTTGTATGCTCAAAAAGGCAGGTGTCGGAAGTATAAAGAGTAAACGAAGCAGGATCCAGGATCTTACAAAGTGAATCGCAATGGGAAATAATGAAGTGAGTTATGTATGTATGTATGTACATAGAATAAAACACACTGCGTAGAATTAAGTTCCGGCTCGTCTCTTTTGCCATTACTTTGCGTATTTTTTTATTTGTTTGTGCTTAATTTTTATTTGCCAAAAGTGATTTGCCTGTTTCAATGCGCTTTTTTCAGCACCAAATTAAAATTTGGCATACTTTTTTTTTCTGTTATCATATGTTGGTACAGTTGTTTAATTTGCAATGATTATATAATTAACCTAATATTTTTTTAATATAATTTTGCTTACTAATCAATTAAGCAAATAAAAATTCCGACAACAGCGGTACTCGAATCCACGTCATCAGGGAATAAGTCCCCGTCTCACTCTGCCTACTGAGCTATGGTATCATGTGGGGATAATTACATCAATTAAATGATGATTAATTAACATAAGGTATTTATTTAAAACAAAGCCTACTTATTATTTTGCTTCTTGTATTTTAGTTATCGAACAAAAACACGCGAGTCTACCGTATTACATTTTGCAATGATACTAATGTATGTGAAGTATTTTTCAGAGAAGAATAAGAGGTGTATGGAGTGGAAAATTATGTTGCGAGTACACAAAAAGGTTTTTCGTTGAGAGATTGCTCTTAACTTTTAAATTCGAACAAATGAGGTTTGTACAATGGATTATAATGTGTTGCTTTTTCGGTTTTCTGGAAAAGGTTTCAAATGAATGTTGGGTGAGTGGGATAGTAGAAACTTGTTTGAAGTTAATTGGAAGAAGAACAAGGACAATAACATATGTTTTAATCATCATCATCACATATACATCACCACCGAGGGTTGCGATGCAAGCCTACCCTGTTTGGGTATGCTAGGTATGGTCTGTGTAGGGTTATGCTATTATGAGTTGATAGTTGCCGGGATCGATGGCTTGACGTGCCTTATGAATCAGCAAAACATCTTAATTTAGACGGGAATCTTAGGAAGAGGTTCAAGTGAATATTGAATGTGCTTCATTTGTTCATTTGAAAGAAAGGGAATGAGGGAGAATGTGGATAAAACTAAAACCATGGTTTTTGAGTGAGAGAGAATATGAAATAATGAGTGATTGAATTTTATGCTGAGGAAGTGAACCAAGTGAAAAAGTTTTTATACCTGTTTTTTTGCTAACTAGGCATTGATGGTATATCAGATATGATGGTAGATGGTATATCCTATTCTGAATACTACAAAAACGAATCATCGTAGCAACAAAACACAGGTTTCATTAAAAATCCTACTACAATTTAAATGTTTTAGCTTTGCGCAAGTAGTGCCATAAATTAATTTTTCAAGCTGTGTTCACCCTTCATGAACTTCAGCGTGAGTATATATAGCGTATAGCCACTTCTGAACAGTATAGATTTTCTGATTTTCTTAAAGAAAATTCTCAAAGATAAGCTTTGCAAACAATTAAAGTAACAAATACCTTACCATACCATAAATACCTTTTCTTAATATTAGTATAGATGAAACTGGTTGGTGTCACCAAGGCTCTTTTCAGAATGTTTCCAGACATACACCAAAATAGTAATAAGACTAAGGGCCGGCGCTGACTGCCGGCATGGCATGGCAAAGGATTTCGGTACAGATATAGCATTTTTAATCTTTTTACCATGCGTATAGAATTCATTTTGACAAAACGATGCCGAGGGAGGCCGCGGTAGGACAGCACGTCGGCATCGTTGTGTCAAAATAAAGTAAAATGAATTCTATACTCATGGTAATAAGATTAAAAATGCTATATCTATACCGAAATCCTTTGCCATGCCATGCCGGCAGTCAGCGCCGGCCCTATGAAAAGATTTATGTTGATGAGTTTCTTACGGATATTTTTTCTTACTGCCATAAACTCTCCGAATCCCAAGAAGAATTTGAATAAACTTTTACGTAAGCTATGAAGCTAGAGAGGTTTGCCAGGATCGTACACAGTGGCGATCGATAGTCTCTGCCTACCCCAATGGGAACTAACGGCGTGAGAATATGTGTGTATGTTTTACGTAAGCTATTTTTGATGTTCAAAAACATGGCAATATTCTATATTTTTGCCTGAAAGTTCCGAATTAACGATACAAGTAGATTCAAAATTCAACACCAGCATATTCCAGAAATATATCCTTATATCCCGGTATAGCTTAAAATGTGTACCCATATAATTAACCGCACAAATTTTTAAAATTATTATCACGGGATTAACCCATTTGAGTAGGCGCAAACTATTGATAGTGACTTTCTACAACCCCCGACAAGTCTGTCCTTATTTTCTAACAATTAATCTTTTTATGAATGGGTTTTTCTTCCATCATACGTAGTGCGGACTGCCGCAATTTCCATGAAATTTAACAGCTCATTTTCTCATGAATAGTCGATACTTCTATTGTTCTAGGAAGTTTATAATGCGGTTCAGTGGATTCCGATCTTGCTTCCTTGCAAACTTTTACCTTACTTTTTATTAACAACTAGCATCCGGCCGCAGATTAGCCCTCGAGGATTTCAGATGTTCTCAAGTGCCGGCTTATGTCACTACCCCTTTCTACCCACGGGTGTCGTAAGAGGCGACTAAGGGTATGGGACCTTTTTAAGTGGTTTTTGGACGATGCAGTTAGAGACCCATTATCAACGAGACTTTATTTCTACTATCAACTTCCAAATGTGGCTGACGAGTTACTAGCTCTGAAGCTCTGGCTAACCCTTTTTGGGATTTATGGCCGAGAGCATATGTATGTATGTTCTGAAATTTTCAAACACAAGCAGTTTGTTGTAAAACCCTCACCGTACATAAAATGTTTGGCTGTTAATAACTTCTAACGGTGATATCTCAAAAACTATTCATCTCAATAATATAGTGTAAAGAGCAATTTTAATTTGCAATATATACCTCAGATATTTAATACCCTTAATTTATTAATTACATACATACATACATATTCTCACGCCGTTAGTTCCCATTGGGGTAGGCAGAGACTATCGATCGCCACTTTGTACGATCCTGGCAAACCTCTCTGGCTTCGTTTACATCCATCAATCTTTTCATACATGCTCTTTTATTCTTCATACTGCGGACACCTGCCTTTTTGAGCACATTTTCTATTTGATCCAAATGTGTCCTCCGAGGTCGTCCTCTACTAACATTACCTTCCACATTGGCTCTATATATCTCTTTCACCAATTTACTGTCATCCATCCTCTCTATGTGCCCAAACCATCTCAACATTCCTTTTTCTATCTTTCTTACAATATCATCTTTTACACCACACCTTTCACGAATCACGTCATTCCTCACACGATCACATAATCTTACATTACACACTTTTCTGAGGGATCTCATTTCTACTGCATTCACTCTACTTTCATGCTTCTTCTGCCACACCCAACATTCACTGCCATACATAAGCGCAGGAATGAGGACAGCATCATGCACAGCCATTCGGGCCTTTTCAGACACCGACTGACTAGACATTAGACTATCCAGTGCTCCATTTACCGCATTACCCTTTTTCACTCTTCTCTCGATATCTTCATCACACTTTCCATCCCTAGTAAACAAACTTCCCAAATATACAAACTCTTTCACTTGTTCCACTTTCTTACCATTAATCTCAATCACGCATTCGGTCATATTCACCTCTCTCTCAAAAACCATAGTTTTTGTTATATCCACATTCACCCTCATTCCCTTTTTTTCAAAAGACGCACATGCAATATTCATCATCTCTTGCAGCTCTTTCACCGATGATGCAAGTAGCACTTGATCGTCGGCATATAAGAGGCATTTGATGATGAATCCACCCATTCTCAATCCATAATCACTTTCACGCAACTCTGTTAAACAGTCATCCATGAACAAATTGAAGAGCCACGGGGAAGCTACACAACCCTGTCGGACACCCCGAGAGATCCCGAACCAGTCAGTATTTTCCCCGTTTACTCTCACACATGCACTGGAATCCTCATAGAGTGATACCAGTGCACGTATAAGTCGACTCCCCAAACCGAACTTGGATAACACCTCCCATAAACACTTTCTTACCACCCTATCATACGCCTTCTCTAAATCAATGAAGGAGCAATACACCTTTCGGTTCTTAGCTAAGAACTTTTCGGTGATGCTCCTTAAAGAGAAGATTTGGTCCATACATCCCATTCCCTTTCTAAATCCTGCTTGCACATCCCAAATTTTATCATCCGTTTCATTCATCACTCTTTCAATCAAAACCTTTGCATACAATTTACCGACAATGCTGAGTAGGCTAATTCCACGGTAGTTTGTAGTAGTAGTGACCCCTTTCCTTTGTATAAAGGCACAATCACCGCTTTGCACCAGTCTTGTGGCACTTTGTCACTCGACCAGCATTTTTGGAAAAGGAAGTACAACCAGGAAGCCACCACCCCTTTACCAGCCCTCAGCATTTCAGTGTTTATCCTGTCATACCCTGCCGCTTTCCCTAGTTTCATACTTTTCATTGCTTTCATTATTTCTTCCATACTGATCTCACTGTCACTAAAGTCACCCATAACGTCGTTCCAATCAACATTACTGCTGATTGGCGAAGAAATGGATGAATCCTCTTTTTCAAAGAGTCCCTCAAAATAGTTCTTCCATACTCGTCTTATGCTACTTTCATCCGTCGCCAATTCACCCTGTTCATCTCTCACAACATTCACTCTCGTGTTTTGGGAAACTCCTTTTTCTTTCCGGATATATTTCCAGAACAACTTTTGGTTATTCCGGAAATTATCAGAGAGTTTCCTCTCACACCATTCTACCAGATCACGCTTTTTCTTTTCTATTTTCTTCTTGACCTCATTCTTAACTCTCTTATATTCATCTTCAATGTTCTTCACTACATCATCTGTTACTCTCGCATCCATTCGTTTACTAGCTTTAATCGCTAGTAAATCTAACCAAGCTTTCTTCTTATCTCCAACTGCCTCTTTCACATCTTTATCCCACCAACTTGTTGGTGGTCTATTTGTTCTTTTACTCAATCCACATACTTCCGTCGCACATTCAACCATTGACGATTTGAGCACATCCCATACTTCTTCTATTTCCAATTCATCCTTCATCTCCACGCAACTTAGCCTGTCGTCCAATTTCTTCATATATTCATCTCTAATATTTTCATCCTCTTCCAATTTCTCCACTTTTATTCTCGCAAATTCAGTTGTCGACACTTTGGCCCTGTGACGCCAACGCGTGCACAGTCCCCTTAATCGTGATATCACGAGAAAGTGGTCTGTGCCAACGTTAATGCCCCTATGGACTCTGGTGTCAACAACCTTTGCTCTTAGCCTTTCATCCACTATCACAAAATCTATCATACTTCTCTCGCTTCCTCTCTGTCTAGTATACATATGGATATCTTTGTGTTCAAACAACGTGTTCGTAACACAAAGATTCCTCTCCAAACATACATCAATCACTTTCTCACCATTCTCGTTCACTCTTTTATCACCAAACTTTCCTAAAACTCTTTCACAACCGTTGCGTGACACACCAACCCAACCATTAAAATCTCCTAACATAACAATTTTCTCATTTTCATCACACCCATTCGCAACATCGTCTAACAGATTCCAAAACTCCTCCCTCTCGGATAGTGATCTGGACATGTCCGGAGCATACACGCAAATTATGCGCATCCGGACAAGCCCTACCTTCACCTTTATCCATAGGAGCCTTGGACTCACACACGCATAATCTTTCATGCACTTAGCCATCCTTTCAGATAACAGAAGTCCCACGCCTTGGCAGCTCTATCACTCTCGGCAACTCCCGACCAGATAGCTGTAAATGGGCCAAGTTGTGAAACCTCTTTTCCCTTGCGCTTCGTTAGATTCACACACAGAAAATCTAGTTTTCTTTCTTCCATAATCAAACATACTTCATCTAATTTTTCATGCATCCCTCCACACACATTCACCGTACTAAAGCGGGTCTCTTTAGCCCACTTTTCGCCCCGTGAGGAACCACGGCGTGATGAGTGGCGAGCCACATCGCCGCCACCGCGTTTAATTGTAGTTTCTAAACACATTCGGTTCCCACGTAAAGCAAGGGAAATATACTGTCCGCCTAGCCAGAGCCCCGCTTGACTAGGTAAGGTTATTTAGTACCCGGAGTTCACCAGGCTCCGGGACGGCGGCACGCTAACGACCAGGCTCACCCCTGGCCACGCATCCCTCGGCACGGCAGACCTTGGATTGGTGTAGGGGCGAAGATGAAAAAAGCCCTTTTCCCTTAGTCGACTTCTACGACCCCCACGGGAAGAGATGGGGTAGTGCTATTCTATGCCGACACTACACAGCAAATTATTAATTATTAATTAGTTGGCCGAAAAGTTGCATTTCCGACGCTCTGGCTACCCCTTCTAGGGATTTATAGCCGTGAGTGTAAGCTAATTAATTTGGGTGAGAATTTATGCTTAGCCAAAGGAAAAAGCTTATTCAAAATAACCTTATGCGTGGTTATTTTAAGTCAACCCATTAAAGCAGTTTTTTATGCTCTTCAAAATTACTAGTCCATTATTCAACTATATCTTGCTAGTTTACACGGCTTTCGCGTGAAAAATTCTTAGTTGACGAGATGTTTTGCGACCTTTTCAACATTTACCGCCGTACTTTTACTAATTCACGCAAAACTATAATAAAATTATGTATTTAATAATTTATTTATTTAAATACTTTGTTATTGTTAAGGTTGAATAAAAGTTTCTGATGTATCCTTCATCAAGAATTGATCTCTTTATTGTGGAAACCCGTATAAAATCCGTTTGGCAGTTCTCAATTTTATTGTGTTCAGAAAGATACGGCCAGGGGCCTTTTTTTCTATTATATGTGAAAATGCTTGTTATATACCATATATTATGTATAATAATTTTGGGTTTTGCCTGACGATGGATGGTAAATGTTAGTTTTGGAATAATAAAGTAAAAACTTGATCATTTTATATGAGAATTGATTTTAATGCACTGGTAAAACCTAAGACATGCGAAAAATCGAGCTCTTCAAAGCACAGCACATACACGTAAATAAGTAGTTTTCTATCTCGAAACCTCTATGCATACGAAATGAAGGACAAAATACACTATCAGCAGACACTTCAATCAAGCAGAAATGTAACCTCTCTGAATAATTCCGTGAATGAGATAAATACACGAAGTAAGTACATAATTTAGTACGTGAAATGAAGGCGGTTTTGGACAAAAAAGAATTCGACGTATTTTTTCTTACACACTGGTTCATGTTGGTTGTCTCGAAGGTTAATAAGGGTACGTAGTTTTTTTAAACCTTAAAGGAAGTTGTATTATCTTTATATATTATTTCTGTAAGCCTCTTTCTTGCCCGGAAGCCTGTGACGCGATGAGTTAAGCTAGAAATTTGGTTCAGGTATCGTTTTGTACAGTTCGCGGCCGTGGTGTGCACAAAATTCAGACATCTGATGAAACTGGAGTAAGTTAATTGTTACAGAATTTCAAAGTTTCGATTTTGGCCCATAGACTTTACTTGAGTGTCATAAGCGCGCGCAAATTTTAGTCGATCAGAGATGCGCTGTGATTGGTCGGATTTTTTTCAAACCGGCCAATCAGAAAAATTCACTAGAAATTCAAAAGAGCTCCGCTGTGATTGGTCGGAAAATATCAAAATAAACTCATTTTATTGGACGCGACGTAGTCGCGCCAGGGTTACCCACTAGTGTAAATTTATAAGTAAAGACTCTTTATTTGCACCCAAGCAATAAATCTACAAGATTTTTATCAGATTCATGTTGGTTTTTTGTCGTCTTCTAGTTTAACAAACTGATAAATTATAATAATTGCAGCGTCGATGCTCGAAGGCAGATTCTATAATTATTTCTATAATTTCTGTTCGTAACATCTCTAATTTATAGCTTCAATTATAGGCCATCCTATATTTTTTGCATATAAAATAGCGATGAAAACTGATTGGTGGCTAATCGCTTCGACAAATAACCACTTTACAGGCGCCTCGCACGCTCAGTCTCGTAACGACACCCACGGGAACGAATACTGTTACGCAATTCTTAGCCTTCAATTATTTTCCACACTATCTATTTATACCTACTCTTAGTAAATTTGGACGTAAAAATATTGCAAAAATAAATATTTACATACAAATACTCACGCCGTTAGTTCGCGTTGGACAGAGATTAGCGATTGCCTTTTTGTACGATTCTATCAAACCTTCGTAGCTTCATTTTTCATCTACAGTCATCAATCCTCAACCCGTTTATTTTTTATCATTTGTACACCTGCTTTTTGAGCTTATTTTATACTTGTAAATTATTCTACAAGAATACGAAGTTAGCCATTACAAAGAACTTTGTATTTATGCCTAATTCGAGGGGAGCGCATCAAACCAGTTTTATTTTTCTAAAGTACATTTAGCAGTAGTTACCACGATTAACTACATACTCAAATTAAAACAGTAAATATTGGATAATCTTAAAAAACTGTTTTATGTCAGTTAATTCAATAATAAATATTGATAATTGAGTTAACAAAAATATTTGGATTTAGCCAATATGTTCGTTTTAAACATCAACGAACGCCATATTTTTTTTACTTCACTTATGCCAACTCAAGAGGATGTACTAAAAATGGTACGTAATGATGAGGAAAAAATCACAGTTGGTAACAAACAGTTTTATATGTATAAGAACAGTGTAATAAAAGTCACTTTATGAGCAAGCGTGTTGAAAAGTATTCTATTACGCGTTGTTGACCCATCTTCAGCTGTTTACCATCAAGCGATTTGATACAGTGCGAGAGTGTTTACATAAAACTTTATACGAAAGCGTTATAACTCGGTCAAATATAGATGCCAATTGAGCCTGTCTTGTTTTGCCCATTGTAGATTCAGCTCATGAATTAGGGATGCAAAGATTCGGTTTGCTAATTCCTTTTAGATACGAAATACGAGTATCTTCTATTGTATCGATCCGTTGCACGGCTTAGTAAATAGAGTCATATATATCCAGAGACAAAATTATATACTGCGTACTCGCTGTCTTGTTCAGGCTTAGAATTATCGCGATATTAATAGTAATAATTAGGTATCGCGAAGCAACAAGGGTGTGAGAGTAGTTTTCGCACTATGTGACTGGATAGTCATCAACAACGATAAATTATTTTTATAATATTCTTTCCAAAATATTGCACTGCATTGTCACTTTCCAATGTAAACATAACGCCGAATATCTCCGAAGGGGTTGGCAGAGGTACTAATACTTCTGAACATCACGTGACTTTGTCACCTAGTGTTTAAAGTACCCACGTTTTTCATGGACAGTGTACTCACGTGATAGGGGGCAGCCCTATCGCCGTTTCGTACGAATACACTGTCACATGACTAATTACAACTCAACCATGTGGGTTTCCTCACGATGTTTTCACCGTTAACAACCATAATAAATTAACCACACATATGTCTTTTGAAAAGACAAATTGGTGAAGGGCCCGACCCGGGATTTGAACACTAGTCGTTTCCACGATAACCGGTGTTCTACCCATTGAGCTATCACGGTTGCCTCAACTTTCCAATGTACCTAATGTAGTCCTTAATTGTTGCTGGGGATATATTAGGCTATTGGCTGAATCCACATAAAAAAAGCCTTAAATACAGTCTGGTTTGATAGTTAAATATTCTATGATATAACCGGAACAACCAGAAATTGTCAATGCAGATTTGTACCAATTTTGAAGCGTGTTAGAACTGGAATATCAATTACTCTTTGCTTCCCATGGGAGTCGTGAAATGCGACAGAAGGATTACCAGTAAATGGGCAGCAGTATTTTACTGAGTACTATGTACATCTAACAGCGATGTGTGGCGATTATGGCCATATTCCACTAAATGAGAGACAAGGATATGCTGCCCGCCCACGCTGCGCTGCGGCTATGGAAGGGTGTGCTAGGGTTAGCAAAGAGAAAGGTCTCAAACGATGACCTTTGCTGAACCTGGAATCATAGGATATGCGGATGGGCATCTCGGAATGCTTTGTTGTTAAACCCTGGTAAGTGTAAGTTTATGGTGCTGGGTTCGAAAAAACAAGTTGCGTTTGTTTTGTCTTCCAAACCTGGTATATACTATACTCGTAAATGGGACAAAGGTCAAGCAGGTGTTACTGACCAGAGTTTTTAGCATTCTTGTGCTCTTATATAGTTAGATTTTTTGGGGGGTGAAGACAGGGGGTTGCGAAGGCAAAAAAGTCCGACTACTTGTTCTTTTTTCCAAGGTCGTGTTGGATTTATCGTCCATAAGTCCTAAGTAGTTAGTTGATTTTTGGGCGATGCGGTTGGAGACCCATCACCAACAACCTTTATTTTACCATCTTTTCCCCACACAACTTTCCAAAAGTGGCTGAGGATTTCTTATTTCTTAGCTCTGGCTACCCCTTCTAGGGATTTATAGCCGTGAGTATGTATGTATGTATGTAAGTCCGAAGTAAATAACGTGGTGAAGTATCATAGTGTGTTGACTAAATTATTGTGAGTTATAATTATTTAAATGGTATTCGCTAATACTCTAACAGGTTTATGTACTCTTACAAATTAATGAAATACTAGTGAAATTATAATATTAAGAAAACTTTTAAAAAAGATTGTTGGATGATGCGGCTGGAGACCATCACCAGCCATCATTTCTTTTACAAACTTTTTCCCAATAAACGAACGAATTTAACTTCAAAAGTAGCTCTTCGAATAGAATATAGGATCTTCATATTTTAAAGTTCTGGCTACACCATTTTAGGATTTACAGCCATATATGTTAATAATTAGTATTTTCGTATTAGTATAGCACCATTAAAAAGAAAAATCTGCGAATATCTCCTCATTCTAACATCCATATAATATGAAACAAGACACGTTAATTTGTACATAAGAAGATGTGGTTTGCTCAAAAGCCTTCACGAAATGGAACTGTCAAACGGACTCAATAAGTAAGCGTACTGGAAATTAGCACTTCCGAAGCTTAGAGCAACGTTGTCGTACAAACATTAGTGACCATTACGTGAATAAAACCTTTTGTCGTCTGTTTCTCTAACTATTTATCTTCTTGGCGAAATCAGCACTCTATTTTTCAATGAAATATTACTGTTGATACTAGCTTTAATAATCATATCATTGAAGAGCTTTAAACTATTTATTAAAATACTGGAGGATAATAAATCTTTGGGTACTCTGAAGAAAGTCAATGTTACAATTGCAAGAATTGACTTTCATTTATTTGGTTCTCAAAAAAAATATATAATGAAATGATTAATGAATTATAATTTAAATCTTTTTGTTCATGAAAACCTCATGTGGGGATTATTACTAATAAATAAAGGAAAGAATAGTTACGACACAGGCGGGAATCGAAGCGTCGGGGCGTATACCCGAGGTCGCGGGTTCGATTTCCGCCTGTGTCGTAATTATTCTTTCCTTTATTTATTCTTTATTTATGATTAATGAATTACATTAATAAATTAACATGTTAACTCGTTGCATTAAATTTAAAAAAGATCTTCTCTAAACTTCAGTGGGTTTGTGCCATATTTGTTCTAATTTACATCTCATCTTTCACAGCACACTGTTCAAGAACCACTCTATTACTAACTCTGTTGAAAAACCTTATAACTTGGGCTTCTGGGAGACCGATCAGTTCGACATCTAACTAAGAATAACTCCTTTGATCCCCCTATTTTCCTTTTAACCTATTTTTTACTGTCTATGTAAATATGTTGTATAATTATACGTTTATTCCTTGTAATAAATTACATTAGTTCATTATAATAGAAGGTAGCTAAGTTAGACATTTCAAGAGAGCTGTAGTAGGCGACGGTATTAAGTAACCGAGCGCTGTAATGACTAATATCTTACTTAAACTCTACACATTGGTGAGGAAATGAACTACTAACTATTATTTTATATCCTGCTAAAAGTTGTCAAATAAAGCAGGGAACACCTAAAACTTTATATTTACTTACTAAAAATTTATTATAACTAGTTATCATCTAAAAAAATGATCATCATACTTTGTAAAATACATATTATTTTGTGTACTATTTCTTTGTAATAACTGAGACAATAATTCATTCATTCATTCATTCATTCATATACTCACGGCTATAAATTCCTTAACGGGGTAGCCAGAGCTTTGGAATGAGAAATTCCTCAGCCACTTTTAGAAGTTGATTTCGGAAAAGATGGTAATAATAAATGTTTTTGTTGAGGGGTCTCCAACCTCATCGCCCAAAAATCACTTAAGAAGCCCCATACAATTAATCGCCTCTTACGGTCACCCACGGGTAGAAATGGGGTAGTGTTATTCTAAGCCGACGCTACACGGCTAAAATACTTGAAATTTGAGAAACCCCGTAACAATGTAAGCCCTTAAGGGCCTCCCTCGAAAATTTCACTGATTTTGGTAGTTTTCAAACTCAATGAAACCTGCTCAATGAAACAATCACACTCTAAATAAAATATATGTTCAAGTTCAATATCTTTTCTTTAATAATGACGATTCTCATTCGTTTTCAATAATAATCGACTAAGAAAAAAAATAATTTGTGGGGGGCTTTTTTATCGTAAAGTCTGATATTGCTGTCAGAATACTGCATATATGTTATCGATTACGTAATATTTGCGTAGACAACTGAGTAGTCTATCATCTGTATGAATAATTTTTAGTCTTTTCATCCTAATTATGGAGTTATAAAGCAAAAACCCTAAATTTCAATGTCAATCTGGAGCGGGTCCCTGTGCGGAGAACGGGGCGGCAGATGGCTGTTAGCCTTCATGCGCAGAGCTTGTGTCGAATTTTTCTGTAATAGAGCTGCTTGCCGCTTCCCGCCCTTTTTAGATAATTTATTTTGGTTGTGCGCAACATAGTCGCTTGTTTTGCTTTACATTATAAGTTTGATAACAATCGTAATATTATCGTTAATTTCACCCTGTTTAGATAGTACGAAATGGTCCAACGCATTAGGGGCCATGCGCTGTTGATGTGGGCGTGAGTTCAAATCTTCTATCCGGGACATGCTTTTTGTTTATTTCTTTCCTCGTAAAATTATTTTGTTTCGGTTATGACTTATGATGATAAATGCATGATTAAAAATACTGCGCATAATTCTGTTTTGTGAATACGCTCGTTTTATCCTAATGTTCTGTAAATCCAGCTGAAACAATTATTATCTTTTTGCTTTAAATTTATGTGATGTTTTTACATATCTTTTTAGTAAGATTAAAAATATTGTTTACCTTATAATAACGTCGGAAAATTAAATAAAGGAAACAAACATGTGCAGAAAATCGAAAATTTCCAATTAAACAAAAAAAATTTGAACAACATACATACTCACGGCTATAAATCCCTAAAAGGGAAAAAATATTAAAAAAAGGTTCGCTAAACAGAGGGCTCAGATAATGAATGCAAAATTGTAAGTACAAATTTTTCTACCAATAAAACACTTTAGGCATATTTTATATATTGCACGGAACATAGTCGAAAAGTTTTGCCATATATTATATTGTTCGTTCGCAATCCTAATATAATCGTCAATTTCGACTCTTAGCTCTAAGATCGAAGTGGTGTAACGCGTTAAACGTTTCACGCTCAGTGATGAAGGTACAGAGTTCGATCCTCAACCTTGCGACAGTATTTTAGTTTGTTTTTTATTCGTAAAATAAGTATTCTTTTATTTTCTCCTTCGGATCACGATGAATGCATTATTAAAAATACCTGCTGCTATTTATTCTGTTTTGTAAATATGCTTGTTACGTTTTACCCTATAGCTATGTTCCGTGAATAATCTTACCTTCTAACTTTTCTTTCAAATCTGGGTGTTTTTTTTTATTTATATGATGTGTATTACACTTCTCCACTTTAGTCATATTTCTACTTTTTAAGAAAAAATATATAATTATCTTAATATATGTATTCGAACCGTTCTTCGATCAATTATTTTGATCCATTGTATTTCATTCATGTGCTATTAATTCTGATTTAGGCTCCAAAAACGTATTGCTTTACAAGGGGATGAGAAATATGCAATAAATCGGGAACCTCAATCATCTCGCCAAGTTCAATTAACAGATTAAGTAAAATAGACCAGGAGCTGATATTTATAAATTTTTAGTCTTTCATTGAACTTTGTATTTTGTAATAAATTGTGAAAAAGTTATCATATCATACCCAATTGAGCCTATACTTATATATTATGAATTAATTTCAGTTCAACTGAGATGATGGAAGAAAGTGTATTTTCGTCCCACAATACCGACAGGGAGAAATCATTGGAGAACACGGCTACTGTATCTAATGCACCTGAACTAGGCTCATCAACTGTGATAATAGTGCTCTTAAACGCACCTTTACTTTTGTATTTAAAAAAAACGTAAAAGTATATTAATTTAAAGATTAACAGCACCATCACCATGCCATGCTTTTGCAACACAGTAAAACGAACGATGCATGTGCTCGAATATATTAAAGATTAGCACTGATATTAACAGACTGTTAATTTAACAATAAATAACCCTTTTAAGTCCGGTATATTCCGAACTTCCGTCTCTTTTATTATTTAAGTTATTTAGTCGCGGTGGATAAGTTATTTAATATAGCTATCTTGCACAATTTGGCGTAAAAACTATTTTATATGAGTTGAAGTATATTTTCAGCCGTAAAATTTCGGGAAATGTGAATTTAGATAATCAAGAAAACTTTTGAACAAACCTCTAATTAATTAAATGAACAAGTACAAAAGACGCACATTTATAGCCTCCTTCAAACAAGAAACTACAAACAGGTATTCATGAATCTGTGCCTACAAATACCTAGTTATAACTTAGTTTTTAATATTGAAAAGAACCTTAAGAATTGCCTTTTGCTTTCTGCACCATCTCAATAAAATGATAATTTTTATGAAAATTATTTGGGTTTTATAATTTACTTATGTTGAATCAGTAGTAAGTAAGTATTCATGAAAAAAATGCCTACTCCTGTTCTATAATTTGAGTCGATTTTTTGTTCAAGTGTGGATTTTTGACGTCGTGATATTATTATTATATAATTACACGTTACTTCATTTCTACTGCCATCCACGTACACTTTGTTGTGTCGGTTAAGAATAACATAAACCCCTTTTACTATGTCACGTGAAACGTATCATCACGACACCAACATTCTTCCCGACATGTTCCCCTGCTATATTCCAAAGGTATCAAGAAATATGTTTTGTGGAAATAAAGTTATTGTACTGTTGAAGTATTTGTTTTATTTTTATAACAATATTCACTTAGCGAAACATAATTAACACATATATCAATACGCCGCGCCGATCGTACAACGTAGTACGAGACTGTTTTGGTAGATGGCGCTATATCTACATCTATATCGCTATAATCTATAGTTATCATAGTTGCTAATAGATGGCTTGTTTTACGAGTTCTATTAAAGGTGAGGAAACGGCAGGGGGAAGCCCAAATGCCGTTTCAAGGTTCTCACTTTTTCGTGGGACGCCCTTAAATAATCCAGATAACTATACAATCCAGCACCCTTGTAAAAAAAATTTGGAAAATTTGAAGTTGAATAAATGGCAATCTATACATATAATAAATCTGTAGAAAAGTCATTTTTGTACATTGAATAAATTGAAAAAAAAATAGCCAGCGTGTGAACAGATAAGTAACAGAACCCATTTCCATCATTTTTTCAATTTTTGTCAGTTTGTCTGTTTATATGTTTGTTTGTGCGCCATCACGTAAAATCTAGGAATTCAATGTTGCTGAAAATGTTTACTCGTAAATACTAAAATTAAACGTAACTTGAGGTATAACTTAGTTTTTGTTTCATCGAAATCGGTTCACTCTATCAAAAGATATGATTAATTTTGTGAGTTCAAGAAGAAAAATAATACGTTACGCAATTTTGTATAGTACTTGCAACGACATCTTAAGTCTAAATATAGAACTAATTATTTATAATAAAAAAAAAATAAATAAAAATTTATTCAGTTTTCAAAAGTACATAATATTCGTCTTAACCTAGTAAGTTATTTAAAGTACAAAATATAACATTTTCCTGTTCCTGAGCTAGGTAATTTACCTGTATTTCAGGCAACAATAAACAAAAAAGGCTTAAACTATCAGTTTTCATATAATGGTATTGGTAAGTAGTGTATAAATTATTATCAGACTCGATTGTATCTAACTAATTGTATTATTATGATAAAAAAATAATAACATCTTATATTAACTTATTATATTAAGCAATTCCTCTGATTCCGTGTATGTAAGATTTAAAAGCCACGATTGAAGTTTTTTCTTGCATTCAAAGTTGTTTAAGTTATATAATACTAGTAATCTATTAATTTTATTATATAAGTATGGACCTAAAAATATAAAGAATCTATTTGTAATGGAAAATTTTGCACTATAAGTATTCAAACATACTATATCCTTTCGCCTCCTGTTTAGTGTATCAGGGTTGAAGTGTAAGCTAGCATGCTGCTTTAGAACAGTGAATAGAATAAAGAGCTGGCGCACAGTTAGCACTTTGCATTGTTTATATAGTTCGGTAGTAGGGAAATAGAAAGGGCGCGCTGTGGCTACTTTAAGTAGCGCTCTTTGAGCTCGTTCCAGTTTTAACATAGTGGTAATGCCAGCACCTCCCCAAGATTTTATGCAATAAGTCAGTAAGGATTGACCAAGCGCTTGATAGATTTGTTTTATTAAAGCGTAGTCACATATGTGTCTCAACTTTTTAAATATTACTATAAGTTTTCTAATTCTATTACAGAGTGCATTAATATGGACCTTAAAAGTTAAAGTAACATCGAGAGTAATTCCAAGATATTTGATGTTAATTGCTTTGGCGATAGTTGAGCATGGGCATGGTGCGCTATCAGTGCAAGTGCGGTGATGTGCATAAAGCGGGGTGTTAGCGAGTAATGGTGTAGAAGTGTTCCTTGCGAAAATCATATACATAGTTTTATCAGTGTTCAAGGACAGAAAATTATTAAAAAGCCAGTCATTCACAATACTAAAGCCAGATTGAGCGAATTTATAAGCTTCGTCTATTGTTTTTGCAGAAAAAAGTAAGGCTGTGTCATCTGCATATGAAACTATGGTGCCGTTATTAAGTTGAAGATTACATAGCTCATTAATATAAATCAAAAATAGGCTGGGTCCTAAGATACTACCCTGAGGGACGCCATAGGGGTGGTTTTTTGAAAATGTGCTATAATTGTCTCCAATTTTTAGGCACTGAAGTCTATTACTAAGATAACTTTCAAATAATTTTAACTGAGTATCCCGAATGCCGATATTTTCTAATTTTCGCAATAAAATTGGAATTGAAATTGTATCAAAGGCTTTTTTGAGGTCGAGAAAAATCCCTATAACATGCATACCTTTGTCCAAATTTTGCACAATTTCATTTGTAAGGCAATGGACTGCGTCATCAGTAGATAACTTTTTACGGAAACCAAATTGACAACTTGAGAGAAAGGATATTTCATCTAAATATTTTATTAACCTACTGTTCATTATTTTTTCCAAAATTTTAGAGAAAGTGGGAAGAAGAGAAATCGGTCTGTAATTATTTGGTTGGTTTTTATCCCCCGATTTATAAATCGGAATAACCACAGCTTTTTTTAATGACTCGGGGAATATACCTTGAGACAAGCAATTTTGAAATATGAGAGTTAACGGAGGGGCTAGTATATCCTTACAAAATTTCAAAACTTTACATGAGATGTTATCCCATCCGGGGGCACTATTACTTTTTAAGTTATTTATAATACCCTCTACTTCAGAGACGTCTGTATCGATCATAACAAACGATTTAAGCCTTGAAGGTTGTTTAGAATTAGCTTGATAGTATTTTTCAAAATTTGCCTGTTCAGATAAATTCTTACCAATGTTTATGAAAAAGTTATTTATAAATTCTGCTGACTGTGTGGGAGTTGACCTTAGCTTGAATAGTTCGTTAGGGATATCATTATGTTTTGTCGTGCAAGTCTTTTGTTTAATGAAATTCCAAATTAATTTGTTGTTACTTCCCGCAGATTGAAGTTCTTTTTTCTCGTACTCACATTTTACATTTTTCAAAATTTTATTGCAAAAATTGCGATATCGTTTGTAAATAAGAGTAATAGTATTGTTAGTAGGCTCAAGCATATACCTTTTGTGCAACTTATCTCTATGTTTTATGCATCTGATTAAGCCAGGAGTTATCCAAGGTTTTATTATTTGGTACTTCCTGCTTTGACGAAACGTGCTTGTATTTTTCGCAATTGCATTTTGAACACAGTTAGTCACGTAATTCATGGAAAAGTTTACGTCAGTATTATTACAAACCGTGCTGAACTCTATTTGAATTAAATCACGTCTTACGTTTTGCATGTTAACACTAGAATAGCTGCGGCGGCATTTGTTATGAGTCAGCTTTAAATTCAATGTCAATAGCACGGCGCGATGATCGGTAATAGTCGAGTTAGTAACAAATGTATGTGTCAGGTAATTCGTTTTTATCATAACATGATCTAGACAGGATCCGCTGTTGTGAGTGGGAAAGGTATGGGCGGGTGATATTCCATGAAAAGCACATATGTTTAAGTATTCCTGGATAGAAGAATCGTTGTTTTCTGTTATAATGTCAATATTCAAGTCTCCAGTTAAAACAATGTTTTTTGTAGAGGCGAAAGCATGTAGTATACTGTTCAAGGATTGTAAAAAATTATCAAGTTTGCGAAAAGATGGAGAGCGGTAAAAAGATAATATGACTAAGTCCTTACTTATCAGTCCTAGACAATTACTTTCATTAACACAAATTTCTTCTATGGTAAAGTTTAACGTATCTCGTACATATATTATAATGCCATCATTTTGGTTATGTAGTTTAGTTGAGCTGTGTAATTTGTACCCTGTGAGGGTGGGTAAACTATGTGCTCGGTTTTGTAACCAACATTCAGTCAAGATAATAATATCAAAAGGAACATTAAATCGAGTTAATAATATTAGAAAATCATCGAAATTTTTGTGAATACTACGAATGTTTTGGGTTAAGATTTTAAGAGTACCTTTCTCATTACAAATTAATTGGCTACACAATTCAACATCACACGAGTGAGATTCACCAAATTTTATATTGTCTAAGTCATAGATAATTTGATGTGTCATTGATAAATAAACTAAAGAACGTTTAAAAATAAATTTAAAAAAGAAGTAAAAAATGTGAAAAGAAACTTAATTAATAAGTGCTTATAGATAATAAGAAGATACGGGCGCTCTTAGGCGCCTTCATAGTTAATAGAATTTATATACCTCAATTCTGCATTCTTCCTTGCTGGGCATTCAGGGTCTCCTGTAGGATGGTTACTCGTTTTTTTAAAACGCTTGCAGGTGGCACAGGTTGGTTCCTGAGATTTATTAATACACTCTTTGATAGAGTGTCCAGTCTCCCCACAATGGCCACAGACCTGATCAGCCTCACGACAAAACTTAGCTGAGTGTCCATATTGCTGACATTTAAAACAACGGGTCACAAGGGTGAAGTCTCTTATTTTACATGATGTCCAGTTAATGAAAATTCGCTTCTGATTCATGAGACATTTGCGAATTCCTGCGGGGACCTCAATTATGTAGTGGCAATATTTACCCTGTTTTTTACCCCCTTTATGGCTAAGTTTTATGGAGCTAAGAAATTTGTCGAATGTTGAGTCTGGATACTTATCGGCCAAATTTTGTTCATACATGCACTGAAACACTTCTTTCTCCGATAAATTTGTTGGCACTCCAACTACAACTATTCTAGGGCGGCGCTGGTTACTTTCTTCTAAAGTAAGATCGTTTGAGCAGAGTTTATTTGACGATTTGATCTTTTCAATATCCTGCTGGGACTCGGTGCTGATGATTACTCCTCCATTTTTAGTTTTTCTGAGTCCTCGTACTTGCAATTTCATCTCCTCGGGGCAGATAATTTTTTGTACTAGGGACTTGGTCTCATCACTAGATTTTTGTTTGTCTTTGGGAAATATTGTTATGGAGGCTAGATTTTGGGGTCTTACAAAATCGTTTGGTCCCTTTTTAACCATATCGGCAAAAGAAGTGTTCGTCTTAGTTTGGGACTCCAAAGAATTGCGTATAGATTGTTTAAGGTCTTGGATTGTTTCAAGGTCACCTTGTTTTTGTTCTAAGACTTCAATTTTCTGATATAAGTTCTGAATTTTAGATTGGGCGAGAAGAAGATGTTGTTTAGCCGATTGGTAATGAACTGCCATTTGACCAGTACCATTCCCGATTTTCCTACATAAGTTACTAATACAGAGCTTTTGGTCTGAGTTCAGCTTACCTTCGGTCGATACTTGGCATATTTTTTGTAAGCAGGCCTCAATGGTGTCCATCCAATATTGGATATCAGTAGTTGATACAACGCTGGAGTCCTGATGTTTTGAAGAAACCGATGGTGCTTGGTCCATATTGTCTTCAGTGCACTGCGGAGGAGGACTGCGCCGAGTCAGTCCGCTCCGATTAAATGGACTTCCTTCCATAATAATCTCTTAGTTAAATACACCAATACACTAATACAACATATTAACACTACAATAGTCTATGCGATTAGTATTTAGGTGATGCAGACATTTAAAAAAGTAATATATAAAATATTAATCTCAATAGTTAACGAGAGCTAAAATGGCACGTGCGTTCTAGTCGCAGGCCAGTACATGATTATGTTTTTTAATGTTATGTTTTATAGAACTAATGTTGATAGTTGGAATCCAAAGTTCGATAGATGGCGTTGTGCAAATGATTCTACTACTCAGTTTAATCATTCTACTTAGAAATTTAAGCCCACCAAAACTATGCAACGGAACTCGGTTGAGAGTGACAAATCTCCAACGAAATGTCATTGAAGCCGAAATCTTAACAGGTTACGGCTCCGGTGATGTTGTTTTCATTCCCAGGATACCAATTATCCCCAATAATTTTCCATTTACTTTCAAACGTGTGCAGTTTCCTGTAAGCCTCTGTTAAACTATGACTATTAATAAAGCCCAAGGCCAGACGTTATCCGTTGCAGGTGTAGACCTTACTTTTGATTGTTTCTCACACGGCCAACTCTATGTTTCTCTATCACGTGTTAGCAACCCAAACAACCGTTTTGTATATGCTCCGGCTAATTCCACCGCTAACATAGTGTATAGAGAAGCCTTGACGTAATCAACTATACCAAAAGTCAGGACTCTTATCTAAATGATCAAAAAGGTCATATACTCTTAACTAAACGACGTTTTTTTGTTCTCGACAATCACGCGAACGAAGTCGCGGGCACAGCTAGTATACAAATAAAACAGCTGTTCTGAATCTACGAGTATCACATACGTAATTTCTGCCATGGCCCACTAGATCATGTTCATTGAAATACGAAGGAGGTTTCTAATCAATATAAAATATGGAAATTAATTGAAATGTAATCAATTATATACGAGGCATTGGTATTGATACTATGGCTAAAACTTACTGTGTACATTCTAAAATTCTTGAATTCAGCAACTTTAAGCAAATATAACACCCATATAGCGTAATGGTTTACAAATAGCTGCTCTACATGCCCAAATTCAGTGCAAAAGTCTAACATAGCAGGTACTTCGAAAATATACATACATATACTCACGGCTATAATTCCCTAGAAGGGGTGGCCAGAGCCAAGGAATTATAAATTCCTCAGCCACTTTTGGAATTTGAGTGAGGAAAAGGCGGTAAAATAATGGTTTAAATCGCCCAAAAATCCAATAAAAAGCCCCGATACCCTTTTAGAATGTATGCTGGCTTAGAATATCGCTACCTCTAATCGCTATCGTAAGAGGCGACACCCGTGGGTAGAAAGGGGTAGCGATATTCTAAGCCGGCAACGCAAATGTAACTTAAAAATTTTATAGTACTGTATAATGACAAATAACACCTCAGTCTTCCCGTGACCATGATAACTGAAAAGTTTTCGAAACGTCGGGCTTTAAAAATAATGTAATAACACGCGATTAAAATATCCGAAAATCAAAAGTTGTTTCAATTATAATGTGTAATCGTGAAAATCTTAGAAAAAACTAACTCCTCATTATACACAATTAATCTATACTTATAATAAATCTGTAGAGAGGTCAATTCTGTACATGAAATATATTTTCAAAATAACTATCAGGTGGTGATAAGGGATCGATACTGATGCCAAAAATGCAATCAGTAAAATTTTTGTCTGTCTGTCTGTCTGTCTGTCTGTCTGTCTGTCTGTCTGTCTGTCGGTTTGTATGTTCCTTATGGAAACAAAAACTACCCGACGGATTTTAACGAAACTTGATACAATTATTCTCCATACTCCTGGGCAGGTTTTTGTATACTTTTCAGCAGAGTAGTAAAGGGGAATTTCGGGAAATTTGGGGAAAACGGGAGAAGTTAGTAAATTTTTTAAGCTTCCGTCGCGTGTGCAGCCTTAATGGTTAAACTTACATAGAAATCATGTATGACGGAAATATTCTTCATAAAAGTATCTAAAAAAATGCTCAACAGTTTATGTCTATCTTTTACGGTTGACTCACAATAACACGTGTAATTCCTGATAGCTTAGCAGTTCGGAACATTCTGATTATATTTGTTTACTCTTTCGTTTGTAAACCTCTCACTCATCCCTAATTTAAAAAAGGTAACATTATTACCTATTCAATAAAAAAAGAATCATAGAAATCGGTAGAGAAACACCGAAATTATACATAAAATAAGCCATCGCGCCCGTGACCAAAACCGAATCGTTACTAATTTACATATAACATACTAGATGGCGCCAGTAGTTGCATCCTACATTACGTAATGATTTATTTTTTAGATTGTTATAAATACTTCAGAGCGTTTTATTCCAAAATTTGCTATTAAACGGAAATACTGAACCGTTCATTAAAGCGCATTAAAAATCACCAAACTACACTGTTTAGGGAGTGCTATAAATTTAATAAATTGAAAACATTGCGCTGAATTTCACAATGCTTGAGCAGTGACTAAAGAAAGAAACCTCAGATATTTAAAAAACAACGCTACCCGTGCGAAGCTGGGACGATCCACTAGTATATAATAATAAAAGCTTGTCGCGAGGTTTACCACAAATTATTATGATATAAAGGAATGTTGATAGGTATGTAAACCTCGCGACAAGCTTTTATTATTATATATAAATTGTGTATAATGAGGAGTTGTTAGTATAATCCAAAAGGAATATTTTATTTTCTTCTTTTTAGAGCGTTTAAATAAAAGCTTTTTCTTAAAAAGTTTTTTTACTTATTTTTTTTTATTTTTTACTTTTTAGTTATCGCTGGCTAGGTTCGTCAGTCTGGTCATCTCATTTAATGCATCATTGTTGCAAGGACGTTTGCCGGTTAATTTTGAACAGTCCAGCTCTTCAATCTGTAGACCTTCTTATGATGTTACCCTACTTAAGGCCACGTATGCTTGACCAGCAGCAAAGAGCATTGAGCCTAAGTAAATAACGGCGTAGTCGACAGTACTACCTTGCATTTTGTGAACTGTACAAGCCCAAAATAATACGATTGGCAGCATTCTTCGTTTCTCAGTTCCGTGGCCATACTTTGCCGGAAATTGCACAGACTTTGGCTGAATTAGATGGACACCGTCTTTTCCGAAGTCAATACGAACAGATGGTATGTCGCGGTGTCGTACATTTGTGCTCTTCGCAAGCAGGGCCATATAATTTCAATAATATGTCCAATGGCACCATTCACGAGACCTTTCGCGACATCCAAAAAATCCTCAAAATGCCCTTTCATTTGATACCCATATTGTAGAAGTAGACTAAAGGTAACTATTCCGCCATCCTGCATGGTCCGCCATATTGGATTCAGAATGACGTCATATTCTTTTTCTAGTCACTCTTAACAAGCCCTTTCATTTGATACCCATATTGTATAAGTGGATTAAATATAACTGTTCTAACATCTTGTATGATCCGCCATATTAATTTTAGAATGACGTCACATCTTATCTTATCTTATCTTATCATATATTGTCATCCAAACAAAATGCGTCCACAAAATTTCAGCACAAACGGTTGAATATATCTACTTCAAAATTGAGTTCAAAGATTTCACCCGAACACACAAATATACATACATTGCAAGTTAAATAAAAGCTTTTAAAAAAAAAGAGATTCGCGAGTAATATTTTAGTATGAGCAGGGATGATTTCAATATCTACAACAATAGAAATAATAGCAATACCCAGTTTCAATTTACATCTTTGATTAAAAAAAGGCAAAAGGTAGAAAGGGAATTTTCAATACAATCGGACCCTGATATTGAACTCGAAACTCCTAACCGTCTTTATCTATCAACATCTTTCTCTTATTCATATATTACTAGTGAAAAAAAAGACCATAAATAAATAAAAAATAACTAATCCTCAACATAGGTTAAGCTTAACCTAACAATGTCACGTAATGTTCAGAAGTATTAGTACCTCTGCCAACCTCTTCGGCGTGAACATTTAAGTCCTTGAATATATATTTAAAACATCTTCATATTATTTGGGTTAGACGTAATGGCAAGACTAGGTATAAAATGGTTGCCCCACTTGAAAGTTTATCTTAACTTCTTATTCATTTAAGTTTAGTGTAGTGCCGGCTTTGAATGTCACTACCCCTTTCTCCCCACGGGTGTCGTAAGAGGCGACTAAGGGTATGGGGCTTTTTAAAGTGGTTGTTAGGCGATGCGGTTAGAAACCCATCACCAACGATACTTTATATCTACCATCTTGTCCCCTATCAACTTCCAAATGTGGCTGAAGAGTTTTTAATTCTAAAGCTCTGGCTACCCCTTTTGGGATTTATGGCCGTGAGTATATGTTTGTATGTATGCATACGCAAATATTTTGATTTGAATAAATAGACAAAGAAGCGTCATTAGAAGAAAGACCACGATTTATTAAACATTACTAAGAAACTCATTTACACAAGTACTTGTAAATAAGGCTAACACGAGCGGCGGCGCTCGCCGGGAAAATCGTATATGATTATGTTATGCAAGAACTTTGTGACTGATTTAATAGGAAACCTGTTGAAGTTCCCTGGTGCAAGAAACGTCTTGTTTTAACATTAACAATTTTCACTTACTTCATCTCTAATTGAATAGTATACTCAGGCTATAAGTCCCATTAGGGTCGGCAGAGATTATCGAACGCCATTTCGTACAATTCTGTCTAAGCTATCTTGTGTCATAGTTGTAAATTTCATTAGGGTAGGAAGGGATTTTTGACCTCTCAAGCTTCTTCCACATTCCTGAATCCTTTCATTCGTGATATTTTAATCTTGCTACATGCATCGGACGCCTGGATACATACATATACTTACGATATTAGAGCCTATCAAGGGAGGCAGAGACTATCGATCGCCATTTCTTACTATCCTAGCAAACCTCTCGGAAGCTTTAGGAATTAAGGGTATAAATAAAAAATGTGGTAAGAACGTATATAGTATACTTGAAATGTATGTTAATAATAAGATTTGGAGTTAATTTGACCCCAATAACTTTTCACAACGAATGACGTTATTGAACCATTCTAACAATGTGGTCCTGTGGTTACAACTCTTTTCTGATCCAAAATTCACCTACAATTCCCGCTCAGGCTAGTTAATAGTATGGTAAATATAAGTATTGATTAATAAAAGAGCATATCGCACGCTTAATACTACAGTGACCTATGTCAAAATTTTGCTGTGTTGAGTTACATTACTACACAGACCTTAAAATCATGCTCAACAACATAATATGAATACGAGACGATACGGACCTAAGTGAAATTGAACCTTTTTGTGTTAAGAATACGGGTGTTTTCCCGTATTCTTAACACAAAAAGCCTATGTTGTAGAGCATAATTTTAAGGTCTGTGAATTATTGTAACTCAAATTATCAAAATTTTGACATAGGTTACTGTAGTGTTAAGCGTGCGATATAAGAAAATATTGATCGATGTAAACAAAGCTAGAGAGATTTGCCAGGTTCGTACAAAGTGGCGATCGATAATGTCTGGCTATCCCAACAGGAATTATTGGCGTGAGTTGGGTATATAAGTATTGGTAAATCATTTGAGTAACATAGCTTATTTTCTAGTAAATCGTCTTATTTTTTTTTAATGCTGCGCAATTAGCTATCCTCAATGACCCATTAGATATAATATTGAAGATTTTTCCAAATTGGACCTGTAGTTGCAGAAGTTAGAAAAATTCGTTGAAAGCGCACGTTTTTCAACAGAGCAATTAATGTTTACACTAAGTTTCCTTATATTAATGACACATAACATATATAAAAAATTTGAATTTTTGTTCATGAAAACCTCATGTGGGGATTATTACTAATAAATAAATAATAAGGAAAGATTTTTTTTATTTATTCTTTATTTATTACTAATAATCCCCACATGAGGTTTTCATGAACAAAAAGATTTAAATTATGTGATAGTTAGGCGTTTTCAACATTTGCATTATATCTGAAAAGATAGACAAGTGGACTTCCGAATTAGTAAAAAATTCGGAGGTAGGAAACGCAAACACTACTGAAACGTGTAAAAGAAATAAAGAATAGAAAAATTCGCACTGGCATCCATTGACACGGTAGCTTAATTGGCAAGAGCGACGGGGGTGTATACCCGAGGTCGCGGGTTCGAATCCCGCCCGTGTCGAAATTTTTCTTTCCTTTATTTATTAATAAATAAATAAAAAAGTTGAATGCAGCCTTTCACACAAACAAACATTGACGACACAGAAGTTGTCATCCAACAAACGTTTCGTTTTTCCCCTCAGTTAACTCCCAAATATTGCAGAGAATTACTTATTGTGTGGCTCTGGCCACTCTTTTTTGAATTCAAAACCTTCAGTATACTTATGTATGTTTGTAAAAAAATATAAAGATCCCTAAGGATTAGCCTCCTGCAAGTCCTGATCTTAATCATTTGAGAATACTTTAGATAAAATTTCCAGTTTAACACTTTATCGAAGTATTAAATCGCTGAAAGCATATATTTAGTGCAGACAGCTGCCTCGATACCATTGGATGTAATGCATGTGGACATAGATGAATCGCCAGAACGCTTGGAGAAATGTGTAAGAGGTAAACGTGTTTATTTTTAATTGTTTTCATGTATATTATAATCTTTATAATCAAGCATGTAAGAGAGAGCACCTTTATTCGTTTATTTTTTGCTTGGCTAATTTACTTCTTACTTTCGAATAAAACATCATAAACAATAAACTTTATAAAATTAAATTTGACTATTACTAAGATGAATTAAAATCTTGCTGTGTAGTGTCGGCTTTAAATAGCAATACCCCATTTCTTCCGGAGGGTGTACGTAAGAGGCGACGAACGGTATTGGGGCTTTTAAGGGATTTTTGGGCAATGCGGTTGGACCTTTATTTTTACCATCTTTTCCCTACTCACATTTCCAAAAGTGACTGAGGAATTTCTAATTCCTTAGCTCTGGCTACCCCTTCTAGGGATTTACAGCCGTGAGTATATGTATGTATGTAAAAATCTTCACGAATCGCCTAATGGTACTAGTCCCCATTTATTTAGCTTTGAAAAAGGTACCGGTGCCGCGAGCCGCAAATATTATCCCACCAAAAACTTGACTTGGCATGGCGGGGGCACTCCCGTACCCCCAGATATTATAAATCATTTACGCAACAACTTTGCCTCCATAATGTGCTAAGTTATGTTCTAGTAAAAAATACAAACCGACATTAATATTCGCTTTTAATGATTGTACATTCTTAAGCTACGAAACGTTATTCCAAGTATGTTTATATGTTATAGTATATCTTGCCGTGTAGTGCCGGCCTAGAATGTCGCTACCCCATTCTACCCACGGGTGTCGTAAGAGGCGACTAAGGGTATTGCGGCTTTTTATTGGATTTTTGGGCGATGCAGTTGGAGACCCATCACCAAAAACCTTTATTTTACCATCTTTGCCCCATTCAACTTGCAAAAGTGGCTGAGGAATTTATAATTCCTTAGCTCTGGCTACCCCTTCTAGGGAACTATAGCCGTGAGTATATGTATGTATGTATGTATATCTAGAATAATGCAAGTTCGCCTCTTACGACACCCGAGGGTAGAAAGGGGTAGCGACATTCTAAGCCGGCACTACACGGTTAATTCCTTATTATTCCTTATTTCGTATTCTAGATATGTGTTGTATATAAGAGTATTTAAACAAATATCACAATGTTTTGCAATTTTGCTGTGTAGTCAGCTTAGAATAGCACTACCCCATTTCTTCCGGTGGGTGTCGTAGTACGCCGTATGTATGTATGCATCACAATGTATGCCGCCCCGCTAAAAGCTGTATGGCGTTTTGTTGTTGTTTTGTTCGTCTCTTCACAAATCACTGTTAGCTGGAAATACATATCTGCTATGACACATCTAATTTTCTTGTTTTGGCATATCTAAACTGTTATTTGTATTGCGAATTTATCCCATGTTTTTGTCGTTCAGTTTCATTACGTGATGGTAACTTCCGTGAACATATTTCTTGGATGTATCTTAATGATACCGTATTTAAATAGTAAGTATATTGTTATTAATAATGTAATGTTATATAGTTTCTTTAGGATTGGTTAATGAAATGATTTTATCAAGTCTTTAACTGTCCATGCATTACATGGTAATGCACTGAAAAGCTGGTTTGATACATCCGTGCATAACAAATAATGCAACAGTGTATTTATCTAGATTATGAGAATGATTATGGGATATCAAGTGCTGAGAAAATAAGATAGCCATGGGACGGTCAAAGTTTTAATAACCTTATTTCTTATTCTGAAAGATATAGCTTTTGGTCATAAGATCGGACTACCTATTACATTATTAATAAAGAACTTAACTTAACGTAATGTTTCTTAATGGACGACATGATAGTCCAGTGGGTAGAACACCCGCCCATAAACAGAAGGGCGTGAGTTCCAATCCTGGGTCGGGTCTACACCAATTTGTCTTTTCTAAAGTCATATGTGTGGTTAATGTATCATGGTTGTTAACGGTGAGGGAAAACATCGTGAGGAAACCCACATGGCTGAGTTGTACTTGGTCATGTGACAGTGTATTCGTAAAAAACGGCGATAGGCCTGCCCCCTATCACGTAAGTACACTGTCTAAGCAAAACGTGGGTACCTTCTCTGGACACTAGATGGCGCTGCCATGTGAGTTCAGAAGCATTGGTACCTCTGCCAACCCCTTCGGGGATAAACGGCGTGAACGTTTATGTTATGTTATGTAACTTAATGTCTTGGAATATTCGAATTCATATGTAAATAATAATCAAACAGTTTTGTCACGTCCCAAGCTATATTTAACATTAGCACCCCAAACATATTCCATACACCAGGTGACAATAATGTCACGTGATGTTGAGAAGTGCCAATCGTTTCGGGGACATACGGCGTTCTCTTGTGTCTTGAGTCACCACTAACACGCAATAAAAACCAGCCAAATTCTAATTAGACTAAAGGGACGTGCACTATTATTAAAGGACCATTCTAGTTAGACTAAAGTAAAGTCCACTATTATTTATAAAAAAGAAAAAAATCTTTGTATGGCAGCCCTTTGAAATATTATTTTCATTACGTTATGAACTTTAAAAGTTTTATCAATCATTTCAACTGTTGCGTTTATCAATTTCGAGTAGGTACATAATTCTAATTCCAAGTAAAAATGTTCGTTGGATTAACCCTTTATGAATTAATTTTAATTTTTCTCTTAGTATACTCGTAATTATTTGTGACCACAGAATATATAAAAGGCCTGTTAAAAATTCAGGTTCATGAGAAAGAGTCTGTTGAGAGACGGCAGACGGGCAGATATCAATGTCTCAATAATCTGGTACAGACACCATACCAAATAGGTATAAACTCTAACTAAATCTAAATGTATTCCAACCGGTCTATAAACGTTTTACGAGGCCGTCCTCTACTAACAAATTCCATCCACATGGGCTCTATATTTACTTCATATTTTGTAAAATTATTATCTTAGTCTCATCTTAAACTAAGTTAACTGGGGACCAAGTGTGTGGAACATATCGTACACTTGAAAACAAACTCAAATATAATATAAGGCAACCGTGAGTGTCAGTGGGATAAATAACGCAAAAATGCTTAAGCCAGGATGTAAAAATCAATCTTTGCCGATAAAACAGCAGATAAAATCACCTATCACAGTTAACGTATGCTAAAATAAAATTACTTATGTCTCATTCATACATAGTCATAAAATTTTCAAAATGATCCATATTATAAGCCTGGAGTTTATTTACTATAAGGATCGTTGAAACTTGAGGAGAAGAAACCATCAATCACACTTGTCGTTGAAAATAATGTTCATATGTTTGAAATTTTATTGTTATGACTTTTACTTCGTAATTTTATTGGTTTGAGCACCGAATTGTTATTATAATAAAATGAGTTACGCCGATGCGCCTTTTCGCAAAAAGATATTGTGGTTTTAGCTTGTATAATGTGAAATCAGATATTTTTTTGTTAATTTAATCTGGTTTGTGTATTATTGGAGTATTTCGCCCAGCTTCGCAACGGCCCATTAGCTCAGTTGGTTAGAGCGTCGTGCTAATAACGCGAAGGTCGCGGGTTCGATCCCCTCATGGGCCACATTCCTTTTTGTGTTTTTATATTTTAACAATTTTATTGAAAAATAAGAAAAATAACCCCAAAGCGTGAAAGGTAAGTTTTTGTAAAAAAATATCAGTATTTTAAGTCAAAGTAAATATTTAAATAATGTCATCGTGTTTTTCAATTATGATGTCAGTTCATAACAATAAAATCACAAAAAAAATAGTTAAAAGCAGCTTAATTAATTTGCGCTATATAATAAAGCTTTTCTTTTAAAAGGTAAAAAAAAATGTTTAATTAAAAAAATATTATATATATAGCTAAACTTACCTTAATATTTTTTTTCTAGCTTAGAGTCACACAGTCCAGTTGATAATATAAAAAAACACACTTCACAATATCAAACCAAACTGTTTCATTCAATTACCGACTAGGTATAACTCGGAGCTGCTGACGCTTTTACTAGACACGTACGCCTACCACTGTAGTAACGGCAATACTGCCGCGTGACCCAGCTGTGAATATTTTACTAACCTATGTAATAGGCGTTCCATGAATAACGAACTCTCGACCTTAAATCTCTTAAAAAAATGTGAAAATATATTGTTTTCTCATTGTTCGTTTTAAATTGTTTGTAGTTTTATTGAATTGTTAATTATTAAACACTTTTATAGACTTGTAATTAGTACTTAGAAAACTTTTTTATATTAGTACCTTTAATAGATTAATGTTGTTATGTTTACATAAATTCCCGTTTTAATATTTTCATTAACAAATGTCGTGTACACCTGTAATAGGCTATTACAACAAAATTATAGATTTTATATTACTTTTCATTTAATGTAACTTTCTTAAGCTGCTGGTGTTCCAAATGTAATAAATAAATAATTATTTGTTGTTTAAATATTATGTTTTTAAATAGTATCATCAAAAATACTGGAAAGCCACCTTAGTGACTTAGCAACGTCAATATAAATATTATTTTACGATAATGAAAATTGTTTTATGATTTCTCAATGGGATTGGAATATTTGAGGAAAAAATCTATTGAATGGTATATTTATTTTTGTTGCGTTTGGCAATATACGAGAAGTTTTCCAGAAATTGACAAATAATTACTAGAATATCTGTATATAATAATAGTTATCTTGTTTAAAAAAACTACCTATCACAATGGCAACTGGTTCGAGTACGTCAAAGATTAGAGGGCAACAGTGGTAGATGTTCTTCAGCTATAAAATTTTATCCCTGCATATGTGGGAGCTTGTCAATCTCATATTGTTTACAATATATATTGTTTAGCTGTAAGCCCCCCAAACATTGTAAAATAAAATAAATAGGTTCCGTAGTATAAAATAGAGAAGGAGAATTTTCGTATCCAAACCCCTTGACACATAATTAAAAAGCTGTTGAAATTTAGAACGCGACAAGCAGAACTCATCGAGTTTATATTTCACCATTAGTTTCCAATGGGGTAGGCAGAGTCTATCAATCGTTGATTAGTAGGACCTGGAAAAACTTCAGTCTAGTTTAAAAATATTTCATTCAAACATTCTTGAAAGTGATTTTTTTTTTTATACAGGTCTTTTAAGATTTTGCTATTTACCAGAGCCAGAGCTATAATATCCAAGGATCCAAGGTCTTCAGATCCCTATCTCACTTGCATGTAAGGTTCATACATACATACATAAATATTCTCACGCCGTTAGTTCCCATTGGGGTAGGCAGAGACTATCGATTGCCACTTTGTACGATCCTGGCAAACCTCTCTGGCTTCGTTTACATCCATCAATCTTTTCATACATGCTCTTTTATTCTTCATACTACGGACACCTGCCTTTTTGAGCACATTTTCTATTTGATCCAAATGTGTCCTCCGAGGTCGTCCTCTAATAACATTACCTTCCACATTGGCTTACTTGGTAAGGTTCACTCAATAATTATTGTGAAGCTGTGCATATATAGCATTGTATTATGTATATTGTATATTACACCCTTGTAAAATATTATACAAGCCGTATAAGGCGGGGTTTTTTCCTTTTTTTTTCGAAAATATCTCTGTTTTTTAAAATACTAGTTTGAATAGTATTGTTGATTTATGTTACGTAGCACCTGCTTCTAGTGAAGTTATAGTAGACTAGAAAAGAGGTAAAGATTTAATATGTGTTTTGTAAGTAATAGATTCCACTCGGCTTAATAGAAACACTGAAATCGGTCAGATTTCATAAAAAAAATCAATAATAATTTACTAATAAATAAAAAATAAATAGAGGAATGAAAAACTTCGACACAGGCGGGAATAATAATTTACCCAATATCTGTGTAAATAGGGTTGGCTTCATTTTCAAATATATTTAAATTTTAATGAATAAATTCATTAAACTTCGCGAAGTTTTTCATTTCCTGAACGTGTCGTGAATCTGTGACGTGGTTGTCTGCGTCACTCCATTCTTGAATTACCTTATTGATTAAGCGCCACCTCTCTTCAGTATCCTAAGGCTTTGGATTTCATCTCATTGCTACTCAAACAGACGTCGTTAATCTAAGGATTGCTAGGGTATTGCATTCTGTTGCTATGGCTAAACGGTGAAACCTGGCAGAGGTACTAATACTTCTGAACGTCATGTGACTTTATTTTCGCCTGGTGTTCAGAGTACGTAGGCGTTTTACTTGGACAGTCTACTCACGTGGTAGGGGGCAAGTCTATCGCCGTTTCGTCCGAAATAACTACCACATGACTTAGTACAATCCATCAATCAGCCATGTGGATTTCCTCACGATGTTTTCCCTCACCGTTACCCGATAAAGGTTTCTAATAATACCAATATTAATAACCATGATGAATTAACCACTGTATGTCTTTATAAAAGGCAAATTGGTCCGAGTCGGCATTTGAACCCTCGTCGTCTGTGCACGAAAAGCGGTGTTGAACCCACTGAGCCATCACGGTTAACTTTTTATTTTCCACAAACAAAACTATTATCGGAATATCTAGTGAAAATTTCTGCGTGATTATAGCGAAGACTAACTAAAACCCTCTCCGTGTTTCATCAGATAAACATTTCCGAGAACCAATATGTCAAATTGGAATATCGGTCACCATCTCGTCACCACTATGCATCCAATGCCAAATTGAAAATTCAGGTACTGTCATTGATATGATAGATTATTGTGTTTAACGTATTTTTGTTCTAAAATGTTCATCAATGTTTTCAAACAGCAAAACTTACTGACATAAATACAGATGTATACTGATATACTAACATATACTCGCGCCATTATTTCCATTTGGGGTAGGTAGAGACTATCGATCGCCAATTTGTACGATCCTAGCAAACCTCTCTAGCTTCGTTTAGATCCATCAATCTTTTCATATTAGCTATTTTATTCTTTATACTTCGGACGCCTGCCTTTTTGAGCACACTCTCTATTTGGTCTAGTTGATTACTTAATATTTCTCTACGTATAAAATAAGCAAAACTGACTGACTAACTTAGAACCACTGCACAGCTGAAACTATTGTACCTACAAACTTGATTTTTTGCCCTGGGTTCCTTTTATAGTGTAAGTTTGTACTAAGAAGAGAATTTTAGAAGTTCCACCCCTAAAAAGTGAATCCGGAGAATGAACTTAAAATTTATCTCTTGTTAATGTGAATTTAGTGGTTTGAAAATTATTATACAATTTTTCAATTAATTTTTTTAACAATTTGAGTAGGTTAAAGGAACAAAATATTTAAGTAAAAGCGTAATAGGGGAGTAAATGATTGAAAATGTTCTCATATCTATAAATTTTAAATCACCAAAAATGAAAATATGCTTGATATCTTGCATTGGGGTTTCTTTTATGATATAAAATAACCTTATATGAGAAATATCAGCCCAAGTGAAAATAAAATAATTAAATATAAACAAAAAAAATGATATAATCTATCTATCTATACTTATAATAAATCTGTAGAGAGGTCAATTCTGTACATGAAATATATTTTCAAAATAACTATCAGGTGATGATTAGGGATCGATACTGATGCCAAAAATGCAATCAGTAAAATTTTTGTCTGTCTGTCTGTCTGTCGGTTTGTATGTTCCTTATGGAAACAAAAACTACTCGACGGATTCTAACGAAACTTGGTAAAATTATTCTTCATACTCCTGCGCAGGTTTTTGTATACTTTCCAGCAGAGTAGTAAAGGGAAATTTTGGGAAAACGGGAGAAGTTACTCCATTTTTTAAGCTTCCGTCGCGTGCAGCCTTAATGGTTAAACTTACATAGAAATCATGTATGACGGATGGTCTGTCTGTCCGTCTGTCTGTCTGTCTGTCGGTTTGTATGTTCCTTATGGAAATAAAAACTACTCGACGGATTTTATCGAAGCTTGGTAGAATTATTCTTCATACTCCTGGGCAGGTTATAGTATACTTTTTAGTAGAGTAGTGAAG
The DNA here is from genome assembly GCA_963576735.1 of Bedellia somnulentella. Classification (NCBI taxonomy): domain Eukaryota; kingdom Metazoa; phylum Arthropoda; class Insecta; order Lepidoptera; family Bedelliidae; genus Bedellia; species Bedellia somnulentella. The sequence goes on along the minus strand of OY755184.1, from coordinate 3,477,988 downwards.
GGGAATTTCGGGAAATTTTGGGAAAACGGGGAAAGTTACTTCATTTTTTAAGCTTCCGTCGCGTGTGCAGCTTTAATGATAACCATTTACATAGAAATCATGTATGACGAAAATATTCTACATTAAAGTGTCTAAAAAATATCCTTGAACAGCATATGTCTATCTATTATGGTTGGCTCACAATAACACGTGTAACTCCTGATAGCTCAGCAGTTCGGAGCATTCTGATTATATTTGTTTACTCTTAAGTTTATAGTTCTCTCATTCATCTCTTATTTAAAAAAGTTTACATTATTACCCATTCAATAAAAAAAGAATCATAGAAATCGGTATAAAAAACACCAAACTTATACATAAAATAAGCCATCGCGTCCTGTCGTCGCACGTGTATACTGAATCATGCGATATGGATTATTTTTTTAGTAATGGTTGCTCGGGCAAAAAATAGCCGTGAGTATATGTATGATGTATGCAAAATTTGTAACTCTGTTTGTTTGTTTGCATGGGACTATTTTTGGAGATACTGAACCGTTCATTAAAGCGCTTTCACAATCACAAAGCTTCACTATTCAGGAGTGCTATAAGTTGCGCTAAATCTCACAAAGGTTGAGCAGTGATTGAAGAAACCTCAGATATTTTTAAAACTGCGATTAATAAAAACTTTAAACTAATAACATTAAGATCTCGTTCACCGAGAAAGAAAATTTTAAACAATTTTAAAAATCAATTGGGTATTTAATATTAACTGGATATTGAAATATTTAACCCCAAGGCGCGATACTCTAGTATCTTTGTGGCTTCCATCAAAGTTGAATTAAACTTAGTTTAATTTCCTATGATCGCTAATCGTACATCAAAAGTAACGCTTCTTTGGCAATATCCATACATATACTCACGCCGTTAGTAGACAGAGACTATTGATCGCCATTTTTACGATTCTGACATACCTCTCTAGCTTCGTTACATCCATCAATTTCTCATACATGCTCTTTTATTCTTCGTACATTTGATTTTAATAATTAGCAGTGTAGTTTCAGCCTCAAATAACGTTAACCTATTTCTTCCCGTCTTGGGTGTTGTATGAGGCAACATAGGCTTATTAATTGACTTTTGGGCAATGCAGTTGGAGATCCATCACCCAAAATTCATTGTTTTAATGATGATCTTTTCTTCACTTAATTTTCTAAAGAAGAGTTTCTTTTTCTGAAGTTCTTGTTACCAATTTTTGGAATCAATATTAATAAAGAATTAGAAATTCCTCAGCCACTTTTGGAAATGTGAGTGGGGAAAAGATGGTAAAAGTGAACGTCGTTGGTGATGGGTCTCCAACCTCATCGCCCAAAAATCCCTTAAAAGCCCCAATGCCGTTAGTCGCCTCTTACGTACACCCATCGGTAGAAACGGGGTATTGCTATTCTAAGCCGACACGACTTAGTATAAGAATGTATATGTAAAACTGATGTATGATTTATAAAATGTACAGCGGTCGTTAACGACAATGAAAAACACATTGACAGGTTCCTTAACGGCAAAATGAATTCCGGATTAGAACCTCCAAATAAATCTTGTCGGTAATGCGTCTCCAACTGCATCGCCCAAAATACATTTAAAATGTACCAATACCTATACCTCTTACGACCACCAATGGGACTTCCTAAGCGGACTCTATACTTCAACCTGAAAAACTATCTTAAATGAATATTTAAGCAACAATAAATCAATCTCAAACTGGGAAAACAATAAAAAGAATAAACATGGTAGTATTTCGAACTGTGTATGCTATATACTATGCCTAAGATATATTTTGTTTGGTAAAACGACTAAACCAATGATATTTTTAATAAAAGACAAGGTCAAATGCGAGGAAATATTTAAAAGCAAGTCTACGCAAAATAATACTTAAGTAGGCATACAAAAGAACTTCGAGGAACCAGTAAGATGCTTAGAAATTACCAAAAGGAAATAACGAGAAAAGGAATTTTGCCGCACAATTTGCAATGAAAATTATTATTCTGTGTTGGCGGGAGATTGGATTATGTGCGCCATTTATTAACTCCGGGCACATGAAATATTTACAGTCGACAACAGATTAAGCAGTACATTACGTACTGACTGCTGCCACATCCTTATATTCGAGTTGTAAACTGGATTTTTGCTGCTAACTGTACTACCAGACTAAAGGCCATCGGTTGGTGATAATTTCTAAACTAAGTAATAGTTATCGAAGGTTTCATTGTGTCTCATCTTATTTCTGGTATATTCTCACGCATCTAATGGGTACCTCTGCCTATCTCTTTTCTATAATTGTGTAGGACTAATAAGTTGTATTGTAACACCTTTTTTATATTTATAATAGCTCAGTAACTGAATGGAAAGAGCACTTCCAAGATCTATACCAATCTGTTTTTCTTCAAGTCATTATGTCTTTAAATATATTATTATTATGTCTTTGTCATGGGCCAAACATTAAATACTAAATTATCCTTACACCAAACGCGACAACTATAGAATAGAATAGAATATAATGTAATTTAATTGTGTTAATTTAATATTTATGTCGCAGGCGGATTATAATATAATCCACCGTTTTACATTACGGCTTGCCGCTATCTAAAACAGCGCCGTTTTGTAATGTGGCGGTTCAAGCATTAGCCGGATTGTTATTGCGATACGTTCTTCAATAAGGCGGCACACGTTTAGCCGCATCGTAAAAACGCACCCGAGTATAAACTCAGGTGTGCTTTTTCTTACATAACTTTTTAACTCCTATCATCGGAGGACCGAAAATATTTCACATATCATTTAAAATCATAATGATTAGTCTTCATAAAAAAATGAAGTTCTACTTGGGTGGGGCGGGGGCAAAAGCCCCCTGCAGGGGAAGAATAGCTAGGTTACATTTAGCTAGGTTAGGTTAGGTTATGTATCCCCCACACGGTGCAGCCTTGTCGTGGCGTGGGGGCTCAGTAGCCCCGGACTAGCCACCCGGGGTAAAGCTAATGCACTGAGGTGGCGTCGCTCCCAGTATCCCTCTCATTAGAGAGGGGACAGGGGACGCGACGCAAATCGGAACCCCAGCGGCAGTTGTAGCCGCTGTTGCTGGGACCGAGGGCCTTGCCGTCACCGGCGGGCCGCGAGGAGTCAACCTCTATAAAAAATCGGAGGAGAAAACCTCGTTAAAATCATGGGGTGGGTTGCTCCCGTTTCATTTCGAGGTGTAGAGACGGAACGGGAGCAAGAGGGGAACTCGTAACCCTGGCAGTATTGCACTTCCAGGGCCGAGGGTCTTGCCGTGGTGTAGGCTTGACCGCGAGGAGTAAACCTCTATAAAAAATCGGAAGAGGAGTAAACCTTCCGCAAACATCCTAAGACAAAACCTCGTTAAAAAATCCGTGAGGTGGTGGGCTGCGATCGGCGGGATGCAATCTGCTCCTCCGCAAGGAGAACCTCGAGGGGGCGGGCGTATGGAACTTGCGGCCCAAACGTCTGCGGTGCTGAGGCAGCACAAGGGGTGGTGGGGGACTCCAAGTCCCCTGAGATGGACGCCGAGAAGGGTGGTGCGCGGGATTGGAGGTAGACTGCCACGGGCGTTCCCACCAATCCCGCATCAAAGCACCGAAGATGGCCACCGTGGGGTTTTAGTCGGTAAGAGTCCGACATACCTTCGTCAGCCCGCCGGGTGACGTCGGATCCATGAGGAAAAAAAAAGGTTAGGTTATGTATAAAACGAGCGAGCGAAGCGCAGCGGAGCGAGCACCTTTAATGCATTATCTGTATTGAATTTTTTTCTTAAAGTCACTGTTATCCGACATATTTATAACGTTTTCATAGTTTAATTCAATCAAAACTTCACAATTTAACAACCCACTCGCCATTGTTGTTGTTATGTCAGGTAGCGCTACGGGTGTTAAGAATCGGAACTAAAAACTTTCAAAGTGGCGGCTAATCTCTCGCTTTTATACATTATGGCTAGCCGTGTTGAATGACATATGGCGCCGAATGCAAACCGGCGGTTTAATATCTAGCCGCATTTAATCCGGCTAATGCTTGAACCGCCGCATTACAAAACGGCGCTGTTTAAGATAACGGCTAGCCGTAATGCAAATCGGCTGATTATACAATCCGACTGCGACATATATTTATATATATATATATATATATACATATAAGAAGAGTGTGGTTAATTTGTCATGGTTGTTAACGGTGAGGGAAAAACATCGTGAGGAAACCCACATGGCTGAGTTGTACTTAGTCATGTGACAGTGTATTCGTACAAAAACGGCGATGGGCCTGCCCCCTATCACGTGAGTACGCTGTCCATGCAAAACGTGGGTACTCTGAACACCAGGTGACAAAGTCACGTGATGTTCAGAAGTATTAGTACCTCTGCCAACCCCTTCGGGGATATTCGGCGTGAACGTTTATGTTTATATGTTATTATGTTGTATAAATATAAATATATAACATAACATAACATAACATAACATAAACGTTCACGCCGAGTATCCCCGAAGGGGTTGGCAGAGGTACTAATACTTCTGAACATCACGTGACTTTGTCACCTGGTGTTCAGAGTACCCACGTTTTGCATGGACAGTGTACTCACGTGATAAGGGGCAGGCCTATCGCCGTTTTGTACGAATACACTGTCACATGACTAAGTACAACTCAGCCATGTGGGTTTCCTCACGATGTTTTCCCTCACCGTTAACAACTATGATAAATTAACCACACATATGTCTTTAGAAAAAGACAAATTGGTGTAGGCCCGACCCAGGATTTGAACACTAGTCGTTTGCACGATAACCGAGTGTTCTACCCACTGGGCTATCACGGTTAATATAAATATATATATATATATATATATATATATATATATATATTGATGCGCACTGACGCCGCAATCAGGTAAATTACTCCTTTCTAAGCCAGCTATCTGCTCGGGTAAGTTTGCTATAAATGATATTTATGCATACAGATATACCAAAAATACTCTGGTTTTTATGGTTTATTTATAGCTGTGTAGTGCCGGCTTAGAATAGCACTACTCCTTTTCTTCCGGTGGGTGTACGTAAGAGGCGACTTACAGTATTGGGGCTTTTAAGGGATTTTTGGGCGATGCGGTTGGACACCAATAACCACTATTTCACCATCTTTTCCCCACACAACTTCCAAAAGTGGCAGAGGAACTTCTTATTTCCTAGCTCTGGCTACCCCTTCAAGGATAAATCCCTTCAAGGATAAAGCCGTGATAATGTATGTATGATTATTTATATCTTTGTATCATTTTATTTTATAATCTATATTAATCATAACTATTGTATATTTAATTAATTCCTGTTTATTTTGATAATTTTATTATTATTTTATTTCAGTTACATGTATTATGTTATGAATGAATGAATGAGACCGCATGTCAATTTAAAGTCCAGTGCTAACTGAAATCAGTGTTGTGAGGTAACACTCGCAACAATGAGGTCAGTTAGTAACCCTTTCGTTGCCAGACTTTCTTTTTCTTATTTTTTTCATCTGTATACGTTTACTGTACTTTTTATTTTTTTTTGTGTGTTAGGTGTTGTATTTTTGTATACAACAAATAAATATTTTCAATCTTTTTTTCTTTTTTATACAGCAAAATTTAAAGTAATATAGTCCCGTTTTCTGTACTTTTTATTTGTTTTGTGTGGTAGGTGTTGTATTTTTGTATACAACGAATAAATATTTTCTATCTTTCTTTCTTTTTTATACAGCAAATTTCCAGTAATATAGTCCCGTTCTATCTTTTTAGTACGCAACCCTAAAATAAAAACTCGCTATTGCGGTAAAAATTGTCTAATAAAAATATATTTGATTGGTTGATTATTTGACTGTCTGTTCTGTTTGAATTGGGTCCCTCTAGATTTTTTTATTATCATACTTTCTCAAAAAAATTGGTTAGGTTGGCTTCACATATTTATGGAAAAAAATCAGAGCCAAATTAGGCGACGCACAATGTCCAGCAATGTTCGACTTATTTATTTTGAAAAGGAGAATTTGTAATCTTAAGTTGACAAAACCCGACATTCAGTATAAGGAATATTGAATAATGTTACTATTATAAAGTCATTAGAGTTTTTGAGAAAATGCTTAGTTTTAAGTATACAATTATTACGTCTAATTACCTTTATTTTTCGCAGTGCCGTTAGTTTTCACAAACAAACATATCAAATCATCCTTCGATATATTATAGGCGTATATTTTTATTATAATATGCATTTATGAATAGTGTTTTTTCGGTATCACAAATAAACACTTCCAGTTTTATGGATTCGCTAAATTTGAATTAGTAAAAGAAACTGTTTCAAAAAGTGGAATGGTGATAATAAAAGTTTCTCTTTCTGTTAAAATCTATACCTGACCTATGTGGAACGTGCCACAACTGGCTTGAAACTTTTGTTTAAAACTAGATGGTCTCTTGTCTCCGTGATAAAATAGTTAGAGCTTTAAGCTCTACAGGAATTTCACCGAGATTTCAAATAAATCTTGGAGGTTATCCTCTCCCTCCTCCAAATATCATTATCTAAGATTAATGCTAGTTTGATGAGGACATTGCAAGCTAAATCGCATGTTGCAGGCCACGATATGCCGTCGATACCGGCTTCAGTCAATGATAGTCATTGACAACTTAGCAAAATAGAGAAGAAACGAAAAATTACAATATTCGTAAGTGATTCAGTGCATTCCACTGACTTTAACGAAGCAAATGTATGACCATCCAAAGTCAGAACATTGAATCATCCAATCAGGGACAACGCATTTTGACAATAAGTTTTTGCCGTGTAGTGTCGGCTTTGCCGTGTAGTGTCGGCTTAGAATAACACTACCCAATTTCTACCCGTGGGTGATCGTAAGAGGCGACTTAGGGTATAGGGGCTTTTTAAGTGATTTTTGGGCGATGTGGTTGGAGACCCGTCACCAAAAACATTTATTATTACCATCTTTTCCCCAATCAACTTCCAAAAGTGGCTGAAGAATTTCTTATTCCAAAGCTCTGGCTACCCCGTTAAGGGATTTATAGCCGTGAGTATATGTATGTATGTATGTATTTACTTAGCAATTTTTGTACTGAACTACGTTTGGTTTCAGCTCTATTTACTTAAATCCTCTATGACGATAGTAGTTTTTGAGGTCTGCCAACCTGTATTAATCTAGTGTGGTTGGCTGTGGCCTAATCATTGCCTTCAGAATATGCCTCGTTGCCTTCAGTGGGTATCCCCACTATATAATATATCTATTTGAGCATCACTTGCCAGTTGAAGTTTTAAAGGTCGTCGTCGGTTGCTGTCATCCCGCCAGATTTAAGTTTATTAAGTCTAGAACCAATTGATTTTGATATAAACTTTCACGACAGTTGAATTTCATAACATCATGGACTATCATCTTTTATCTAAGAAAATAAAGGCGGGTAGCATGGAACAATGGATAAATGAATACTTGAACCAAGGCACACCCTCTTTTTTGGACGTGTCTGGAATCATCTGATCTTGTGTCCGAATCAAGTCCGAAAATTTCTAAGGATTTCGACTATGATTTGGTATGATTTGCCCCCGTAGTATGAGGCGTGTGAGAGCGAGTATGCCATGTGAGAAGTGAGATACTGACATATTTTGTATGAGCACTCTGTCAGTTTCTGACTTCCCATGTTACATATGCGCTCGCTACTACGCATATGCTACTACGAGTAGTGATTTTTAAAATTGCTTTTACTTAAAAAGACTTATCTTATATCATGCAAAAACACAATGTTAAAACTTCAAAACCAAAAGTAATTGTATCTCTTGACAAAATTTACCAAAATATTTTTATTTCTTTATAGAATGGATTCTCGCTTATGACATGACATTGGCAATTTCAATAGGGTAATGAAACCATATAGTTTTAAAAGCAATCACGAAGATGAATAGCACGATATTACAGACCATAAATCAAACCTTATTGTTACTTTAAAATATTATTTTATGACGCCATTTTAACTAGAGTATTGGCATATTGAAAATATGTTGTAAAGCTGTAATCTACACCCGGCTGAAACCAATGTTATTAATTGCAATGGAATGGTTATTTATTTGAAATTATTGATGGTGAATCATTTAAACAGTTAATATTGCAAGTGTCGGCTGATAATAGCACTGACCTATTTCTTTCCTTGGGTGTCCTCAACCAACCAACATCTTATATGTTACTATTTTCTATGTTGTTATAAATAAATCATGTCTTCATTGCATTTCAATTCAAGGAAAGAAACTTATGTTTTCATAAATATGCGCTACAAGAACCGACAGACTTTGCATTGTAAATTTGCTTATGCCAAACTTTAGGCGTTTTTCCCGATATTCTATGTTCAATCAGGTGTGAATATTTTATTGGTCAAATTTTTCCAGGATGAAAAGTATCCTATGTTACGATGTGGATCATTATCTAGCATTCTGCCAAATTTCATTCAAATGCATTATGTGTTTGAGAAGCCTTTTCGCCTCAAACACACAAAGATCTAAACTTTCACATTTATAATATTAATAGAATTTATTAGCCTTGATTACCCTTGATGCCATCATAAATCTTGGTCCAAACAAATTTTTTTTTTGTCACCAGACTGTAGTGAAGCGAAACGAAGTATTACGATTGGACCCGGTATGTATTTAAGTATGTTTATTAGTTGATCTTATAATCTGGTTCATATTATTTCATTTAATAATTACATAAAGAGATAAAAACTATATTATAATATATATATTCATAATAAGCTATTATAAATGTAACATTACTTTTGACTGAAAACTTTAAAAAGTGTCAATTAAAAATTATAATAATAGCTACTAAAGTTAAAAATATATAAAAACTTAAAATAATATACATAATGTAATAACAGTGTTTAGAATTTGGTCTAGACATGCAATCCGGGCAAAGCAATAAGTAATAAGTCTCAGAGGCGAGTAATCAAGACTATTAACTCAACTGAACTCAAACGTACATGCCCGTACGCACGTATATCCCCGAATTGGTTGGCAGAGGTACTAATACTTCTGAACATCACGTGATATTTTCACCCGGTTTTTCAGTGTACCCACTTTTGCTTAGTAAAAACTGTACATTGAAGAAAAAAAAGAACCGGTGGAATATGTTTAATACATATATGTCTAATACTTTAGTACTTATTTTCCCTTAAAGACTTACAACAATCACTTAAAACTCCCTATGACCTTATCAGCTTGTTGCTCCTAAGTGCAATAATAAATAATAACAATGATATCAAAAGACAAAACGGAATTACGCCTATCCCCTATTACGTGGATACTCTGTCCAAGCAAAACGCGGGTTCTCTGAACACCAAGTGACAATGTTACGTGATGTTCAGAAGTATAAATACCTCTGCCAACCCCTTCGGGGGAATATGGAGTAAACGTTTGGGTTGAGTGCAATAATAACAATGATAACAAAATGCAAATGAGTATCGCAGTGCAGCAAGAGATCAATAAAAGTTAAAAATACCCTCACAGAAAAATGTACAGAGGAAATTTTCGTAGTAATATTACATCGTTCAAACAATAATTGGACAAATAAGGCACTGCAAATTTTCTATGTTAAGATACATCAAAAAGCCTTTATAGAAACAAACCATTGCACTGTGAAAGTTTCGATAAAGGGTTGACGATGTATAAATTTTAATGAAAACTTTTCTAAGTAAAATATATCAAGTACAACTCTTATTTAAATGTAATATCTACACTGTACTGAGACTGGTTTGGTTCAAAATAAAGATATATTGTTATCATACCGTGTATTGTCGGCTTAGAATAACACTACCCCTTTCTACCCGTGGGTGATCGTAAGAGGCGACTAAGGGTATAGGGGCTTTTTAAGTGGTTTTTGGGCGATGCGGTTGGAGACCCGTCACCAAATACATTTATTATTACCATCTTTTCCCCAATCAACTTCCAAAAGTGGCTAAGGAATTTCTCATTCCAAAGCTCTGGCTACCCCGTTAAGGAATTTATAGCCGTGAGTATATGTATGTATGTATGTTATTATAAACTGGTCGCTACATTTTACCAATAATTAAGGACACAAACTTGTATCATACAAGGACCGCAATGAGCATCGACCCTCCGATCTCCTTACTATAGATTTAACTATTTACTAAGTCACAGCTATGGATTTCAAAAACTCTTTTGGCAGTTAATATTAATTTTCTGCTAAACATTGAATAAGCTATTGCCCAATTGGCAAACAAAGCGCTAAATTTAGCATTTGTTGGGATTCCTTATCACAATAGAAACAAAGGAATGTTTTTAACTTTCTTGCAAAACATTTCAAAAACTTACTTTCTTCAACTGTTTGTTAGGAATTTGAAAAAAACATAAAGAAATTCTAAATTAAATAAAATAAGCAGTAAAATCTATCTACATATTACCACAGTTATAGATCCCAAGATGGGGTAGCGAAAGCTTCTTTATAACTAATTCCTCAGCGACTTCTGAAATTTGTGAGGGATGAAGATTGTAAAATTGAGGATTGCAAATGATGGGTTCTCCAGCCAAATCGCCCAACAATTAGCCACTTAAATAGTCTCAATAAAAATCACCTCTCACGGCATTCATTGGGAAAATGACCTCTAAGTTATCTCCTGAGACACCTGCAGGAGGAAATAGGTTATCCTAAGCCGACACTACAGTACTAAAATGTTTACGGGTTAATAAAATTTGAGTATATTTTGTGATATCTCTCACACACATATACTCACGGCTATAAATCCTTAACAGGGGTAGCCAGAGCTTCAGAATCGGAAATAATTCAGTCACTTTTGGAAGTGGGGATTTTTTTTTATAAAATAAATGATTTTGGTGATGGGCACCCAACCGCATATCCCGAAAATCACTTAGAGATCCCGATATTCTTCGACGCCTCTTCACACATGGGAAAAAATGGGGTAGTGGTATTCTAAGCCCACATTATAATCCAATCATATTTTCATGTTGTCACTAATAACTATCTTTTTATCTTTTATCTTTCTTATCATTGCAGCGCATTTCAGCTAGATATTCAAACACAGAATTTCTTACAAGAATAAAAACAGTGTACTCGCCTCTGCAGTAGACAGACGACCGCCTGCGCAGGCGCATGTCTATTTCTAGAACAAAATGGCGCGTCTTTTATTATTGTTTGTCTTACTAATTAGTGTTGTTGCTAGCCAGAGCTCGGATCCAGTAGTGAGAGTCACCAATGGCTTGTTGTCGGGAAAATGGGAAATATCCACCAATGGAAGATCTTACGCTGCGTTTAAAGGGATTCCATACGCTCGTCCGCCTGTAGGAAAATACAGGTTTAGGGTAAGAATTAAATGGTTTATAACTTTGTCATCATGTCACAAAATGAACCACCGTTGTGTGATAGTAATGATGGTTTTCCTATTTCAATTAAAACTTCAATTAGCTCAACTTATTCATTCCTAAAAATGTATAGAAGAAAAATCCAGTAAGCTGATATTATATTTATATATTTTCTAGTTTTTTTATAGTAGGCTCAATAGTATGAGGTAAACCTAACACCTAAGTATTACGCACCAGCTTTACACGGATAGTGTTACACGATCACTACTCACCCCCTATGAGATATAACGGGATGTTAAATAGCCTATATTTTTTCTGAAAAAAAAATTCACGTGTCACAGTGATTATCACCAAACTCCTTCGAAACGGCTTAACCGATTTCAATTAATTTCGCATACACATTCGCTAGGTCCAAGAATAGGTTTACAACTATTTTTATTCTCCTGAGTGATAAGGGTGGTCCACCCTCAACATTTTATTTTTATTTCATTGACTAGAATTTCCCTAGACATAATTTACATGGCAAAACAACGTTTGCTGGGTCAGCTAGACTTTTCAAAAAAAAATAGTTTTTACTTGGTGACAGAAGTTTTTTAAGTCTTTCAAGCTACCATCAATTACAAACAAAAATATTATTAGTATCCCTGTGTTTATCACCATGCAAGCAATTACACAATATATACCTGAAGGGTTTGAAAGGTAATGAGTATTTAGAAACTTAAAGTGATACTAGTGGGTAACCCTGGCGCGACTACGTCGCGTTCTATAAAATGAGTTTATTTTGAAATTTTCCGGCCTATCACAGCGCATCTCTGATCGACTAAAGTTTGCGCGCGCTTATGACACTCAAGCAAAGTCTATGGGCCAAAATCGAAACTTTGAAATTCTGTAACAATTAACTTAATCCAGTTACATCAGATTGTTTTTCAGATGTCTGAATTTTGTGCACACCACGGCCGCGAACTGTACAAAATGATACCTGAACCAAATTTCTAGCTTAACTCATCGCGTCACAGGCTTCCGGGCAAGAAAGAGGCTTACAGAAATAATATATAAAGATTCTTACACACTTAATTCAGCTGTGTAGTGTTTGCTTAGAATAGCATTTTCCCATATCTTCTTGAGGGTGTTGAAAGATGCTTCTATGATGCTGAATCAAACATTATTTATTTTACTCTTTATACCCCCCTTAACTTCCAAAAGTGATTGAGAAATGTGTAATTCCAAGTTTGGCTATATTTTTAGGGCTTATATTTATTAATTTTATTTAAACACTTTATTGCATACAAGTATTTTAAAACGTTATTTTACATCGTGACAGCCAACAATCTATGTATCTATCTTCTATCTATACTATAATAAGACTGTAACGAGGTTAAAACTGTACATTGAAAAAAAAAAACCGGTGGAATATGTTTTATTTTCGATACTGAAGCCAAATTTGCTATTTTTGAAAAAAATGTCTGTCTGTCTGTCTGTCTGTCTGTCAGTATGTCCGTTCATCACGTTAATTCTACCGGACCGATCTTGATCAAATTTGGCATGAATGTAGGTTATACACCTGGCCAACATATAGGATATAATTTATCCCAGATTTCGCAAGGGTTCCTACAGGAGCATACAAAAACATAACTTTTATATGGTTCCCCATATTTACACGATTAATTTTTTCATCGACTGACTTTATCGGACTCTTCATTAATAATCTTTTTGGAAAGAATAAGGGTTTTATCCATTTTCATCAAAATAATTGTCCATTTAATTGTTTGTCTATAGTATGACTACTAGATATATAGGATATCACAAATTTGAGACTTACACAAATGTCTGCGTGGCGTAGCGGTATACCGTTTGGTGAATACTGAGTACGAAAGACCCAGGTTCGAATCCTGGGTGGTCAAAGTCTTTTTGCGATTTTTTTTTGCTTTTGTGTTAAATTAGAATAATAGGATGCACTAATCCTTCTTTTTCACATTCAACTATGCGAATATGTATGAATAAAGATAATTGAAAGCATATTGTATGAATTTTGCGTATTCATTGTAAAAACAGAAGTTAGTGTAGTTAGATAGTGTTTTGGTATTTTGGATGTAAACTGGATACAAAAAATGTAGTCCACGCGGACGTAGTCGCGGGCTAAAAGCTAGTATCATATATATATATATATATATATATATATATATATATATATATATATATATAAATATATATATAGTCAACAGTCAACAAAGGCGGACTTATCGCCTTAATGCGACTTCTTCCAGTCAACATGGGAGGAAATACAAATAAACAAATCTAAAATAGAAATAAACACAACTTATTTACTACCCTAACCTATTTATTAATTTATATACCTAAAAGGTATAATAATTATATTAAATGTATTTATAAAATATCTTAATAAATGTTCATGTACATACACAAATATAAAAAATATAAACCAGAGCTTCAGAGCTAGAAACTCCTCAGCTACATTTGGAAGTTGAAAGGGGAGAACATGTTAGAAACATCGTATTGTTGGTGATGGGTCTCCAACCACATCGCCCAAAAACCACTTAAAAAGCCCCATATTCTTGGTCGCCTCTTATGACACCCGTGGGTAGAAAGGGGTAGAGTGACATTCTGGCACTACCTACACTGAAAAAAGTTAGAATATTGTAAAAAAGACATAAAAGGGAATATTGAGATGGTGTCGGCTCATAGAAAAGAAGCATGACAATAAATTGGTGAATGAGACTATAGAGCCAAACTGGAAGGTAATGTGAGTAAAGGACGGCCAAGGAGGATATATCTGGACCAAATACAGAGTGTGCTCAAAAAGGCAGGCCAGCCTACCCCAATGGGAAATAATGGCGTGAGTATATGTATGTATGTATTATAAACTCATTGCAATACAGGTTTTACCTAGTGCAGGGGCCATTGGAAAAATCGCTATGTAATTCAAAATGCGCAATAAACAATTTTTTATTATTTTATTATTTTTTTATTAAACTTACAGAATATAAATATGTACCTTGGACTGTTTTCATTGTGTTTATTTATTTATAGTAAGGTATAAAGGTCAAGCTAGCACTAAGATTAATAATATCCAGCAGGTTAAGTAAATTAATGTTATAAAGACACAACAAATAAAGTTACTTAACAATTTAACTGACTCATATTTTCATGCTGACTAAAAATCAGTGTTGTGAGCTCCCAAAGTTCACAACGTAATGCTGAGTCAGCACCGTTTCGATGTGCAGAGGCCTTTCTTTCTGAATATTCTATTCGTATGTTTTTTAACTTTAATTTATCATTATTTTCCATTTTGTTGAGTTTTTTTATTTTTTTATTTCTTGTGTTAATGTTTCTAGTTTATTGTTTTTTTTGTTCTTAGTTTGCTCTTTCTATAGAGCGAATAAATTTCTTTCTTTCTTTATATTTGAATAACACCATCCAAACTCAGCTGGCGCATTTCACTAGTAGTAGTAGATAATTGTTTTTAGAAAAAGTCTTCGCAAGTAACTTCCTAAGTTTCGTAGTAACACTCTCATGCACATAGATTTAGTATGCTATAATTAGATAGAACTGAAAATCAGTGTTTTGAAGTAAAGCAAGCAAATTTCAACACTGAGTTGGATCCCATTTTCATTGTCATGTTCATGTGACACACAAAATTGGTGTTGTAATGTGTATTTCTGTTGTTTTTGTAATGTATGTGATCATGTTGTTGTACTTTGTGTGTCTGAGTAGTGTGATGAAAATGTTTATCTATCTATACTTACATACTAAGATTGGCAATAAAAAGAGGAAAGCGAGATCTGAATACGAACAACATTACGCGTGTGTGTGTGTGCGTGACCCTAGTATGGCGGATTTCATTTAGCCCTATTAAAATTGATGAAAATTCACGATTTGGTATTTTTCCCAATTTGTAACCGTAATTGTTACATTGTGATGAAAGAAGATACCGTATAATTATTTGCATTGAAAACTTTTGTTTCACTGTGCTATTTAATATTTGTAACTTTATAAAAATAACAGTAGAGTTAAGACTGAAATACAAAAAATAACGAAAATAAGAAAAATATTATCGTTCATGTTTGATGCCAAAACCGTTTTAGGCCGTTATCGTGTCCGTGAGAGGTCTTGCCTATGTTAATACTATGACGTTTATCACTTACTGCCAATCTATGTGCTTATATATCTATGCTCATGCATTCCAAGAGTTAGCAGTGCGGGCAATTAATACTTAGCAACAAAGGGTTTTGTTAATGTATTAATAGATTGTTAGTGCTATCAATGGAAGGAATTAGCCTATATGATGGGCCTAAATGGTCTGAGTAGTCTAGATCCACCATTAAACATCAATTATGTCTAATAGCCATCCATTTTGTACGTATTCGCAATTCAATAGTAATTAGATGCCCTAATGTTTTTCTATATTCTTATACCTTAAGTCCTTTATAATAGAAGAGCAGGTACATACATATACTCACGGCTACTAATCTCAAAGAGGGGTAGCCAGAGCTTCGACATAAAAATTCTCAGCCACTTTTGGAAGATAGGTGGTGGAAGAATTGTATTTAAAGGTTGTTGGTGATGGGTATCCAATCGCATCGCCCAACAATCACTTAATAAGCCCCAATAACCTAAGTCGCCTCTTACGAAAGCCGTGTTTAGAACGGGTTAGTGCTATTCCAAGCCTGTAAAAAGGTAGAATATAGATATTATATACATATTAGAATATAAATATACGTATGCTACGGAAATCCAGGATAATATTTTAATTTTACAGTTTTTTTATTTAATTGTTATTAGTTAGTATGAATATATAATTTATTAGATATTATTTAATAGTGAAATTAGTTATTTGTATGTTATTATATAGGAAATTTGTCAACGTTTTTACTTCTAGATATAATTTTAATTTTTTTGTTGTAATTTTATATGTATATGATAATGCCATTTATGTGTACTTAATATATTTAAAAAAATGTCGCATTGGTGTAAACTGTAATGACATTTTTTTTGTAAATATGAATAAATAAATAAATTAATTAATTTTCCGCACATCGATCGGTCAAGATTTCGCTTATGGCCGCTCCGATGATATCGATTGATAACCCGCAACAAAATGGGCATTCATCTTTACCATAGGGGTTCGATTTCACCGGGTTATTTGGTCTAAAACGTAGGTATGCACTAGGTTGAATATATGATTACGGAATATAAGACATAGGTACATACATATACTCAGGGCTATAATTCCCTAGAAGGGGTAGCCAGAGCCAAGGAATTATAAATTCATCAGCCACTTTTGAAAGTTGAGTGGGGAAAAGGCGGTAAAATAAAGGTTTAAAGGCGGAAAATAAGAGTCGGTTGAAAAAACAGTTATGTTTTTTAAATGGTACGTTACGTAATTATTATTATTTACAAGAAACTTAAAAATTGATAAAATTTACATTGTAAATAACCCTTTACCGAATAATATTGCTGGGTAAATATTTATCATAGTTTATTGAAGTAGTACAGTTTGAGTACAGATATTTTATCGCAGAATCAGCGGGTAGTTTGAATGTGGGAAGTAAAGTAGATTCGCATCTTAAGGTGAAGATGTATTCATCTTTCTATTATAAAGCACTCAAGCCAAATTTTCACTTGGTGCATTAAATATTTTATCGTATATTCCTTAGAAATATAGAAACACCGATGACTTTATACCTAGAAAGGAGTAGGCAGCGCTTCATAATTGACTATACCTTGGCCGCCTTGGGCAGTTATTATAATTAATTCTGCTATAATACGATTAACCTTTGGAGGTCGATATATAACATGGTTAAGTAAAAAAATCGGTGATGCTTAGGTAATATTATGTGATGGAATTCTTACAAAAAATTAAAATTCTCAGCACTCATTTAGGTTCTTTAGGCACTCAAATTCTGTTAATCTACATGTCAAGTCTGTTAATGTTATCATGGTGATATGACCAACGTAATTAATATTCGTGTAGCGTAACGACTATTTTTCCTGCGCTATATATTCATTATATTTGCAGTTTTCATTTCATGAAAAATTGCGTTTAATAATATTACTTTAAAAAATGTAAGAGAGCAGAAATAAAAATATATACAATATACTGAATAAATTAAATTTTCCACTTAATTTTAATATCCTCTTTTTGTCTAATGAGGAGTCTACATAAATTAATGGCATGACAAATATATATTCGGCTGACACAATGTCTTTAAATGACCATATAATATGCGATTTATAACGCTTTAGTGGCACATCAGTCCTTGACGTTCTCAACAGAAAATTATGTCACACTGTTTTGTGCTGTGTAGTGTCGGCTTAGAATAGCACTACCCCATTTCAGCCGGTAGGTGTACGTAAGAGGCGACTAACGGTATTGGGGCTTTTAAGTGATTTTGGGCGATGCGGTTGGAGACCCATCATCAACAACCTTTATTTTACCATCTTTTCCCCACTCAACTTCCAAAAGTGGCTGAGGAATTTCTGATTCCTTAGCTCTGGCTACCCCTACTAGGGATTTATAGCCGTGAGTATATGTATGTATGTATGCATACTGAATAAATTAAATTTTCCACTTAATTTTAATATCCTCATTTTGTCTAATGAGGAGTCTACATAAATTAATGGCATGACAAATATATTTTCGGCTGGCACAATGTCTTTAAATGACCATGTAATATGCGATTTATAACGCTTTAGTGGCACATTAGTCCTTGACGTTCTCAACAGAAAAGTATGTCACACAGTTTGTCTGTGTGTTTAAACAAAAAACTGGCGAAGTTTGACTCTGACTCGTACACCAAAGATTTCGCACACCATTCGTTTTAAAGTGGGGAAAATATATCTGTATATGTAAGACCCTCTAAAATATAATTCACGTTTTATTTTACTTATATATATATATATATGTAGAAATAAATATTTTTTATCATTAAAAGCAAAAAATAAGATTAAAAAATACTACTCGTACCTTCTTTGCCGGCACAGTATCATGGTTTAAGAAATACTATACAGCGTATTCAGAGACAGACAGCAAAGCCTTAGTAACAGAGCCTAGTTGTACCTTTTTACGTACGAAACGTGCGTCTGGGAAAGTCTGAAATTCAAAGACAAGTAAAATTGCAGTAACATGAAAAATAGGAAAGAGGGTCATACTATTAATGAACTCATTTTTTGTATTTTAAAGTATATTTAATATTGATATTAGCACGACTTCTACACCACCAAAAAAACTTTCAATTTACAATCTTTTTCCCAATTAACTTCCAAAAGTGACTAAGGAATTTCTAACTCTACTTCTTTCAGGGATTTATAGGCGTGAGTGTATGTATGTATTCTGTAAAGTAGTTATTTTAAAATAATAGTGTATAGGGTTTATAGTGAGTATAGTTAGATATGTGGGTTATAAAAGTGGTACGCCACTGCATACAAATTAGAAGAGCGGCGCAATGGACAATTATGCAATGAATGCTGCTGGTTTTGCTCAAGTTGTTTGCGACAAATACTCGTTGGAAACTCAAATGCATTGTACGTAATTGCTATGAACCATAGAAAACATAGGTGGCTACACACGGCTAATAACACCTTGAAGGGATAGACAGAGTTGCAGAGTAAAAGAATCCTAAGCCAATAATTATTTAAATTTTCGTGAAAAATCTAGGCGATAACCCTGCCCCCTATCACATGAGTACTCTGTCCAAGCTAAATGTGAATACTCTGTACAGCAGGTGACAATGTCACGTAATTTTCACAAGTATTAGTACCTCTGCCAACCTCTTCGGGGATATACTGCATGAACGTTTGAGTTTGAATTCTATTTGACTATCCATCTGGTACCGATAGTATAAGGTACTTGTACATCAAACTGATTAAGTCGGACTCAGTATGTAAGTAATAGGTGTTGCTAAAAGAGCAGCTCCGCAGCAGTGTCCTTTGTGAACGTTGGTAACCTAGCTGAGGTACTTTGCCTTTTTGTTGCCATCGGTATTGAATAAGTATTATTTTTTAGATGTACTTTTCATTTCATTTCTACCATCTTGTCCCATATCAACTTCGAAATGTGGGTTAGGAGCACAGACCACCCCCAATAGACTCCGCATACAGTATATATTTGTATGAATCCAAACTGGCAACTATTGGAGGAAAGCACGCGTAGCGGGGAACAACGCACAATGCCTGTGATTGGCTCTTTCAAGGTCGCTCTATACTTGAACTCTTTAATAGTGATGGGACACATTTGAGAAATGATATTGATAAATTAGTTCGTAAGGAAAGAATAATAGATTTTAACATTCATATTTTTATTGAAAAGAAAGAAAGAAATGGAAATACATATACATGGGCCGGTAAACAAAACCGGTGTCGTTGAAACGATAAGTAGCTTCAATCTATTTGGCTTTCATCTCGGGTAATTTAGAAAAACTCAAATATAAAAGAAATTCTATCAGAGCAAGATTTGAAATATTTAGATACTTGCGACTTCGTCTGCGTCCTTTTAATTTTGATGTTAGGTTTTGCAAAAAGATTAAATAAAATAAATAAATAAATATATACTTGTACTTATATTTAAGAAAAAATCTGTACACGGACATATTATACACAGATTAAGTTAGTCCCAAACTAAGTAAGACTTATATTATGGGATACTAACTTAACGATATATTTAATATTATATAGTACACATATGAATAATACCTAAGACTAAAAAACAATCATTGAAGCTCATCACATAAATATTGCTCTGAAATCGGGATCGAACCCGCAACCTCCGGACCGGATTGACTTCGTAGTTCCCGTTCCGAAACCATTCCGTTCTAAAAGTATCTCTGGACATCCTTGACGTTATGCTAGAAAAAGACGTAATCACGATCAACGTAAAGAGTGAATGTGACGGAACTATGGTGTTGACCAGTTTAAATTGATCTCTTGAATTGCAATTTAATTATGATTTGATGCTTAGTAATGGAATGTAATACCGTCTTTTTGGTAGTTGTATTTTGTGGTTGATTTCCCACACCACTTTATAAAACATGTAGGCATTTCAAAGCAAAAGTAATAAATAAAACAGTATGTATAAATATTTTCACACTCAGTTCCTAGTTCTGGTCGCAACTGAAACAGTGCGGACAACAAATTTTATACTTCAACTCAATTAGTCGGACGTGTTGCCGATATCGAGTGCCCTGTAAGCGGAATCTATAGGGGGTTATCTATGGTTAGGAGTCTCTTGCTCTGAAACTCTGGCATCCCTTTTTGGGATTTATGGCGGTGAGTATATGTTGTTTTGTATTTGGTGACAAATAAATATATTTTTTTACCGTCAAATATCCTAACCTTACTCTTGTAATACTAAGTATA
Organism: Bedellia somnulentella; assembly: GCA_963576735.1. Classification (NCBI taxonomy): domain Eukaryota; kingdom Metazoa; phylum Arthropoda; class Insecta; order Lepidoptera; family Bedelliidae; genus Bedellia; species Bedellia somnulentella. Next base: position 3,457,250 of record OY755184.1, on the reverse strand, counting down.
TATATATATATATATACAGTATGGTAATACGAAGGTTAAGTCTCCCAATTTTATTTTTAAGAAATCGTTATCTTCGGATTGTGTCTTAAACGTTCGAACCTTTAGAAAATAGAAGATGGTTGTTAAATTTGTGTATGTATTTCAAAAAATATATATTTTGCAGGAACCTCAATCGATGAAACCGTGGTCTGGAGTATGGGATGCGAGTACCTATTTACCCCATTGCATACAGTATGACCCATACGAAGGAGGTATCTTGGGTAAGTCACAATTACTAATTCGGCCGTGTAGGGTCGGTTTAGAATAAAACTACCCCATTTCTACCCGTGGGTGATCGTAAGAGGCGACTAAAGGTATAGGGGCTGCTTAAGTGATTTTTGGGCGATGTGGTTGGAGACCCATCACCAAAAACATTTATTTATTTATTATTACCATCTTTTCCCCAATCAACTTACAAAAGTGGCTGAGGAATTTCTCATTCCAAAGCTCTGGCCACCCCGTTGAGGGATTAATAGCCGTGAGTATATGTATATATGTATGTACTAATTCGGCAAGAATTTAAAATGCAATATTTAAATTCAAAAGTGTTTAGAAATTTCCCATACTACATTTTCTACTGTGTATTATGAAACGTATACGAAATCGTATTGTTACTAACTAGAAATAAGTCCTATTACTCATGGTATTATTATTTATAATAATGCTGTGTAGTGTCGGCTTAGAATAACACTACCCCATTTCTGCCGGTGGGTGTACGTAAGAGGCGACTAACGGTGTTAGGGCTTTTAAGGGATTTTTGGGCGATGCGGTTGGAGACCCATCACCAACAACCTTTATTTTGTCATCTTTTCCCCACTCAACTTTCCAAAAGTGGCTGATGAACTTCTAGTTCCTTAGCTCTGGCTACCCCTTCTTGGGATTTAGAGCCGTGAGTATATGTATGTATGTAATAACATATGTATATGTTAGTTAATTTCATCGGTACTTCAAGTAAACAGCAACAATGTTTGCTTAAATTATAAACCTTATAGCAAATTCATAAATATTTGTTCCGGTACCAAACTTGTAGTCAAAGTCATCTACCTTTTAGACTTATTGCCTGAAAGTACAGCATAATTACATGGTATAGGTGCACCAATTTTCGTTTCATAAAAAAACTATTCAACTTACTCATCACGCTATTAATTCCCATTGGTGTAGGTAGAGACTTTTGATCCCCATCTTTTAAGATACTTACTTATCTCTCTCGTTTCTTTCATATTCTTTGTTATTCTGATATATTTTTTATTCTTCCCATCCCTGTCTACCGGGTTTATCAACATAATTCCTATTAGTTCTTAAAATGACTTTATTTGATCCATTTTTTTAACAGACTTATAATATTTTCCCTACTATGTGCCATATATTTCAAATTTGTAAAAAAATATTGAAAATAAAAAAATACACAAAGTTTTTATTTTAAAATCACTGGTAGGGTTCCCAAGATGCTGGCTGTATTACCCTTTTTTATGAAAATAGTTGTATAAAGTTTAGAAAGGTAATAAATATATTAACTTTTTAGGCTAAATATGTGCCAGCCGAAGAAACCTGATTATTTTAATATTAAATTTTAGACATTTAAGAGATCTTCTACTACTACTGTTCTAAACAAATATGCTTATTATACATTTCTCTTTGTCATTTCATTGAAATATTTCAAGTTATAGAATAGAATAGAAAACTATTTATTGCACATAAAAATTCAAATATGTTACAGATATAATATTAAAACCAGTAAAACCATTCTTATTTATTTAATATCACAAGACTTTATCACCTGGTGTTCAGGGTACCCTTGCTTTGCTTTGACAGTGTTCTCACGTGATAGGGGGCAGTCCTATCGCCGTTTTGTACGAATACACTGTCACATGATTGTGAGTTTCGACAGTCCTCTCGGTTTCCTGGGATGCCATCATCAGATCCTGGTCTCATGGTACTTTCTCGGTAACAATAACATAACAAAATAAATGTTTAGTGAAACTGTACTTCTCTTCATGAAAGCTACGAAGAGGAGTATAAATCTATATTTTAATGTTGAAAGAACTATTTCCTAACTCCTAGTGATTTTGGACCTACACCTTCCATCATCAAATCAGCAGCATAACATTATGATTTCCAGAAGCAAATGCCAATATTACTTTAGAAAGTATGTAATACGCGGTATATGTGCCTATAAAATTTGAGGGTTCCCCTAGATTTCTCCAGGATCCCATCATCAGACCCTGACATTCTCATCATGGTACCATTCCGGGAGTATCTTCATTCTAATAAACTAATTATAATTAAATTGGTTCATGAATGGCGAAATATTTGGCGAACAAACATAAAAAAACGTTCGAATTGAGAACACTCCTTTTTTTGAAGTCTGTTAAAAACGAAACCCAACGTCAATATCAAAAATATGGATTAAAAAGTGGACTTAAACGGAAATAAAATAAACCTGGAAATGAGATATAAGGAAAGTATCTAAAAACTACCTATAAAATATGAAATGAACCGCTACGGAGACCAGTCTGATTCGCTTCATAGCTTTATTTATGGGCTATAAAGCTAACCCCTCCGAAAATATTTGCGTCATAATATGACAGTTTGAGAATTTTGCACTCTCGCGACACAACACATACAAACATACACTCACGGCCATAAATCACAATAAGGTATAGCCAGAGCTTCAGAGCTATAAACTCCTCAGCCAAATTTTGGAAGTTGATAGAGAACAACATGGTAGAAATAAGGTATCGTGCGTGAAGGGTCTCCAACCGCATCGCTTAAAAAAGTCCCATTTTCTTAGTCACCGCTTACGACACCCGTGTGTAGAAAGGGGTAGTGACATTCTTATCCAGCACTACACGGCACAAGTCGGCTTATAATAACACTACTAAGAGAGAACAGAGCCAATACTCTATCTAACAGACAAACAACATACAAAATAGACGATCTCGATAGCTCAGTGGGAACATCACCGTACTTCTTATGTTATTATTATTTATAATTTCTACAAACCGCGAGAGATTAAAAAGTGTTTTATGTTGACAGTTTCTATTAATACATACATATACTCACGGCTATATTTCCCTAGAAGGGATAGCCAGAGCTAAGGAATTAGAAATTCCTCAGCCACTTTTGGAAGTTGAGTGGGGAAAAGATGGTAAAATAAAGGTTTTTGGTGATGGGTCTCCAACCGCATCGCCCAAAAACCCAATAAAAAGCCCCAATACCCTTAGTCGCCTCTTACGACACCCGTGGGTAGAAAGGGGTAGCGAAGCGACATTCTAAGTCGGCACTACACGGACATGACGGTACGGTTTCTATTAATACTTTTTGCACAAATTCATTTTCAAGTGTTAAAGTAGAAACCAATCATTTAGAATCATTTTCTCGCAATATTTTTCGCAACTGTCCTGATAAATAAATATAACATATTATTATGAATATTTTATTCTATAATTCCGTAGACTTAGGACTCATACTTAAGTAGGCTGGGAATCAATAGAAATATGCACACTGTGCAGTATTTTATTGAAACCTTGCTTCCTAAAATTATGTTCGTTCTTCTTATTTCTACCAGACATTTACCAAAGTTGATTCCGCAAGCGCGATAGCTTAGTGGATAGACCACTCGTCTAAATGAGGCATGGGTTGAAATGCCGAGTCGGGTCCATACCAATGTTTCTTTTCCAAAGTGTGGTTGATACGGAGAGGAAAAACATCGTTTGTTAGTGCCAACAGTTTAGCGCGCCCGCCCACGACACACTTTTTGTCGGTGCGATCATAAATCATTTAGTTTAGAGATGGGTAACGCCTCAAATTTAAATAAGTTGACACAGTAGCTTTAGCCCAGTTAAGTAAGCTGCACTTAAAGAAACTAAAAAAAACCTGTTTTAATTGTTTAAATATTGGTAAAAGTAATAAACTGACTAAGTCTATTGTTCAAGAAAGGTATATAATAGTTTTTTTTTTGTAAAATTTACCAAAACCGATAAATATTTTCCATTGCTAGTTCTTGTAAACCACTGACACAATGCAGTCCACTCGTGTATTATATTTATTCGAGATTATAATATTTACTCAGGTACATACATATACTCACGGCTATAAATCCCTAGATGGGGTAGCCAGAGCTATGGAATGAGAAATTCCTCAGCCACCTTGGAAAGATGGTAAAATAAAGGTTGGTGATGGGTGTCCAACCGCATCGCCCGAAAATCCCTTTAAAGCCCCAATACCGTTAGTCGCCTCTTACGTACACCCACCGGAAGAAATGGGGTAGTGCTATTCTAAGCTGACACTACACAGCTCAGGTATTTTTTATAATCGTACAGCTCGCTTTACTACACTAAATTTAAAGAATAAACTCGTTAAAATTTGACTCATTACCCATCTCTTAACTAAATGTTTTATAATCGCTCCTACAAAAAATATCAAACGTCGGCAGGCACGCTATTCGTACAAAACGGCGTTAAGCCTGCATCTATGACATGAGTAGACTGTCCAAACTAAACATACCCACGTACTCTGAACACCATTATCAATGCCGCGATGATACGATGTAACGTTGATAAACCAACACAGTGTCACGAGATGATCAGAAGTATAAGTACCTCTGCCACCTACATACATACATATACTCACGGCTATATTTCCCTAGAAGGGGTAACCAGAGCTAAGGAATTATAAATTCCTCAGCCACTTTTGGTAGTTGAGTGGGGAAAAGATGGTAAAAATAAAGGTTTTTGGTGATAGGTCTCCAACCGCATCGCCCGAAAATCCAATAAAAAGCCCCAATACCCTTAGTCGCCTCTTACGACACCCGTGGGTAGAAAGGGGTAGTGACATTCTAAGCCGGCACTACTCTGCCACCTCTTCGGAGTTATACAGCATAAACGTTTAGTTTAGTTGATTTCTTTATCTTAATTTGATTGTAAGAAATACATGAACATTTATTAGATTCGTCACAAAACAAGAAAACTATTCACTTAACATTCTCATCTCAAATAAACTACATTTAATACCGCCATACTTGTATCTATGGAATGTCACAATAAACCTTGTGTAGAACTCAATAAAACGAGTTTCATAAACTCATATCATATTTTAGATTTTTATGACGACAGCCGTGGCTGAGTGGATAGGTGACTAGCTTCTCGGTCCGGAGGTTGCGGGTTCGATCCCCGCTGAGAACAACATTTATGTGACGAGCGTAAATGTTGTTTCTTAGTCTTGGGTGTTATTTATATGTGTACTATATAATATTAAATATATCGTTAAGGTAGTATCCCATAATACAAGTCTTACTTAGTTTGGGGCTAACTTGATCTGTGTATAATATGTCCGTATATATTTATTTATTTATTTTTTCCAGGTAGCGAAAATTGCCTCTTCCTCAACGTTTTCACTCCGAAATTGACTGCCGGAGCATCTCTTCCTGTGGTGGTATTCATACATGGGGGTGCTTTTATGTATGGAGGTACCTCTGTTTACGACCCTTCTAATCTTATGGACCGTGATTTGATAGTAGTCACCCTACAGTACCGGGTTGGACCATTAGGTAAAGAGTAGTAAATATCAATATTTTAATTAATCAAACACAATTTACAAATCATTCAAAGTAGTTTAAAACACACTCAAAGTAATTTATATCTAAGTACGTAAAGAGCACAGACAATATGAAGAAATTAAGGTTTTTCAGCTGACAATGGTGGTAAGTGAGAAAAATCTAATTTTGTTTACAAAATGTAAGTTTAAATTTACTTATACATAAAACTACGATCTTCCACATTTACAAGATTAAAAAAATATATAGTGCTGATATTAGACTTAGAATCGGTTTTTGTATGATAATCTATATTCAATACACTTCCTCGTTATAGCACAGATTAAATAGTTTGATTGATCCACGTTGATTGGATGCTATCCATTCTAATTCACCTCGCGTACTAGAAAGCTGTGTTGAATTATGATAAAACGTATTTTTTTAACTTGTTATAAATTTAAATCTGAAATTTCGCATATCATGTATGTTATTAAGGTTGTTTCAATAATTGATATATTGAATGCTACCCATCAAATGATAAAATACGAGGTGTATTTTATCATGTCAATGTTTCATTAATAAACATCACAGTAGCAAAAGCTCATATATGCTATATTCCGCACCACGTCATGCATCGGGTCGATTAAACACGGTTGTCATTTCTGTGGGTTCTCTGCAAACTTAATTAATTATTAATATTGCAAAGTCTCCGATATATAAAGTGTCGACGGAGTAATTACAGACCTCAAGGTGTGAACGCTCTCACAAAGGTATGCACTTACGCAGCTCGGTTTTATATTTCGCATAACATAATGGTGTACCACGCAAATGAAGGTTTAATGGTATATGCATGAAAATTACGATGTACCGAAAAGGTAAAACGGGACCTCATTAATAAAACTTTGTTGTCCGTGCGTCTGTATGACAGTCACCACACCAGATAATACATACATACATATACTCACGGCTCCAAATCCCATGAAGGGGTACACCAGATAATATTTAATATATGAGATATTAACACTAATCTAAACCTTATAAATACTTAAGTAGATAAATTTTAAATCTAAGTTGTATTAACATTATATTCGAAAAAACAGTACTATATTAATAGTTACCCAGTATACATATTTTCAATTATAAGTACGTCTGCCTACCCCAATGGGAATTACCGGCTTGAGTATATGTGTGTATGTAAGTACGTCTGTGAATACAAATGTATCGCGATTTATAGAAATGGTTAACCGTGTTGGTTCTCCAACGATTCTTGCAAAGTAATACCTCTGCAACCTCTGTAGAGTTTTACTTAAAGATATAAAGTTAGGTTACATAGTGGCTATGGCATTATAAAACTTTTGTAAACTAAGAGAAAAGAAGTCTAAAGCACCCATAACAATCTTAATAGACCCAGATCCTTAATTATGTATACTTTACTAAAATGCTAAGCCGGATAATTCTTATATTTAAAATCAATGGCAAAGTGCGAGACACAGATATGGTGAAATTTTATGAATTGTTTTTTTTTTAATTCAGCTACGAAACCAAATAGTAAAAAGTATTCAGGATCGTACAGAGCGGCGATCAGAGAGTCTCTGCCTACCCAAAAGGGAACTAACTATTGAAAAGTTGAATACCTTAACGAAATGAAATAGAAGATGATAAAATGGTGACACTAGTCGGGCTACCTTCACTTGGTCAGATGGTGGAATATATATGGTGCCCATAGGGGCAAATCATGTTTTATACAGGGCAGGCTGTAACAGTTGGGTGCAGTTACCTTATGTTATATAAAACATATTTTTCTCAGGTTTCCTCAGCACAGGAGATGAGGTGATCCCAGGAAATGCTGGACTGAAGGATCAATCGTTTGCCCTAAGCTGGGTTCGACAGAATATCATGATGTTTGGCGGGAACCCTGACAGCGTCACGTTGTCGGGATGCTCGGCAGGTGGCGCTAGTGTGCACTACCACTATCTGTCTTCTATGTCGCGAGGTAACCAATTAATTTCAATACAGGCCTCGTCCACACAGCGAATATTCGGCGCGCGGTTTTTTCCTCGCGATTCTGTTACACATTCAATCCTTAATAATCTGTGCTTGGCTACAGATTTAACGCGATGCCTTCATTCTGATAGCGGATAATAAATCACGCGAATTTTTTTATGCCAGAAAAAAAACATTGTGGACGAGACCTTACTTTAAAAACATTATTCAAGTGTTTGTACTTAGCTTGGAAAATCTTTATTGCGGGATAGAAATTTTATTATTATCTGTTTATTTTCGAACTGTCAAGAAAGCGGGAAGTATAAAAAGATTGATGAATGTAAACAAAGCTGAATTTTTTTCCAGTAGCGCACAAAATAGAGATAAATTTGAAATTAAGGAGGAAGTTCTATCAAAGAAATGAAATTATGAATTTGTTGCCAAATAATTATTGAATTTAAGTTCCCACTAAGTTCTAAAATAAAATAAAAACGTATCTTTTCTTTCGACAGAAAAATATTTTAGTTTTTTTAAGGAATTAGCTGAGTAGTGCCGGCTTAGAATAGCACTATCCCATTTCTTCCGGTGGGTGCACATAAGAGGCGACTAACGGTATTGGGGCTTTTAAGGGTTTTTGGGCGATGCGGTTGGAGACCCATCACCAACAACCTTTATTCGACCATCTTTTCTCCACTCAACTTCCATAAGTGGCTAAGGAATTTTTATTTCCCTAGCTCTGGCTACCCCTTCAAGGGATTTATAGCCTTGAGTTTGTGTATGTATGTAAAGGAAATATCAAAATTGGTTGCACAGCAAATCAAACACGTATTTTTTCCCATATTTTAATCATTAAAAGCAATCTACACTTGAAACGATCATAACTATTTTTATTTTACATTTGTATAAATTTATCCCGTGTGCAGTTTACTTCGTGACAGAAATAACCTATGTTCAATAATATCTGCTATAATATTACAATTAATACAATCGTTATCGGTGAAAAATTATATTGTTAAAAAAATAGAAAAAGGAATGTGAAGATAGTTTGGGCACATAAAGAAGATGGATGCAAGTTAATTGGTAAAAGAGATCTAAAGAGCTATCTTAAAAGGTACCTTTAAAGGTAGGTAGGTAGAAGACGACCGCGGAGGACATCATTAGACTAAATTAACAAAAAGAAAACCGACTTCATAGCGGGAAAAACAAACGAAAATAAACAATCTAGTACTAAAAAGTACGAAATAAGGTTTTTAATTGAATATGAGTACTGTGATTAATACCTTAGCAATTTCTTTATTCCACACGCGTCAGTTCAACCTACCTAAATATTAAAATTCTCTTAAATTAATTTGTGAGCCGGTGCCAGCCTGCGGGATGATTGACAATAATAAGTGTGTATTTCGCACTTCATACACATGTACAATATAGGATATCTTGTAGTTGTAGGGTAAATTTATTTTTGTACGTATTACCATTTAGAACGTTTGGCGATAGATATATATTGTTTAGATTAATGTGTTGTGTTGGTTAATTTATCATGGTTGTTAACGGTGAGGGAAAACATCGTGAGGAAACCCACATGGCTGAGTTGTACTTAGTCATGTGACAGTGTATTCGTACAAAACGGCGATAGGCCTGCCCCCTATCACGTGAGTACACTGTCCATGCAAAACGTGGGTATTCTGAACACCAGGTGACAAAGTCACGTGATGTTCAGAAGTATTAGTACCTCTGCCAACCCCTTCGGGGATATTCGGCATGAACGTTTATGTTATTATGTTATGTTATGTTTAGATTGTAATAATCAGAGATAGATAGTAGGGTGAATTCACTTTTGTTTGACTGGCACCGACTCAAAAATTAATTAAGGAGAATTTTAATATTTAGGTAGGTTGAACTGACGCGTGTGGAATAAAGAAATTGCTAAGGTATTAATCACAGTACTCATATTCAATTAAAAACCTTATTTCGTACTTTTTAGTACTAGATTGTTTATTTTCGTTTGTTTTTCCCGCTATGAAGTCGGTTTTCTTTTTGTTAAAAGTTATTTTATTTTACGAGTTTTAGAGATGGGTAGACCTGGCAAAGATGCCTCTCGTATTAGGCAGTGCGACAGTTACTGTACATATTATTCTTCGTATTTCCGGTATTTCTATTATTATACGATATTAAATAGGCTCAACTATATGTAAATTTACATTGTTCTTGAAATCCCTCGAAAGGCGATGGTCCACAATTCTACATCTCAAGAAAGACTCAAACGTTCACGCCGAATATCCCCGAAGGGGTTAGCAGAGGTAGTAATACTTCTGAATATCACGTGACATTGTCACCTGTTGTTCAGAGTACCCACGCTTTGCTTGGACCCACGTTCTCACGTTATACAGAGCAGGTCTATCGGGGCGTTTTGAACAAATACACTGTGACATGATTGTGAGTTTCGACAGTCCCCTCGATTTCCTGGGATGCCATCATCACATCCTGGTCTTATGGTACTTTCTCGGTAACAATAACATAACAAAAGAAATGTTGAGTGAACCTGTATTATCTTCATAAAAGCTACGAAGAGGAGCATAAATCTTTATAGAATGGTGAAAGAACTGTTTCCTAACTCCTAGTGATTAAGGACCCACACCTTCCATCATCAGCTCAGCAGCATAACAATATGATTTTCAGAAGCAAATGCCAATACTTGTTCATAAAATATGTAAAACGCGGTACATTTGCCTATAAAATTTCAGGGTTCCCCTCGATTTCTCCAGGATCCTATCATCAGACCCTGACATCCTCATCATGGTACCAATCCGGGAGTATCTTCTTTCGAACAAAAAAATAATAATCAAAATCGGTTCACAAATGGCGAAGTAATCGGCGAACATACATAAAAAAAAAAAAAAAATATATACGGTCGAATTGAGAACACTCCTTTTTTTGAAGTCGGTTAATAAAGTGTGCTCAAAAAGGCAGGCGTCCAAAACATGATGAAGAGCATGTATAAAAATATTGATGGGTGTAAACGAAGCTAGAGAGGTTTGCCAGGATCGTACAAAGAGGCGATCGATGATCTCTGTCTACCCCAATGGGAAATAATGGTGTGAGTATGTGTCATCATCATCAGCCAATAAACGTCCACCGCTGGACATAGACGTCCCCCAAAGATCTCTACAACGACCGGTCCTGCGCTGCCCTCATCCATCGGCTTCCCGCGCCTTTACCAAGTCGTCGGTTCACCTTGTGGGAGGCCTACCCACGCTGCGTCATCCGGTACGTGGCTGTCACTCCAGAACCTTCGAGCCCCAACGGCTGTTGGTTCTGCGTGCCCTGCCCATTGCCACTTAAGTTTAGCAACTCTTCTGGCTATGTCAGTGACCCCGGTTCTTCTACGGATCTCCTCGTTGCGGATTCAATTGCGTAGTGAAACTCCTAACATAGCCCTTTCCATTGCCCTTTGGGTGACACGGAGCCTTCTGATGAGGCCCATTGTTAAATACTACGTCTCGTACCCACCGTGACTGGCAACACACATTGGTCAAAAAACTTTGCCTTTAGACTCTGCGGAATTTAGGACGAGAAGATATGGCGCAGCTACCCGAACGCTGCCCATCCGAGCTGGATTCGGCGGTTGACCTCATTCTCAAAGTTGGCTCTACCTAACTTAATGGTTTGTCCCAGGTATATATATTGGTCAACAACTTCGAGTGTAGAGTCTCCAAGCTCGACAGGAGTGGGTACAACATGGCTATTCGACATGACTTTCGTCTTGTCCATGTTTATTCTAAGACCCACTCTCTGCGATACACTACTGCGGTCATTCAGCATTTTACTTAAATCTTCCGTGGTTTCAGCCAAAACTGCAATATCATCAGCAAATCGAAGATGCGTGATGTACTTGCCATTGATTTTGATGCCGAGCCCTTTCCAGCCCAGAATCATAAAGACATCTTCCAATGCCGCATTGAACAGTTTCGAAGAAATCACATCTCCCTGTCTTACTCCTCGCTGCAATTGGATAGGATTCGTGCTCTGGTCCAGGAGTCGGACCGACATAGTAGCGTTTTCATACAGACCCTTTAACACCTCGATAGCAGATATGGCACCTCTGCAAAGATTCTAGAATAGCCCATCGTTCCACCGAATCGAAGCTTTTTCAAAGTCCACGAGCCCTAGCCACTATGGCAGATTATACTCCTCGGTCTTCCGTATAATCTGGCGCAGGGTGTGAATGTGGTCTATGTTACCAAAGCCTTTTCGGAACCCAGCTTGTTCGAGAGTATGTGTAGGTATGCTAAATCAGTTAGACCGTTCGCTCACGAACCAGTTCGATTGGCCTTCTAGTTTTCGGGTTCGATTCCTGTTTAGTAAGCTAACGGCGATTATCAAAAAGAATATGACTGAACTTCGGAGCCACATAATACCGTCAGTGCCGGCTACTATCACGGCAGAAATCGCTTAAGTCTGCGAACTCGTTCAGACTATTTATATACATAATTTTTTACTTCGTCCGTGGTCTAGTGGATAGGTGACTAGCTTCTCGGTCCGGAGGTTGCGGGTTCGATCCCCGCTGAGAGCAACATTTATTTGATGAGCATAAATGTTTCTTAGTCTTGGATGTTATTAACATTAAATTTATCGTTGAGTTAGTATCCCATAAATAATAGAAGTTTAACATAGTTTGTGGCTAGTTTGATCTGTGAATAATATGCCCGTATAATATTTATTGATTGATTAAACTGTCGAGCAATAGTTGCAAAATCCAAGTCGTCAAAACTTCTAAGCAATTACTATTGTTAAAATTGTAAAACCGTTTGTGCTATTTTGAAATGAATAATACGATAGTTCTAATTCAAAAGAAAAATAAGCAAATTTCTGTGCTCAAACTTTGTATTGAAATTACAATTTAACCTCATTTATCTATAAAAGCTTTGTGCTCCTTAACAAAGAAGTTCTAACATGGAATGTTTCATTATACCTGATTATTAATTTTCTGCATAGCTGGTACGAGCGACGTTTTAACTAGATATCGCGTGGTATAAAACAGCCATCTCCTACGCACTTACTTAGTATCGTATACTGCCATCTCAATCTAACCGATATCGTGATAATATAACCACCAAAAACATTAAATGTAAAAAAATGCCAAGTCTCTCGATGCAGTTTTTCCATCTTAAAAAGTTTTGAGATCTCATAGAAGCCAAGTCCTATTCAAAATATTTCGTAGTTATAAATCAACATTTAGTAATTGAGTGAATTTCCCGGGACCAAATATTGCATGGCATCGATGAAATCCATACTAAAAGACGTAGTTATAACTTTTAAATATTTATTTCTAATGAGATGAAATAGTAATCTATGCGTAGCCATAAATATTTTAGTTATAGGATTAATAGATATTCCACCAAAAAACATTAAACCTCTAAATTTTTCATTTCCGAGGTTGTCCGCACGCCACTTTGACGTGAAATATAGCTTATTGAAAAAAATCTATTGGTTGTTTTTACAAAAACATAGCTTTATTTGTTACTTGAATAGTTGTAGTATCGTTGCGAAAAACGCTTATTCAAATATTTAAACAATACAACTAATAGTTACTAGAAACTCATTTGTCCCAGGAACACCATTCATTACCATGCCCTATACGTATTTAGGAATATCATTTTATTAAAAGACTTGCTTCACCCCCACTCTGCGCTAAACGTTGCGTCTTAGTGCCGCGCAAGTCCTTAACGTAGGAAGATGTACACAAGTATCTGCGTTTTCGTGCCTTAAATATAAATATCATTTTTTTTTGTTTCTCGTCATTTTCTCTTTCATTGCCATTGTCATCTTGTAAAGGTATTCAATAGAACACTATTTCTATTATGGATGTATGTTTAGTATTTAATTATTCGAATAATAAATAAGTTACAAGTAATTTAACATTTTTGCCTTGTTTTTCATTGCCATGCTTTCATTTTCATGGTTTCCGTGGCCAAAATTTGCTATGGAAATGAAAAAACAGCCACTAAAATGAAAAGAAATTCATTGCCGTGACCTGATTTTTCATTTCCATGGCATAGTCATTCACTTCCATGGCCTGGTGATTCATTCCCGTGGCTTAGTGTTTCATCTCCATGATCAATTTTTTCATTGCCATGGTATGATTAAATCTAAAGTATTACAGTAATAGCGAATAACAGTACAGGTCTCATGGAATTTTTACGTGTTTAACAAAATTATGCTTTCAAGCTTACTATGAGCTCTTAGTTAATACAAGGTAGGTATTATATGACGTGAAATGCGTCCAGTTAAATTAACTGATAAACTTGTATTGGCGCCTAAACCCTCAACTTCAACAACAAAAACTATCCATACTGCCTCACTACCCCAGTTTGATACTACAATTTTAGAAAATTATGGTTCTAATATTTTAAATTATCATGGTTGTTAACGGTGAGGGAAAAGATCGTGAGGAAACCCACATGGCTGAGTTGTACTTAGTCATGTGACAGTGTAGTCGTACAAAAAACGGCGATAGGCCTGCCCCCTATCACGTGAGCACACTGTCCATGCAAAACGTGGGTACTCTGAACACCAGGTGACAAAGTCACGTGATGTTCAGAAGTATTAGTACCTCTGCCAACCCCTTCGGGGATATTCGGCGTGAACGTTTATGTTATGTTATGTTATTTTAAATTGTAGTGGCGCTAGTTTACTATCATGTTCACTGATATGTAATGTAAACTCAGAAGTTTTAAAAGAGTTGGAAAAATCTGGTACCATCGGGGAAAACCGAATACAGAAAACCAAAATAGGCATAAGTAGTGATTCAGATGAGAGTCTGTCTATATTCGATAGTATAAAAGTACTTGTACTTGTTATAAATGTACGCCAAAAATATTCCTGACTACATATTATTTACTTTGGGATACAGATAAGTGTAAGTTAGTTGTAAGTTAAACTTGAAATAAACATTCTCCTAGCTAGGTTGTATTCTCAGTTTGATAAGAGATAAGATTGGACTCGTGTTTATTGTACCTGAAATGATATATATTAGTAGATACTTATTATTCTAAAACATTTTGAAAAGTCAATTGTGATATGCAAAAAAATACGTTTGTTATCTAAGTTAACATAGAAGTTTATACATACTTAATAGTGAGTATTATTAAAAGGCTGATTCTTGTTGTAAGAGATACTAACAGTAGTTATTTGATTTTAAGTTTGAAAGACTTATTTGTTTTTTTTTTATATACTATAAGGGTACACGACATGTTTATCGCTTAATTGCACTTGTTAAAGATTATCCATAAGTTTTAAGCTTATGACTTTTTATATTTACTTGACAAAAGATGAAAATAAGATAATTACAGAGATCATTGAAGGAGGCCTATGTCTAGCAGTGACCAACAATGTTAAAAATAATTGACAAATGTTTAGTTAATTCAATTAAAGTAGACACTCACTGCAAAAATAATAATATCTGAATATGGCTTTCTCATCTCATACAATTTTAAAAGGATTTTCATTCCCGTGGTACAGATCCTTCATTGCCGTGGACGCTTGATTCATTTCCGTGCACGCGTGTTTCATTTCCATGTACTCGTGTTTCATTGCCATGGAATTGAATTTTTAATTATGTAAATCTCGCTAGTTTTATAAGTTATCTGCTGGATATTAAGATATAATGTATAAATTATCAAAAACTTCAATAATATCGATCAAAAATAAATAAAAACCTTGATTTAAAAAAATCCACGGAAATCAAGATTTTAACGGCCTTGTTGAAATCCACCCAATTGTATCAATAGTTTTCTTTATATTATAATTATAGTGACTTGGCAATGAGCACAAGAAGAAACAAATAAAACGGCATACTCGTATTTGGAGGAGTTGAAAGTTACACACACCGCATGCGTAAACATTAATATCACAAAATTAATTTTCTTTTGGTTTATCCGCGTCGTCCCAACCGAATTTCGGCAACGGCAGTCAGTCTTAGTGCACTCTCGATTCATTTACTTTTATAAAGCGATGGCCCGTAAGGTATTCTTAATTATTGTATTGGAGCATGTAGTCGGTAGTGACCATCATGATTCACACATAACAAATAATCTGATCACTGGTCTCGTCAGTAACATTTGCATATAATTCCAGGCAGCAAGCAGCTTTTAATTTGTGCTCATTGCCAAGTCACTATAATTATAATATAAAGAAAACTATTGATACAATTACTAAATGTTGATTTATAACTACGAAATATTTTGAATAGGACTTGGCTTCTATGAGATCTCAAAACTTTTTAAGATGGAAAAACTGCATCGAGAGACTTGGCATTTTTTTACATTTAATGTTTTTGGTGGGATCTCATTTATTTTTTGTAATGCATTTCTTTCTTTTACTTTTAGGTGACCTCACAATTTCTTGGACGTCAGCTACTGCTTTGCTTAGAACCCATTCTCTATCTCTATCTCTTCTGTTTCTTCTCTGAGGCTTCGTTACTTCTAAGGTAGACAAGTCTGGGCGATATATACTTCGGAGTCGATTATATTCAGCTATTGCTGTCTCCTGAGCTTTGATACTACTAAAATTCACATTTATTAAATGTAATCCACCCAAACTAGTCACTCTTGAAAGGGCCACGTATGCTTGTTTGACGACTGAAAACTCCCATACATGCTGTATGACAACGAATGAAATAAACACGACCCATCTCCAGGAATAGAGATAACTCTGTGTGGACAAAGGTCGCCATTTATGTACAATATTTCACGTTCCATTACACTATATTTACAATTACTTCTATAACAATAGGGCTTAAACTTATATAAATATATGCAAACTAAATAGAACTAAACTAACTAACAAATAACTAACTAAATAAATATATATCTACTAACTTACAAACGATAACTAAACTAAACTAAATAACACGTAAAGTTCTCCGAATATCAATTATCACTACAATATTTTTTAGTTTCGAAATGGGTTTTCATAGACAGATGGCGCTATCAAATGAAAATTATCGAATTATTTTGAAGTACCTACTACTTACACTGCGCTTTGTAACGCAACCATAGCGCGATTCAGACAGGTACAACGCCATCTATCGAGCGCGCATACAATATTTATCGCAATACAATGGAGTTTTAGCTTTATTAATTTAATGAACTTTATGTATTAATTTGTATTAATGATAGTCTATGTATTACATTTATATTATTCTTTTCTATTCTATGTATGTATTCATCCAATTGAATATGTACTTGAACAACGAACAAAGTTAACAATGCAGTCAAAATCCATACATAATGTTCTTGCCAAACCGCAAATATAAAATTGTTTTCTATGGCATATATAATTTTTAATGTTTTTATAATTTTTCCTTTATATGTGGCTAATGACCTATCTTGGTGCAAAATTTGAAGTTTCTAAGTCTGCTAGAAGTACCTTAGATTTTTGATGATCTGTCAGTGAGTCAGTGAGTGACAAAATGGTGTAACTTTGATCGACCGTAACTTCTAAACTATTAATTCATTTGGCGTGTAATTTCGAACTTAAGCTTGTTCCAATGCCTACTATTATTCACCGAAAACCTAAACTCCTAGCTTTGTCCACGTCGAAGATAAAGGGGGGGCGAAACAGCCGCGAAACGCTTCGAGAAAAGATGGTACGGCCGTGCCCGTTTTGCTCGAGACTTGGCAGGGGCACTGCCGTGCCCCCAGATAGCGCTCGTACTAGTTCTCCAGTTCTCCTGAATGATTTGGGATGGTGTTTGGGAATATAAATTTCTTAAAAGTTAATTAAGTTACCTGCTTCACTATCTACAAATACTGCAATTTCTCATTTATTATACTTACTTACTTATACTCACGCATATTCATTTATTATGAGTTGCTTTTTATGGTTCAGTGAACTTTTGTTTTACACAAATTTGTTAAACATGTTTTTCGTCTTTGAATATGCTTTCAGAACATTAAATTAGCAACCGTGATAGCTCAGTGGGTACAACACAGCTTATCGTGCAGATATTGAGGGTTCAAATCCCGGGTTGGGTCTACACCAATTTGTCTTTTCTAAAGTAATATGTGTAGTTAATTTATCATGGTTGTAAACGTGAGGGAAAACTAACTATTGGTAGAAACTTTATAGATCTAGAACTTCTCTGTATTTTTCTCTTGCTTGAAGTATTGTGTTCCGTTTGTTTCTCAAATAAATAAATTAATTAACTACTGATATGTCTTTAGGAAAGACAAATTGGTGTAGCATAGGTGTAGTAGTAGTGTATTGTGACCCGGGATTCGAACCCTCATCGCCTGCACGATAAGCGATGTTCTACCCACTGAGCTATCACGATTGCATATTATTAATGACCGATGAATTCAGAGATTCAAATAGGCAAGCCTTCAGTGGTTTGCCTATTGAATATTAGTATATTGCCTGCAGGTAGTAACTTTGTTTTTTTTTTTATTAATTCCGTAGAATGGATTTATTTTCGAGAGACAAATTTTCCATGACAACAAAAGTTTCCTTATTGCTGTTGTTATTTCTATTTTATTACACTCACAAGTAAATAAATAGTGTTGTTGAGATGAAACATGGAAATCTTTCTTCACAAAGGATAGTGCATTGTCCTTTGTCGTAAGATAATTTCTTATCAGAGTATATTTATAGCTTAATTTGCATGCAAATAGCAAGATATAAAATAAACAAAGACAATGACTAATTTCCTCAGGTTATCTATATAACTAAACAGATAAAAAGATATGGAGTGTCTTTTTGTAATATTAGAACGAGTGTTTCATACAAATTTACACCTGAAGAGCAAGCACGAGCCGTGTTTAAACTAGTTATCGCGTGCGATAAAGCAGCCATCTCTTACGCACTTACTTAGTATCGTATACTGCCATCTCATTCTAACCGTTATCGTGTTGATAAAATAGCGCTAACGCTTGCTATACTGGAACATACAAAAATGATATATTGTTTGTTCCTGAAATAATCCTGCTAACCCCTATAACTTGTCATCACATGGGTAGCATTAGTTTTAAGTCATATGTGTACTTTATCATGGTTCTCAACGGTAAGGGAGGAAACCCAATGGCTAAGTTGTACACCGTACTCGTACAAAAACGGCTATAGGCCTGACCCCTAACACGTTAGTACACTGTCCAAGCAAATCGTGGGTACTCTGAGCACTTGGTGACAATGCCACGTGATGTTTAGATGTATTAGTACCTCTGCAAACCCCTTCGGCGTTAACGTTTGAGTATTATTTTTAAGGTCAAAGGTTTCTTCAAATATTGTTCAACCCTTATGAAAGGCGTAATATGTGTATATTCTAATGTAAAGACTGACAGTTTCTAGTTTTGAAAGAATTTAGAAATTTGGTTTAATAATTTTGGAGCTTGTTCATGACAGACAAACAAAAGCACAAACAAATCTCTTCT
Source organism: Bedellia somnulentella (assembly GCA_963576735.1). Taxonomy (NCBI): domain Eukaryota; kingdom Metazoa; phylum Arthropoda; class Insecta; order Lepidoptera; family Bedelliidae; genus Bedellia; species Bedellia somnulentella. The sequence goes on along the minus strand of OY755184.1, from coordinate 3,438,269 downwards.
CTTTATAATAAATATTGAATTAATAAGCATTGAACGATCAAAATACTTTCAAAGATTAACGCTACTTCCTCTGAAATTCATGAATAATTTAGAAACAACATTTATCTTTAGTCAGAAAATTGAGTGGACTTAACAAAATGGAAACTAAAGCTGAGTAGACTCAGAACAGCACTAACTTATTTCATTCCGCGGGTATTGTTGGAGGCGACTTATCGTTTTGGGGTTTTTTAAGTAATTTTTAGGCGATGCGGATGGAGACCCATCTCCGATCTTTACAATCTTATCCTTACTCAACTTTCAAAAATATAAATGGTTGAATTATTTCGTACTCCGAAGTTATGTCTACTCCGGCTCACCATTCTGGATTTTTCGAGCTTTATTGCACTGAAGACCCATTACTAAACTTCCTTTACTGATCTTTCATCCACTCAACTTACAAAATTCTAGCTACCCTACAATATTGCTTTTTAAATACCAGCCAAGTAGTATTATATAGTATTAAAGTAGTTTTCTATTCATAAGCAAAGCTTCGCGATATTTTTTGCAGTTTGAAATAAGAACTAAACATTATGAAATCCACAGAGATTTTGATCCGATTAAATATTCTATACTCAATGTACAGTAAACCTTTCCAATTAATCTATGCGTTTGATACATTTGTAGCTTTGAGCTTTGCCCAATGAGGTTATCTGCGGGTGTACCTAAATACACAATAATAACCTACCTAGCTTTGTGATACAACCTTGGGATCTAATGCATATTAAAATATATTTTGTACATATAGGCCTGGTTTTGGTCCAGTTATTGTATGAAAAACAATAGGATGCTAGTCGTAAAAACATATACATATATATACTCACGCCGTTAGTTCCCATTGGGGTAGGCAGAGACTGAATTGCCTTACCTTTCCTTTCGAGCTTCATTTGCATTCGTCAATCTTTTCGTTTATGGACTTTTCTTTCCACACTTTCGATGCCTGCTGTTTTGACTACTTACTTACTTACTTGTACTCTTACCCATTTTTTCATTGGGATAGGCAGGTACTATAGATCGCCACTTTGCACGATCCTGACAAATCTCTCTGTTTTGACTAAGTAATACGTAAGAAAATCAGATTTGAAAGCGTGAAAGACGGTTCGTAATCAGTATGAATGTAGCCTGAACTATATAAGTACATTCTCCTCACAGCCAATATGTGTCCCAACCAAGGGGCTCGAGCTTACCCTATATAGGGCGATTCGGCCATAGTCCACCACGCTGGCCAATTGCGGGTTGGCAGATTTACGACTACTACCGTAATAGTAGCCGGGACCGACGGCTTAACGTGCCCTCCGAAGCACGGAAACATCTTAATTTTTGGATAATCAGATGATTCAAGCCTGCAATATCCTTCCAAACTGAGTTTAATCTTACAAATTAAATTTGTAGGGTTACCTCCCCTCGGGAATCGAACCCGAGACCTCCGTACTTGAAACCAAGCGCTTAACCACTAGACCACGGAGGACCATTCTATTTCACAGAAATTACATAACTATGCCTTCAGTTGATAGAGCAAGTCAGATCCTTCGCACACATAACTTACTCAGCTTCATGTCGGTGTTTGCTCGCAGTCTATTATTTTCTTAGGCAACTCAATTGAATGCATAAACGATCGTAGAAATTGGAATAGTGAGAAATTGTGCTAGCAGTAACTGAACTGACCTTTTGTATTATTCCGTGATTCGTAGAACGTAATATCTCATCAATATTCATTTCAGATAGCTCTGGATTTAATTATGTTCTCGCTATGTCTATAACTTCTAGTGCGTCATAATGATAAGTTTTGCTTTTATTGCGAAGACTGAGAAATGTCGATTTCTATTCAGGTATCTGTTTGCTTTGAAACCTGTAAAATGTCTGTTTTATTTGTCGTTTAATACTGAATTGAATCCATGTAAAATCCAGGAATACAGTTGAATTGGCTAGTATATTCTATATGTAGATATTCAAATGAAAAAATAACACTTGATTCAAAACAGCAACAATTGTCGTGTAAACTTAACCGGTTGACCTAAATCACCGAATTAATTCGATTCCTAGTCTGTTCATTGAGGGTCCCGTCAAAATCAAAGAGCCGACATCAGTCATTTATCAATAGTTTATGAAACATTTTACCACTTCTTGTAAATGGATGCGTTTATTCTACTTTTGGTATTTTACTTTGAACAGCTGTTATCTACTCGACTAAACTTTTGTTTAGGTTTTACCATAGAAGCTGAGCTGAGTAAAACGTTTTAATATCAATTCATTATCTTTTTTATTCAAGAAAAAAAATGTCTGTTACATTCTTGTTATAATAATTGTCTAAAATAGTAATCGATCACACAGGGGACGTTCAAACACGTTTAAACGTTTTTTTGGTTACAGGTAAATTTGCCCGTGGAATAGCGTTCAGTGGGTCAGCATTTGCATCCTGGACGCATGCAGTGAAGCCGGTCCAGAAAGCCAGGACCTTAGCCTCCATCGTCGGCTGCCAGACCACCTCCAGTCGGGAAATCGCTGATTGTCTCCGGTTGAGACCTGCTGAAACTATAGTCAAAGCACAGATACAGATGCTTGTGAGTTTTTCTCATAGGTTTAGTAATGGTTTCGCTCATTCGTGTGTAACAGATATTATTTTAATCAAACCATCAGACCAAGACTTTTTGTCTTACTTCACTTCTAATATAGCTAACCATTTTTTTTCGTAATAGGCAACTAGGTCATGAGGTTTTTTTGTTTGTAGATGTAGCCGGACACTTCGTTTTTAATTCTAAAGCTACCCTTTATCGGGGTTTATAGGCATGAGTATCGGTTTTTGGGTTGGTAGGTAAAAGCTTTAATAACATAATGCTATTAAAAATGACGAAGTGCGACTCGGCGTTGAATTTTTTATGTATCGAATGTTTCACAATATTTGTCTGAAACCAATATCCGCTGCCTTCACTTATCAGTTTATTTCATGACCTTCATTAATTGATCGGGCCACCTTGTAGGTAGCCTACGAACTCTACATTGACTGCTAAGTGGCTGCTACTTAAGAACCTCCGATCCTCAACGGCCATCCGTTCCACGAGTAGCGTACCTTGTCCTATTCTTCATAAATTTTGAAACTATATACTATTTCTTTTGTTATGTGATAGTTGACAGTACTTGTTTCGGTAACAAGATCCATGTGAGAGCAAGATTTTCACGTAAGAAGTTAGAAACTGACATATTATTCATACGTATCCTGTCAGTATCTCAATTCTCACATGAAATACTCGATCACACACGGAGCTGAAGTAACTTTGAGATGATAATGAGGATGATTTATTAAAATTACCTCGTTTGATAATGATTTTATACTGCGCAAGATAAGCTGAAAAAAGTTTACAGGATCATATGAGTCCACACAAATTTGTGAGCGGAATTCCAAGGCACGCGTTGCGTGCGTGAGACTATAATATTAGAGACAAAATAAACGTTGGAGTTTCTTGTTCTTTGTACATACATATACTCACGGCTATAAATCCCTAGAAGGGGTAGCCAGAGCCAAGGAATTATAAATACCTCAGCTACTTTTGGAAGTTGAGTGGGGAAAAGATGGTAAAAATAAAGGATTTTGGTGATGGGTCTCCAACCGCATCGCTCAAAAATCCCTTAAATTCCAATACCGTTAGTCGCCTTTTACGTACACCCACCGGAAGAAATGGGTAGTGCTATTTTAAGCCGACACTACGCAGTCTTTGTGTTATTTTTAATATGCTTGCTACAGTGCTTACATTAGGAGGAAAACCTTTAACGACGGACTTATCGTGGTGGTATACAATCGATTGCAATTATCATACATTTTTTAAATAGAAATAGTATCATTGCTGTGTAAGATTTATGATCGTCATCAAGAAGATCACATTATACTTATTGTCTTGTATTATATATATTATGTATAGGATTATATAGATATATATGATGGTGGTGTGTATATCGGCTTAGCACTACCCCATTTCTTCGGGTGGGTGTACGTAAGAGACGACTTACGGTATTAGGGGCTTTTAAGGGATTTTCGGGCGATGCGGTTGGAGACCCATCACCAACAACCTTTATTTTACCATCTTTTCCCCACACAACATTCCAAAAATGGCTGAGGAGTTTTTAATTCCTTAGCTCTGGCTACCCCTTCTAGGGATGTATAGCGGTGAGTATATGAATTTATGTATGTATATGGTCCATACTTTTTTACACCCACATAAATTTAGTTAAATTATTCACCTAATTTCAGGATTGGAAAGTCCACATGTTCACCCCGTTCACCCCAACCGTCGAATCTGCTAACACCCGGGACCCGTTCCTAACCCAATACCCCTTCGAGCTGGCGGCCAAAGGAGCGATGGCCCCCGTCCCTCTGTTGACCTCTGTGACCTCGGAGGAGGGACTGTACCCGGCTGCTTGTAAGTTTAATCATTCACACCTTTAGTTTTAATAATAGGGAATATGCATAAAATTTTAACTGGCCTAAAACTTTTTTCACGAATACTTATTATCGCAATATTATAATGAAAAGGTTTTTTTTTATTTACTTATTATTTAAACCCCTAAAATAATATTCAAAAATTGCAAAATAAGGGAGCGAAATTCAAACTTCCAAAACGCGCCACCATCGGTTGAACGAAATGTGACGACATCTGACACGAAATTGTATTCAAAAGCGTCGAAAACACTACGGTAAACACCCACTGGACGTGTCATGTGATGTCACGTATAGCGCGCGTAAAATGGCGGCGTTTGAACTGCTTAAATTTTTTAAAAGTTTTAAATTGCAATTTTAAAAATATTTAGAGGATTTTGAAGCCCAGTAATATTTTTTTCTACGTTATAAAACAGTGAACTATTAATTTAAAACAAAAAAGAAAAACATGAATATTAAAGCAAAAAATTAGCATTTAAATCATACATGCCATAAACAATTTATTAAATATAATGCATATGAGCAAAATTCACCCCATGTATCCCAAAGAGACTGTTCTATGATTGAGGCGATTCATAGACTCTGCCTTCCTACTATTAGTAAATACTTAGCCACTTACCAATAATCGAATCTATAAATCAAAAACAGGGTAGCCAGAGCTTTAGAATAAGAAATACTTCAGCCACTTTTGCAAGTTGAGTAGGGATAAAAATAAAAAATACATACATACATACATATACTCACGGCTATAAATCCCTATAAGGGGAAGCCAGAGCTAAGGAATTAGAAATTCCTCAGCCACATTTGGAAAATTGAGTGGGGAAAGGAAAGTAAAGTAAAGGTTGTTGGTGATGGGTCTCCAGCCGCATCGCCCAAAAATCCCTTAAAAGCCCCAATACCGTTAGTCGCCTCTTACGCACACCCATCGGTAGAAACGGGGTAGTGCTATTCTAAGCCGACACTTCACGGCAAATAAAAGTAAAAAATAAAAGTTGCTTGGTTTATGGATATCCACCCAAATTCGAAAATCAAATGAAAAGAGCCAATTCACTGAGTCATCTCTTCGCCACGCAAAAGAAAGCCGATAACAAATATGTTTAGCTCGCAATATATTTATATTAATACTTACATAAATACATATAGTCACGGCCATAAATCAAAACAGGGTAGCCGAAGAATCAGCAAATTGTAAATTAAATGTTTTTGGTGATGGGTCTTCAACCGCATCGACCAAGAATCACTTAAAAAGTCACTTCTTACGTTCATGGGATCCCATGGGAAGAAATGGGGTGGTGCTATTCTAAGCCGACTTTTATAAGAATTCATATAGTTTTCAATGTAATAAAATTATCTTACAGCTTACCTAGCCGATCCCCAACTACTGCTAGAACTAGAAGAACGTTGGAACCAGTTATCAAGCAACATCTTCGAGTACAACGACACCCTGCCGGCAGCTCAACGTGAGCTGGTCGCTGACAAGATCAGACAGAGGTATCTTGGAGGCAAACCGGTTGGACTGAACACATTCGCTCAATTAGTACAGGTATAAAGGTTATTGGCGTGGCGACATGATAGTCCAGTGGGTAAGAACACCCGCCCGAAAAACAGAAGGGCGTGAGTTCCAATCCTGGGACGGGCCTACACCAATTTGTCTTTTCTAAAGTCATATGTGTGGTTAATTTATCATGGTTGCTAACGGTGAGGGAAAACATCGTGAGGAAACCCACATGGCTGAGTTGTACTTAGTCATGTGACAGTGTATTCGTACAAAATGGCGATAGGCCTGCCCCCTATCACGTTAGTACACTGTCTAAGCAAAACGTGGGTACCTTCTCTGGAAACTAGATGGCGCTTGCCATGTGAGTTCAGGAGTATTGGTACCTCTGCCAACCCCTTCGGGGATAAAACGGCGTGAACGTTTATGTTTATATGTTTATGTTATGTTATAAAGGTTATTGGTCGTATTGAAGTTGTAAGAAGTATATCTAGCTAGTTCATTGGTTTTAGTTACACAATATTTCAGAGCGATGAATTTCACGAAATTTTTCATTTATAGTATTTATTTAGATTTATATTGGCATGTATTTAACGCGGCGACAAATTGATACAATTCCGGGTCGTAAAAAAACTGAAAATGGGTAGTAAATAATCTACTTTGGCGACTAATTAGAGGTAGCATCTTAACTAGAAAGCGGCGGCTTTTTAATGAGTTTTGAGGTTTTATTTAAATTTTATCTGGCAGTGATTTTCTTTTGTGGCAATTGAATTTCTTCTAAGGCGACAAATTATTGGCGGATAGAAAAGTTAAAATAGGCTTTCATAAATTCTAAAATGGGGTCTGAAATAAATACAAACAAGATCTTAAAAAAATACTTTTGGCTACAATTGTTGGGATCTAAATTAACCAAATTGTGACATGCTATAAAACTTATCTTGGTCTATTTTATTAACCTTCCCTCTTTTAAATGAACCTACCTACTTTCAGTAACAGCGTGTCGACGTCACCCTGCTTCAAGGGGTGCCTATTTCCGCTCTAAGGGACACAAGCTAACCCTAACCTAACCTAGCACAAATACAATTGTGGTGATTAATTGTTTTTTAATGCGATGCCCCCCATGTGGTTGGCTTCGCCCCCCGTCCCCCCTCTGTTTTCCTTCTCTAACTTAATTGCATCTGCCCAATAGGCTGGGTGAAGCAACTTTTGACCTAACCTAATTTATTTTATTTTTATTAATTTTTACTTCAATACACAAAATATGTAATTTGCTTAATATTATAGTCACAAAAACTTGCCGCTTGCTATTGGCAAGAAACGCGCTAAACCCCCCGCTCCGCAGCCTCCGCACTGCTCAGACACACGAGCGCATTTGCCGCCTTTTCGAGAATTTACGAATCTGCAAAAAATAATATAATATCCAAAAACATTATTATAATACCCATTTTCAGTTTTAAAGCTACCTGAAAATCGCTGCCAGATGTGTATTTTTATAATGAAATCCAATAGTTGCCCGTGCAGAATGTATGATATCCCCTCGGAAATATTAGTCGCCACATTAGGTTTTATAATACCTTAACCAGTTTTACACTGATCCCGCTTGATATATTTGATACCTTACAGTAGCAGCCGTTTTTTTAGTTTTTTGATCCTAGCATTTTGTTGCTTGTTAATAGTTGCTAAAATATTTAATCACTGCAAAGTTAGTTTTTTTGTGACTTAATAGAAAGTTGCCTAAAAAGGATTTCAGTTGCCGTGTTAAATATTTGCCATTTATATTTAGGTTGTCAATTGTGTACGTGTACAATGCAATGTATATTAGCTTATAAAGGTTTGTACTGAACCTATTTGGCAATTTCTCAATATTAAATACTTTATCCGTTCCGTATAGTGCTTGCTTAGAATGTCGCTACCCTTTCTACCCACGGATGTCGTAAGAGGCGACTAAGGGTATTGGGGCTTTTTATTGGATTTTTTGGCGATGCGGTTGGAGACCCATCACCAAAAACCTTTATTTTCCCATCTTTTCCCCACTCAACTTCCAAAAGTGGCTGAGGAATTTATAATTCCTTAGCTCTGGCTACTCCTTCTAGGGAAACATAGCCGTAAGTACATGTATGTATGTAATACTTTATCATCTTTTATTTCATATCATAATTGTATTTTCTCATTAATTTGATTCAATACATGGCTAAATTGGTTTATAAGATGCCAGTTATTTTCGATGTTTGTGGCGTCCAATAAAGAATATAAATAGTTATTTTGCAGTGTTGCGTTATTTTTTATGCCGAATTTCGGAAGGTTCGAATGTAAAGCCATATTTTTAATCGAAATCTTCAGCCTTTAGGTTTTGTTAAGAGCTGGTCAAGGCCTTTGTTTTATTTATTTGTATAGCTGTTCTGTTGTTTAGAATGATAGTTTTTGAAGAGTTTTTGAAGAGGGCCCTGTGTTTTAAGAGTATATAACAAACGGCAAAATTGATCATGTCAAATTCACCCTATAGACAGAACACAATTTATTATCAAAATCTCTAAAAAAACATATGAAATGGCTGAACTATAAAGAATTGTTATTTGAAAAAAAATATAATTTAGTTTAGTGAAAAGAACTAAGCAGTGTAATCTAGCTCTTTTAATAATCCCCAATGTACATAAATTGCTTTGACAATTTTCCCAATTATTATCGAAGACTCTTTGTGCCTATACTTTTCCTATCAGATTTATATATTTTTAAATAATTTTGCTTTTGCAGGCTTTAAGCGATCGGTTATTTGTAGCTGACGTTGGCAGAATGGCTGAAATCCACGCAAAGTCGGGGCAGCCTGTCTACCTTTACCGATACTCTTTCAGAGGCGAGAAGAGTTTGTCTATTCTTTCGGCTAAGAATGACAATAATTATGGTAAGTAATTAAATAGAATAATACCAAAGGGCGCATGTTAAGGTGATGCTGATCATTGCTCATGGCATTTTGTGTATTTAACTATAAAGATGTTCAGAGGTATCACACGAGATCTCACGACACGAGTCTTTCTCATTGAGAAGTTAAGAGATATTTGAAATCACACGAGATTTTAAAGTTTTTCTTGTAAAGAGTAATTCATGTAACCTGCTGTAATAGAGGGCAGGCGACTCACCTGGAAGAAAGCATATTTTCCATTAAAATTCCTGAAAATTATATACAAATAGTTTGTAGCCGTCAATTTCTGTATTGCCACTTAATTATTTGTTAAATTCTGCCAACCCACACTAAGGTAGCGTGAAGACGTACATGGGTTGTGATAGAAATGCCAAGGTTATGATATGCCGGGGATTTCAATTGCATACACTCAAAACTAAAAGGCTTACACATTAACACCGTGTATATCCGCACGGGTGGCGGAGGTAATAAATAAAAAACTTCTGAACATCACTTAAGACTCACTTGTCACTTGGTGTTTCGATTACCCACAATTTGCTTGGATAGCGTCCTCACGTGACAAGAGGCACGCCTATCATAAATTTGTACAAATACACTGTCACATGATTCAGTACAACTTCAGCGTATCCCAACATGCCGAAGTTGTACTGAATCATGTGACAGTGTATTTGTAACTGTGATAAATTAAACACACATTATGTTTTTAGAATAGACCTGGGTCAGCTAGAGAGAGAGAGAAAGCTGTAGAACTAGAATTTCTTAAGCCACTATTTGAAGTTCATCACAATGTTTTTGGCGAAGGGTTTCCCACCGCATCACACCATTAATCTGATTTATATTTTCCAGAAAATAATTTTATTGATTCATATACTTTCTTCTTCGATTCTTATACTTAGGTGTCAGCCACGCTGATGACGTGTTCCACATCTTCAAATACCCAGGACTAGTATCCACAAGAGCTGATGATGTCAAGATGACCAACATTCTTTGTGACATGGTCTACTCATTTGCTAGCAATGGGTAAGTTCATTTTTTGGGTTCCATAACCAAAAGTAAAACGGGACCTTATTACTAAGCCTCCACAGTCTGTCTCTCTCCAGGCTGTATAGCATAAACCGTGATAGCTAGAAAGCTGAAATTTTCGCACATGATAAACTGTATTTCCATTGCCGCTATAACAAAAAATACTTCAAATCTAAAAAAGAAAAAATTAATGGCGGTTCCGATACAATAAAAGTATTATTTTGCTCAATATTAAAAACGATAATAAGTAGGCGCTTTAAATTTTCTCAGAATATTGACTAGTATATTATATTACCTTTCAAAATTAATAATGAAATAACATATTTAAAAAAATGAAATTTTCTTTTATAGATAGTCTGAAACTTTTCGAAAGCAAGTCCGACTAGCATTTGGTCGGTTTTAATGTTTCAGAAACTAACACATTGAGCGGATTAATGGAAAAAAAACTGGTGAAAGAGAACTATAGATCCAATATAAATGGTATTATAATCAGACGTTTAAAAACCGAACATGAACCTACCTACCTATACCAACCACTTTTGAAAGTTCAGTGAGGAAAATATTTTAAAACACACAAGAAGTATGGATCTATAATTTCGCGTATACGACAATGATAAAGATTTTTGATCATTTATATGTATAAAAACTGATATTTCTAGAATTTTATCAGTAATAATAATAATTAATAATAAATGTTTTTATTTGTCTCTTAAAATGCAGTTGTAAGATGGTTTTTTGTTATTCCGGAGAACTTTGTTCTACACACATTTTTTGAATAAAGAATCATTATTATTATTTAAGAAAATTGCGAGAAACATATGTAAAAGTTATGTGGAAATTACGCTCCCGGGTTTACTACTTCGAAAATTGTCATTTATCATCGTACCAAAGTTTCTCAAGATAAAATCGTTGTGATAAGAACATAGAATTGTTATTTTGATGAGACAAACTTTTTCTAAGAAATATGTTAAATTTTGAAATTTAACTATATCTTTCTATTGGTTTATTATAGAATGCGTACTGGGTACTATACACTAGCATTCATGTTGTATAATCTTCAAGGTTGGTGGGAGGGGAATTTCACATGATATTTTTTGTAGGTGGCCCATCGTGGGTGACAAATCGGGGTGTCACTATTGACAATAAAGCTAAAGTACTCTAAAAGTAGCTCAAACTCGAACATAGACGCCCGTATATATAAAAAAAACTACATAATTTTTTAGAAATACACTGTCACATGACTAAGTACAAATTGACCATGTGGGTTTCCTCACGATGATTTCCCTCGCCGTTAACAACCATGATAAATTAACCACACATAAGATTTTAGGAAAGACAAATGGGTGTAGATCCGACCCGGGATTCGATCCCTTGTTATCTGTAGGATAAGCGGTGTTCTACCCATTAAGCTATCATGGTTGTATAAAAACTAGAAAAAAAAAACAATTACATCGCTGTTTTATGCTAAATTACTTTTTCATATACTAGTATTAGTAAAACAGCCTCAAATAAGCAATATAGGTACTGCCATAGATTCTGTTTTCGGAAAGCCGATAGATGAAGGCAGCACAAGACCGGTCGTTGTAGAGATCTTTTGGCTCATGATAATCCTGTCCTTGGAAATATTTTAGATAATAATAATATTTATTGCATCCATTACCGTGTAGTGCCGGTTTAAAATGTCACTACCCCTTTCTCCCACGAGTGTCGTAAGAGGTGACTCAGGGTATGGGGCTTTTTTAAGTGGTTTTTGGGCGATGAGGTTGGAGACTCATCATCAACGATACTTTATTTCTACCATCTTGTCCCCATATACTTCTGTGACTGAGGAGTTTTTAGTTCTGAAGCTCTGGCTCCACCTTTTTTGGATTTATGGCAGGAGTATATGATATGCAGCAATCTTAAGTATATTTTTTAATGGTTTCAGCATCCCGAGAATTAGCAACGCTCAATGGACCCCCGTGCAGCCATTTTCACCAGAGCTGCAATATCTGGAGATATCCTCACCAGAACACATCCAGATGGGAAGTAGCGCTGATTTAGGACATAGGAGCTTCTGGTCCAGCCTCGGTTTCAATGAGAATGAAAATTACAATAGTTATGTTAAAGATGAACTGTAATAGTCTAAAAAGTTTTTTTTTATATTCTTTTTTTTTACTGCTAAGAAAAAAATGCCTTTTTGACTTCCTTTTTAAAGATCAATAATTACGTTATTTTTCAAAATAAAGGCAAGACTGTCTTGTCTACGTTTCAAATTAAAAAATATACTGCAAATTCCATTATAATTTTGTGCCATAATTTCAAATAGTTTGTGCGATATAAACTAGAACTCTTAGTAGGTATAACTTTGGATATATGATAACGTCTCTAGTTTTGAATGTAATTATATAATAATCCATTTCAATCATTTACCTAAAATAACCATAATTGTGTAAATTAGATTTAGATCAAAAAAAAATAAAAAAAAAAATCAAAAAATATTTATTGCAGTTTCAAGGTTTACAATATTTATAAAAAGGTTGGGGCTACCTTGTAAGTAATTTAATACCTGTGCCAGATATACCCCGCTCTTCCTTAGTAACATTTAGTTTGCAGTATCGTACTACAATTTCATTTTAGTATATAAATCCAAGTTTTACATTTTACTTTAGTTAAATTAGATTTTATAAAAATTGAGGACATATGAATAAAAACAAACTTTTTTATCCTGAAAAGTTCATGCATGATAGCAAACAAAAATTACAATAATAAACTTACAAAACTAATACTATTTAAAAATACTTAACTATTTTTTTTTTTTTTTAATATTTTTGTACACAAGATAAATTAAAACAAGAATAAAAAGATAACCTAAACAGTAAAGAATTATATAAAAGAAGTATAACATTTTTAGAAGTACAAAATTGTATATAAATTTGTCTATCAAATAATTTAAGTTTAAAAGAAGCATAAAATTGTATATAGATTTGTCTATGTAAATAATTTAACTTACGCTTTTTAATAATGTCTCAGTTTCTTCGTAGTTTTTAGTAGCTAACCATTCTTTTAGTTTATGTTTGCACTCATTATATGTAGTAGGATGAATATTAATCTCTTTGTTAATAGTATTATAGAGGCGAGCAGCTAAGAATGTATATTGCCTGCTCGCAAATGTTGTTTTGATGAGCCCTGTGGTTATTGCAACATGTTTAATTCTTTTTCCTTTTAAAGTATTATTGAACGGTAGAGATTTATGTATCCTCAATACAGATTTTAGAATATACAGCCGTCTCACAGATAGTTGCTTGGTAAGAGCGTAGAGGTCTTGGGTGGGGAATTTATATGGTTTACAATACATAACTTTAAGTACAGCTCTTTGAGATCTTTCAACCTCCAAAAATTTTATTTTTGATGCACCACCCCAAGCTGGTATACAGTAGCATATAACTGATTGTGCTAGTGCAGTATATATTTGATTTAGAAGAAAGTTAGACGCAATATTCCTTAGGCTTTTAAATATCCATATAAGTTTTCTAACTCTCTTCATAACCATCTCCATGTGAGCATGCCAACTCAATCGTTGATCCACCACGACACCTAAGTATTTAATGTGTTCTATTTTGCTTATTTGTTCACATTTGCAGCTTTCATTATTTTCACACCAGTTATGTAATTTAATTTCAAACTGAGAACTTGGTTGGGTGCTTTTGTTATTTGTGAAACAGATGTAATTAGTTTTTGTCGCATTTATTGTTAGCAAATTCAAATTGAGCCATTTGCCTACTCTACTCAATGTGGTTTCTGTGAGTGATTTGAGACGATCCCAGTTGTCTTCGAATAAAACTATCGCCGTATCGTCAGCATAAGAAAATATCTGACCATTTTTTATGTTCATGTCGCATAAGCTGTTAATATATATTAAAAACAGTATTGGGCCAAGAACTGAGCCTTGCGGTACTCCATATGTTATTTCTAGTTCTTGACTTTCAAATTCTCCTATCCTAACAGACTGTGTGCGATTATTGAGATAGTTTGTAAATAAATTCAGGGCTATATCTCTTATTCCAAGTCTTTCCAGTTTTTGAAGAAGGATTGGTACTGACACCGTATCAAACGCCTTTTTAAGGTCTAGGAACACAGAAATACACTTTTTTCTTCTATCAACTTGCTTAGTTATAAATGAGGTTAATTCAATTACTGCGTCTTCTGTTGATTTTCCGTGTCTAAATCCAAACTGTTGAGATGACAGTAGATTATATTTATTCAGGTAATTAATAAGACGTATTGAGATGATTTTTTCTATGATCTTTGATATAGTTGGTAGAACAGATATTGGTCTGTAGTTGGAGATATGTTTTCTATCTCCTCCCTTAAACACTGGTGTTATAACTGATCTTTTAAGTGTATTGGGGAAGATCCCCTGTTGAAAGCATTGGTTTATCATATGTGATAGGATCGGAGTAACTAAATAGTCAGCAAGTTTTAAAAATTTTGTTGGGATTCCATCCCATCCTGGAGCACTTTCAGATTTAAGTCCTTTTAGGACAGATCTTACTTCCATGGGATCTGTATCTGTCAAACCAAATGAATTTATTTGAGATATATGAGACCCTTCTGAGTCTTCATTTCTTAAATATTTTGGGGTTTTGCACTTGATTTCTTCAGCAAGCGTCTTACCAATATTGCAAAAGTATTTGTTGACTTCATCTAATGATTTATAGGGACATTTTTCTAAGTTGACTAGTTCTAAGTTTTTGTCTATTTTACGTTTCCGCTGAGATATTTCATCTATTGTTTTCCAGACACTTTTTGGATTATTATTTGATTTAATGAGCTCATTTTTATAATAATTATACTTTGTTTTTTTGATTATAATATTACAGTAGTTCCGATATCTTTTGTATGTAATTTTCAATATTTTATTTTCGCTATCAGATTGTAACTTTTTTTGCATGACATTTCTATTTCGAATACATTTTAGAATACCCGGTGTTATCCATGGTTTAATAGTGCGGCTTTGTTTAGGAACGGTCTTTGTTATGGTGTTGACATTTAAACATTTTTTTATTTTATCAATAAGTGAATCAGCTATCAGATTTGGGTCAGAAATTTTGGTCAATTCCGAAATATTTTCATTTTCTAAATCTTTAATGGCATCTTCGAAATTCGTAACAGTTATTGTTTTGTTGCACATTTTTTTGGTAATTACTTTGGTTAAATTAAGAAAAATCATTCTATGATCAGTAATAGTTGTATCTAACACATTTATAACAGCTGATGTCTTATTTCCTTTTAATTTAAGAAAAAAGTGATCGAGACAGCTTTTGGATCGTGTCGGTAATGTGTGTCCTGGTAGAAAACCATGTCCAGCTAGAATGTTCTGATAAAATAGTCTATTTGTTCTGTGGACAGGAATTTCATTCAAGTCGGGTATTAGATTTATGTTGATGTCTCCTGTTATAATAATATTTTGGACATCCTTAATGTTCCGTAAATGCTCATCAAGGGATTCAATAAATTTTGTTGCGTTAGTATTAGACGGAGATCTGTATATACCCAGTATAATAAAATCTGCAATTTGAATTTGCAAACAAGATGCTTCATCCAGTAATATTTCCTCGCAGCAAGTAACGTGACTGTTTTTTATATAAACTGCAACTCCATCACACTTATTAATGTGGTTTGTTGTTGAACAGGAAATATAATTGTCTAGTTGCGGTAAATTTTTGTTTTGATCTAGTCTACATTCTGTTAGCACCATTACATCAGTTTCAAACTTGAAGTTCGATAGTGTTACTTGGAAGTCATCCATATTTTTATAAATACTTCTTATGTTTTGAGATAAAACAGTAAGATCAGTGTTAGGTACTACCATTTCAGAAAATTCTTCTATTGTACTACTCAATGATTCAGCTATTTCAGTTTGATCTAATCTATGTATATTTTTAAGACAATTATCCATTGACGAGATTTAAGAAGACAGAATATGTTACCTTCAATGTGATTATAGTTGTTTGTAAGAGTTTAAAACAATTTAAAATATTAAATTTGCTAATCGAGACGTTCATCCACGACATATGTAAAGCGGTATATTTTTCTAATGTGATGATTAAATGTGAAAAAAATGAGACAATTATATACAAATCGAATAAATAAGATTCTATTGAAAAGATAAGTAAAATAATGATTATATATGTGTACAAAAACGAGAAATAACTTAAATCTAAATATCTCCAAACATGCATTAAATAATAATAAAAAAAAAAAAAAAAAAAATGTTGCTAATTTTAGTCACGATGTTTGCATTAATTTTGTTATTTGTGCTTCATGATTAATAGGTATTACTGGAGAATTTTCATCTTTTCGCACGTAGATACTTCCGTATGATGACCAACAAAATCTGTATCCTTTTGTTTTAGTGAACTCTTTTGCTAGGTAGTAGAGACGAGAGTTTTTGGCGGTTAGATGCTCAGTAACGTATATTGGTGTGTTTACATTTGCTTTAGCACCAAGATGTTTAGCGCATAGTTTTTCTTTGTTTTTAATATTGAAGAGTTTGCATTTTTGCAGAAACTCTGTTTTCAGAAAAGTTGATGAGGTCTCGATAATTATGGAAGAGTTTATATTTTCCCTTTTTCCTCTAATTCTATATACATCTTTGATATCAGTTTGTTTGACATCCATTTTTATAATGTTTGCTAGGGCTAGGATCATGTTTATTAAATCATGTTTATTTTCTTTATTAGTTTTAGGTACATTTTTGAGCTCTATGTTAGTTTTCCGATTTGATCTTTGCATATCTTCTATCTTTCCCTCCAATGTTAATATGTACTCTTTATCTTTTATAGCATTTTCTTCCATTTTCGTTAATTGCTTTTTAAAATCTTCGTATTGGCTCGACAAAAAAGAAATTGAAGTTTCTATATTTGAATTTGATTGTTGAATCCCAAGTAAGGTATGGTTGATTTTTTTCATCTCATTTTGATTTGCAGTAAACATTGAATTAATTAAGTCTAGAATTTCCTGTTTAAATCTATCAAAGCTATCACGACTTTCATCAGATTCTTCACGTTTTCTTTTGTTGCGTATAAAAGAAACATTTTGAGGTGTACTCATAATTTCTTGCTCGTTCGCCATTAAATTTGAATCAGATAATGATTTATTCATTTTGTAATTAATAAGTTTTATTTAAATAGGGATTCAAATATGATTTTAGCTTGTTACCGATTATGTTTGTAGTAGTCTGCAAAACTCAGTTTTGGCTGTATAGATAAGCCTTTGTCTGTTTGTTGAAATCCAAAAAACAACTACTCAAATGTCAGTTCTGTCAAATATGTCTTGTCAGCTGATTGTTTGTTATGTATCAGTACTTGTTTTTATAGTTTCAATTGTAGAATACCGGCCAAATAATGATAATTTATTTAAATATAAGCCGTTTATTAAAAACCTCAGTGATTTTGTTTCAGATATTGTTCAATTATTGATTAAAAGGCTATTGTTCAATGTGTATAAAGTTGTTTACTCACAGGCTTGTGATCCAGTGCTTCTTCTCAACGATTTTTGTATCCTTTTAAATGCACTTTGCAGCTTTTCTTTAATTATTTCAACGGAGAGACACAAAACATGTAGTACTGTTACAGTAGCGGAAACGGAAGGGGATACTTTTAAACTTTTGCAAATAAATTTTCCATTATAGTATCCGCGTTTTTATTTTAATACATACATACATATACTCACGTCTGTAAATCCCTACAAGGGGTAGCCGGAGCTGAGGAACTAGAAGTTCCTCAGCCACTTTTGGAAAGTAGAGCGGGGAAAAGATGGTAAAAATAAAGGTTGTTAGTGATGGGTCTCCAACCGCATCGCCCAAAAATCCCTTAATAGCCCCAATATCGTTAGTCGCTTCTTACGTACACCCACCGGAAGAAATGGGGTAGTGCTATTCTAAGCCAACACTCTACAGCATTATTTTAATCTGTGTCACTAATATGGAATGATCTGAGTATTTGAAACAAATAAAATGTTTCAAAGATTGTGTAAAAAGTGTCTTAACGATCGAGTTCTGAGACAAGCAAAACTTTTCAGCGAGATATTACGATACAAGTTAGCTAAGTTAATCATTTCTGCCCGGTTAGTACGAGCGGTGTTTAAACTAGTTATCGCGTGGGATAAAGCAGCCATCTCTTACGCACTTACTTAGTATCGTATACTGCCATCTCATTCTAACCGTTATCGTGTCGATAAAATAGCGCTCGTGCTTGCTTTACTGAAGGGCTCGTGCTTGCCCTTCAGGAGAGGTGAATTATATCTGAACAGTAAACGCGGGCTTTACCGAACCTTGCTCTGTATGACAAATACATATTTGTCTCTTACATACTTACTTACTTATATCATGCCCATTTTTCCCATTGGAGAAAGCAGAGACTATCGATAGCCACTTCTCTCTCACATCTCTTGCTTTCCTAACATTCAGTATTCTTCTCCTACATGATCATTAATTCTTCTCACTTCGGACGCATGCCTATAGTATATATTAAATAGAAGGTAATATTCATAAAGGAGTATTTTGTGTGGGCAACCGATGTTTTTCAGTTTAATCTGTCATTGAATTCGTATCGATTATAAAACAGCAATTGCTCTTAATAAGTATATCGGAGTCAAGATAATGAACTATTAAAACCATAATTATTTTGCCTTTAGAAGACATTCCTTACATATTTATTATCTAGAAAAAAATTATACAATGATATTAAGATTAAATCATTCAGTGTCTTTAGGTGACTCGATAACAGCTGAATTTATATGCGATGCTCTTTTGTCTGCGCAATTTCAGTTGAAACACTGAAGTTTAGGTTCTTAACCTCCTGATGCCCAGCCGTTCTTATTATTTTTATGACTATCTGCCCACGGTCCTCACACAAGGACTATTGCGTTTACCTAGCTTACTGCCCAGAAACTTAAACTTGAATAAATGTCGCAAAAAATATTATTTAGTGTTCCTAGTACTATGTACGGGTAATGTATTAAAAAAGTAACCAGTCTCAAAATAGTTTTAAAGCGGAAATAATTAGTCCTCATGTGAGGACCGTGGGCAGATAATCAAAGTAAAAAAAATACTAATTTAAATGTTGTTCAAACGCAAAGTATTCGTCCTCGGAGAAGGACCGTGGGCATTTAGTCCAGAAAATGTTTTTTATTGCTTGGGCAGTAACAACTTTATTTGTTAAGTACTCACATAAGTACCGTGGGCATCAGGAGGATAAAAACATAAAAAACATAAACGTTCACGCCGAATATCCCCGAAGGGGTTGGCAGAGGTACTAATTCTTCTGAACATCACGTGACTTTGTCACCTGGTGTTCAGAGTACCCACGTTTTGCATGGACAGTGTACTCACGTGATAGGGGGCAGGCCTATCGCCGTTTTGTACGAATACACTGTCACATGACTAAGTACAACTTAGCCATGTGGGTTTCCTCACGATGTTTTCCCTCACCGTTAACAACCATGATAAATTAACCACACATATGTCTTTATAAAAGACAAATTGGTGTACGCCCGACCCGGGATTTAAACACTAGTCGCTTGCACGTTAACCGGTGTTCTACCCATTGAGCTATCACGTCGTTAGGTTCATGTATTAATATAATATGTATAGGAGACTATTCTATTCGGCAGACAGCACAGCATAGCAATTTTTGTTGCTCAGTGGGAAGAGCATGGTCTCCAATGGAGAAACACGGGCTCAAGTCCTATATTAATTTTTCATTTCTTATGTATTTACAAAAGGTGTCAAAATCTCATTGAAAAGTATTACTAATAAATAAAGGAAAGAAAAATTTCGACACAGGCGGGAATCGAACCAGAGACCTCCTTATTTATAAGGATTACCGTATGTATCTAGTTTTTGTCGTCATTTTTGCAGCTCCAGAATTCCTTATTTGATCTCACACAAAGGGTGTTCTATAATGAAAGACCATCAATGCAATATTAATTTTATTAAAATCGTTTGTCTGTCATATGAACCTAGTACAGTAATGTTGCTATTACATCAATTTTCTAACATCTATGTTTTGTTACAAAATAACCATACACTTTACAACACATTGTTCCTGTCATGAGGATTTTCACTAGTCAACTTTTAGCACTTAACATTGATAAAATATTGCCGTGTCGTAAGAGGTGACTCAGGGTATGGGGCTTTGTAGTTGTTTTTTTTTGCGATTAGGTTGAAGACCCATCACCAACAATACTTTATTTCTACCATCTTCTCCCCTGTTAACATCCAAATGTGGCTGAGGAGTTTCTAGCTCCAAAGCTCTGACAAGCCTTTTTTGGGATTTATGGCCGTGAGTATATGAATGTATGTAAAATATGAAATACTCTTTTTCTGTACCTGTATCTCTTAAGACTTACATTGCTGACAAATATTATACAATGATAACCTTTTACTCATGCTCATATTTCTGTTTTTATATGGGGAATTGGTTATCAATTAAAAAAAATACAAGATACAGTTTACTTATGGTGTAAAATTTTATTTAAGTCCTAAGAACTAACGGGATGCCTCAAAGAACTCATTTCGATAAATCTTTCAACAAACTAACTTAAATGAAACTTGACGAAAATTTGAATATGTCATACATAACATACATAACATAAACGTTCACGCCGTTTATCCCCGAAGGGGTTGGCAGAGGTACCAATACTCCTGAACTCACATGGCAAGCGCCATCTAGTTTCCAGAGAAGGTACCCACGTTTTGCTTAGACAGTGTACTTGAATATGTCACTTTATTGTTAATACCTATTGCTTATAAATGAAATATTACTATGGATTCTCGGTAGTGATAACCCATCGATTGCCAACCGACATTATATCTTACGATGAGATATATATTTTTTGGAATATTTATTATTATTAATCGGTATCACTAGCTAAATTAAACATAGAGAAACAAAACTACAATAGTAATATAACAGGGCAATATGGTCAACCGAAAAGATCCGAAGTGGAACAAATTAATAAAAAGTTTTGAAGGCATTTAAAGAAAATTAAACACCCCACTCCATTCCGCATAGGTCGGCTCAGAATAGTTCTATACTTGTGCAAGTCTAATCAATTCAAAATTTCTTGAATCAAATGTAATAATAAACACAAGAAGAGTTGCCAAACCAACCCATAAAATTATCAGTGTTTAAATTGAGATTTATGTATTTGATTCTGGTTCGTTATTCACTGTTCTTTCATTGTTATCTGTAATTAATTGGTTTGGGCATAATTAATAAAATATTTTATTGTAGGACAAATTGGCAGTTTACAACAATTTAACAATTTATAATATGCTACGAACACTAATCAATTGGTTTTTACGTAAAAACTGTGACATCATATACAAATAAAACTTGCATCTAAATATTTAAATAGTGTTTACCGAGTCTGACTAATTATGTTTTCAGTTTTATACAAATATTACGAAAGTTGTAAAATAAAATTCCATTTATTTTTCGGAAACATTTAAAAACGACAATTTAAAAAGCGTAATTTTTGTTACATAACAAAGATATAGTAACTAAATTGCTGCTGTGTTAAAACTGTGTGTTTGTAAGTATCCTCTAGTCTTTTTAAAAATACGATATATATCCGAGTACCCACTTTTTATTTAGGCATTGAACGCTTGTGATCGTATAATCTTTATCATGTGGCTTCTTCTCTACATTTTCCTGTAGTTAACAACAACATTATAACTATATCCTCCGTGTTCTCAAATTTTATTCTGATAATATTTCGGAAATTGTTCTCTCGTAGTAAATAACATAGCACAGTTTTAATTATTCAAGTACTATTACAATCAATTCATCTTTGTATGAGCATTATTTTTCAGTGGTAAACATAGATGTACTAAAAATACCGATGAGTGATCGTGTCGCATCTGATCATGAAGGTACTAACTAAACGGGAGAAATAGCGTACTCACAAAAATATGGTACACAATAGTGAAATTTATTACCTTGCAATAAAGCTTATAATCTTTTGAACTCTGTCAAACAGAGAAACGTCCTAGAACGAGAGGGCTCTCACTACGGGCGTACTAGAGGAGTGTGTCCCGCTTGCGTGGTTGCCAGTTGAGATTAAGTTCAAAGAAAAATAAATTAAAACTTATTTATAAAGAAAATTTTATAAAATGCAGGTTACTATCTATTCCTTTTTAATAAATTGGTTTAGTTATCATCTTTTATCAACTTAGATAAATAATTTATTAACTTTGGTAATCTGTTAAATTATATTTACCAACAGAAGGTCACTCTACTTAAAACGAGACACAGATAACTATTTAGTCATCCTTGTTCAGGACACTTTAAGCTGCCAGTGCGCATTCCTGTTTAAATAGTAATTCCATGCATCTGATCTAAATTATTCTTATTCAAGCGGTTGTCTGGTCATATTTTACGTCGGTGCAGAGAAAATATGTTTATCTCTTTTTAGCGCTTGCTATGAGATGTGCTATCTCGCTTACATTTCAAATATATTTCTTGGTGTGTTGTTTGGATATATTTCTAGTGGTGTGCGTGCGTAAAATTGATGCAATCAATGCCACTCGTAAGCGCCGGTTTCCTCGTAAAAAACCTATCTAACGTTTTTTAGTACATCTATGGTGGTAAATATATTTTCATATACATATATAGTTTATTTTAGGAGTGTCCAAAAACTACTAAATTAGCTAGTTATAAAGCAGATTTAAAACTTATCATGTTTATGGGTACAATTATTTCTATAAACACTGTACTTTTACTTGTTTCTAAGAAATCCTGGGCTTGGTATTATAGTAAGAATGTCCTCTTACACGATCTATCTGATAAAACTTCATGTTCGTTACGCAATTTGTTGTTAATTATTATCATGTTACATAAATTACCCGGAATATGTTTAATATTTTATAAAACAAAAAAAAACTTTATCAAAAATAATATCAGATACTAGTGAATTTAATTATCACATACAAAACAATAAAACCCAGTCAGATAACACTTATTTTTCCTTTGGAAGTCATGTATGAAATAATAAATAAATACACTGTCGTTGAATAAACGAGTAAATAACTTAAAAACAGAAACAGCAATGATTGTCAAAAAAATACAAATGGTTTCAAATCTATACATATACTTAAATAAAATATTGTTTAATAATATGCTTAGCAAAGAACTTTGTTCTTAATAATAATTTTAAACAATTCGAAAATAATCTAACATTATTTTCTATTCTAAATTATATTCTCAATATCTATTGCTCATGATATGCGATTGTTTAATTTATATTTTAGTATCGGTAAATATATTTAATTAAACTTTTTATAAAAACTTATAATTTCTTAAATTGACTTTTTTAATAAAATATATTATTGACATTATTGTCTGGTTGTGTTAAAAATTAAATAATAAAATTTGTATTAATATATTGATAAATTAGTTATATTTCGATCAATACATAACGATATTTAATATAGTCCACTTTAAGCATACTTTTATTCAATAAATAAGTAATTACACATATTTTTAATTTACAACAGGAATTCCATACAATCTATTTTTCTCAAAAACTGAACTTAAAGCCTCCAAAAGTAAACTAAAGCTTTCAATTAAAAAGAAAAGCTAAGCTACAAGTATATCAGTTTATTCAAAAATCATTGGCAATTCCTTATTTTGTTTTTGGGCATGAAACTTGGACTTCACTTTGCAGATTTGGTTTAATGCTGAGTGATCTCTATATATTTTTTCACAGTAATTAAATAAAATGTTGCTCAATTGTTAATCATTGTCTGTTTGAGTTGTTACGTCAAGCTAATAAATTAAATTGTTTTAATTACAATTAATAAATTAATTTAGATTCAAATTAAAAAGAATGAACGAACAAACTTAAATTCACACAAGTTCATATTACAATTTAAGTAAAATGACGTATTAGGGAAGGAATTTTTAAGTGAGTTTTGGGGATGCGGTTGGAGACCCATCACCAACGATACTTAATTTATTTCTACCATCTTTTCCCCTATCAATTACCAAATATGATTGAGGAGTTTTTAGCTTTGAAGCTCTGGCTACCCTTCTTTGGGATTTATGGCCGTGGGTATATGTATGTGTGTATATACAAATTTGTATTAATATATTACATGCTGCTGTGTAGTGTCAGCTTAGAATAGCACTACCCTATTTCTTCCGGTGGGTGTACGTAAGAGGCGACTAACGGTATTGGGGCTTTTAAAGGATTTTGGACGATGCGGTTGGAGACCCATCACCAACAACCTTCATTTTACCATCTTTTCCCCACACAACTTCCAAAAGTGGCTGAGGATGTATGTATGAATGTATATATAAATAACAAGTAATTCATAATTGCAATTAACAATTAGATTCAGTAATGGCATTCAAATCAATTTCATTTGTAATTCGAACAACAAAAAGAATTGATCACACCCAACTCTGCTAGATAAGAATAATATGCCCATATCTTTTCGTGGGAGGCAAAAACGCAAAAAAAAAAATACAGTTATTTATAATAAGTGGTGCTTGTTTTGTACACCTTATGCTGTATCCTATCTGCCTTCACTTTTTACTAATTTCTAGTTTTATTACGGTGGATGAAGCAATATGCCATTCCTTATTTATTATATTAAAACAGATTGCATTTGTAAGTAGAAGTGTTTACTTTCGTATAGTATCTAACCGATAAGGATAATATCAGAAACAAATGGAAAATAAATTGCTTTTCTAAATGAAATAGCTTTATTCCAATAAAGCATAGGTCTTTTACCCCCAACTTGTTCTTGATGATAATTAACTTTTCTTACCCGGTTCAAGTGATGGTGAAATTGTTACGATGGCCAAGAGCTACCAGAAATGGGCTTAGACAAAAAAAAAGAATGTATTAAAAAAAAATGTGTTTTTAGAAATAAGAGCCACAGAAGGTATTTCATGAGAGGCTTTGTAAAGCAAGGGTGCTTTACTGCTAGTGTAGTCCGATACACACTTAGTATATCCAATCGATGTAGCGTCAGTTTAGGACTTTGGTAATCCTTTTCTTTCCGCGTTTGTTAGATTTTGGGGATAATTAAATGATTGTTCTTTGCTGTGTAGTGTCGGCTTAGAATAGCACTACCCCATTTCTTTCCACACCCCGGGATTGGGGCTTTTAAGGGATTTTTGGGCGATGAGTTTGGAGACCCATCACCATCAACCTTTATTTATTTATACCATATTTTCCCCACTCACATTTCCAAAAGTGGCTGAGGAATTTCTAATTCCTTGGCTCTGGCTACCCCTTCAAGGGAGTCATAGCTGTGAGTATATGCATGTATGTATGTTCTTTGAAATGAACAATCGATTCCCAGCTAAAATTCTAAAAGTGTCGGAGGTATTATAATTCTGAATCTTTAACCACCCCTTTTTGTGCATGATAGCCGGTAATTATTAGTAGGTATAGGCCAATCTAAGTAATTTTTATGTAAGGAACAATTTTAAGCGTTCGCTAATAAATGAAAGTTCACGTACATTCTTAAAAAAGTCTGCGACTGTTTTTTTGTGAATATTTCATTTTTGGAAATAAATAGGAAGCCCAAATTTCATTATTTAAATTTTTAATCGTATTTTTTTATTATTTATTAATTAAATGGACGAACATTACTTTGATTAAAAATAAGTTCTAAAATTATTGCTATAAAGGTTTGAAAAAATAATGGTGTAGGTATTTAAGTACAAGAGTAAGATCGTTTTATAGACATAATTTGGTATTTTACTGTATTTCTATGTTTTAAATTTACCAACTATTTATTAAAGATCGCCCTATTCAGCATCGTTAATGGACCTAAAATGACAAGTTAGAATATTCACAGATTTATGACAATATTATCGTATTATTATACCTAACATTTTAATCCTTACCTGTTCAGTTTTTAAAATAAATAGTAGAAATTGTAAGCAAAAATTTAAAACTAATACCCTTTTAAGTATTTTATTTTGTTATAAAATTTTAAAATTCAATTATTTCAATTACAATTATTTTTCGCCGCTAAAACTTTTCATTACATTTAGTGAACTTCGATTTTGTTTGGCTCAAACATTTCAGTCGTCCTTCGTTACTTGGAAGACCAACGAAAAAATCGTACATACACGACTATTATATTATTCAACAAACACACATGAGCTAATTGGGACAATTTACTCCTACCAGCGAAATTATTTAAGCGAAATTCAATCTTATGTCTATTTGGAACCTTATAAGGTCAAAAATATTCAATTACAAGCCCAACTAGCTCGTTCACATCAATACATCGAACAACATAAATACATATTCTACTAACATTTTCTCTATAAATAAATATAGTCTATATTCTATACGGTTATAACAACGGTTCTATTCTAACATAACAAATTTGACTTCAAATCAAGGTTACATTAAAATATTTATCAATCACAATTTTCATTAAAAGTTGAACTTTCAATTTGAATTGTAATTGATGCTAAAACTTTGATTACAATTAGAGTAACATCACTATTTTGTACGTATACACTTCCACAAAGCTTCCTACCATCGACAAACAAAATAGAAGCCGAGACGGTTAAAACGAGAACAGGTGAAATCTCTGTTCGTCTCTCTCGCACAAATACTTAAGCTATATAAGTGTCTCTTTTCCGCCTAACTTGGTGAGCTCCTCGTATGGTCGTGGTTGAGGGGGAGGATGAGTCTCCATTTCTCTAGAAGGCGGGTTCTCTGCATACTAGTTTTTCGATGTTAGTATTGTCACAAACTCTGCAATTAAGATTTTTTTATTAATCTAAGTCTTTATATAAAAGAAGACTGCTTAATTGTCGAACCTGACCAAGACACCTAGCACGAGCGCTATTTTATCATGTCGATAACGGTTAGAATGAGATAACAGTTTACGATAATAAGTAAGTGCGAAAGAGCCAATAGCTGTCAGCAACACAATTCGCCGCGTAGTGTCAAAAATTTGTAGTAAGTATATTCTACCGGATCTTGCAACATACTTTGAACCGAAACAGCTGGGTTTTGGCACTCGCGGTGGTTGTGAAGCTGCAGTACATTCTTCTCGCACTTACATCGCACATGGGGCGGGCCAAGTCCTTTCGAAGGATAAAAATGCCTTCAACTCAGCCTTGTTGACTGAAGTTAAAAAAAAAGCTCCGCATATTTTCAACTATATTTGGCAATTTTATAGCAAACCTTCGAAATTATTATACAAAGAAAATTTAATTTCATATTGTATCGGCTGTCAACAAGGAGATCCCTTAGGACCAGCAATAATTCAGCCCAGCTAGCCATCCATACATTGAATCAATCGCCTCTAAATTCAATGTATGGTACCTAGACGACGGGACCATAGGTGGTGAAGCGAATACATTATTAAACGATTTTCAAAATTTAAAGTTATCTTTTTCATCCATTTCATCCAATAAATGCGAATCATAAATTAAAAACTGTCTGCCCAATGAATAAAAATTGAAATAATAAATAAATTCAACGAAATAGCATCAAAAATTACGGTCCTAAATAATGATTCGCTTCGTCTCCTTGGAGCCCCTCTGAATGAGAATTCTCTACCAGGTTTTATTCAAAACTAAATTTCTGATTTCAACCAATATTCGGAGCGTTTACAATCTATTATTCCTCATTTGGCCTATACAATTATAAAATTATGTTTGCTCGTCCCCAAATTCACCTATTTTTTAAGATGTTGCGGCACTTGGAGGCTGGTTTCGGCTTTAGATGATTTAGACAATATTATACGAGATACGTTA
This sequence comes from Bedellia somnulentella, assembly GCA_963576735.1. NCBI lineage: Eukaryota > Metazoa > Arthropoda > Insecta > Lepidoptera > Bedelliidae > Bedellia > Bedellia somnulentella. Next base: position 3,410,577 of record OY755184.1, on the reverse strand, counting down.
AGCAAAATTCTAAATTGTAAATTTGATGACAAAAACTGGGATCAGGCTACCCTACCAGTTTGGTTTGGATTTACCTGCTTTCTGTCATCAGTACATTCTACAATTGATCTATACAAAAAAAATGTCAGTCCCTCTCTAGGTGACACAGAGATCAGTGGAATGGACGATGCCAAGACTGCATGGATTGCATTTCCTGGTCCAGATTCGAGTGTTCCGACAAACATGGCTTCTCAGAGGTCTTGGGATGACATACTGTGCGGGCGGATTCAATTAAACCTCTTGAACTCTGCTTCCGATACTGCACAGCGTGCTCGTCTCATGGCCTCTATGGAGCCTGGGTCGGGATACTGGTTGAATACATTACCTTCTGAGGCGATTGGTACGTTACTGGACAGGTCGACTTTTTGTTTGGGAGTATGTTTGAGAGTTGGTGCCAAAATCAATGAAATTCATCGTTGTCGTTGTGGAGTACAGGTTGACCAATGGGGCCACCACGGACTTTCATGCCCCCGCAGTGCAGGTCGCCTATCACTGTCTGCCTTAAATGATATCATCCGTCGGGCTCTTGTCAGCGCCCACGTGCCAGCCACCTTGGAACCTCCTAGATTAATGCGAGACGATGGCAAGAGACCTGATGGTATGACTGAAGTGGCAGGGTGCTGATATGGGATGCAAACTGTGTCGACACTCTTGCGCCTTGCCATTTATCCGGGTCGGCGGCGTAGGCAGGTACTGCTGCTGCCAACGCCGAGAGTTTCAAATGGCGTAAATACTCAGTTTTAAGAAATGACTATCATTTCATACCTTTCGCCGTTAAAACTCTCGGCCCGTGGGGCAACCAGGCGCGGCTGTTCTTTAAAGAACTGTCCGCTCGCCTTGTGGAAGTGTGTGGCTACCGCGGCCAACGCATTAGCTTGGCCAACCAAATAAAAATGCTGCTAGCATATTGGGCACGTTACCCTACACCGACAACGATGAATTTCACGAAATTTTTCGTTTGTAATGTATATATTTAGTTTAAATTTAATTTTTATACCATGATTGTAAATATTTGTAATTGTTAAGGTTGACGAAAGAGATAGCTGTTTTATACCAGGCTATATCTAGTTAACAGATCGCTCGTGCTAGACATGCAGTACACCTTCCCCGGTAATGGGTCTAGCTAGCGGGAAACGAGCTAAAATTGATTACCTTTTATTCTTACCGGTTTTAGATAAAAGAATGCTTTCTCTTTTCCTTGAATATAACAGACCTCTGTGTCAATTATTTTAAATTACAATGCATATTATATTAAAAAGTTACACTCTAATTTTAGGTACACACATACATCAAACATACAAAACAATACCATTTTAACTTGTGTTATATTTAGCTCCTAATGGATATCGCTTCTAATATAACCAAAAGCATCATTAGAGGTTGGTTCATGAATCCCGTGACGAGCGACGGCCATTGTGGTTCGAAAATTTTGGAGTGGCGGCCACGTACCAAACAGCGCAGTATGGGAAAATACCACGAGTTGAACCGACGACTTAGTGAAAGCTGTGAGAAGCTGATGGATGAGGCAGCACAGGACCGATCGTTGTGGAGATCTTTGTAAGAGGCCTATTTCCAGCAGTGGACATCTATTGTCTGATGTTGATGAAGGATTTACTCTTCTAGTGTAACCTACCGTCATAGTTGACCATCCCGTCCCCGTCAAGGTCAGCCTCCTTGATCATATCGTCCACTTCCTCTTCGCTGAGTCTCTCTCCGAGGTTTGTCATGACGCGGCGCAGCTCCGACGACGAAATCAGACCATCGTTGTTTTTATCAAATACCCTGGAACCGATGAAGATGAGATCACACGGGGAAGGAAAAGGATATACCTCCGTTCATACCCTATATAGTACCTACATACATATGTATACTCACGGCTATAAATCCCTAGAAAGGGAAGTTGAATTGGAGAAAAGATTCTAAAGTAAATGTTTTTGGCTGACCCATCGCCAACGTTATTAATGATACGATATACTTTACTTTCCCCAATCAACTCCCAAAAGTGGCTAAAAACTTTTTAAGTCTGCAGTTCTGGCTATATTTGAGATTCATACACAGATTTGAGATTTATAAATATACAGGTGTCGTAATTTTGTACAAAAACCAAAGAATAGCTTTACGCCCGATTTCTGAATTGAGTATTCCAGCTGAGAACAACTTAAGTATCGTTCTGTCGCATTGAAATCTTAACAACTGAATGAGACAACACGATACTTAAGTCGTTCTCAGCTTGAATACTCAATTCAGAAATCAGGCGTTAGTCTTTGTTTAAGTTCCAGCAACAAACTTAAGAAGTAAATTCAAAACCAATTACTTGTTATAAAAATACCTCTCATACCTACTCTTACTACGGACTCTTATTCGAAGTTTTATATTTATTTAGTTAACGTAATTTTCCATTATTATTTATGCCTTTTCTTTAGGCACCACCTATTGTTAATTTTCATGTGCAATCTCTACTCTCAAAAGGTTGATTGGAAAAGATCGCTGTTTAGCGATAAGTCCGCCTGTTTATATATATTCATACATACATACATATTCTCACGCCGTTAGTTCCCATTGGGGTAGGCAGAGATTATCGATCACCACTTTATACGATCCTGGCAAACCTCTCTAGCTTCATTCACATCCATCAATCTTTTCGTACATGCTCTTTTATTCTTCGTACTTCGGACACTTGCCTTTTTGAGCACATTTTCTATTTGATCCAAATGTGTCCTCCGAGGTCGTCCTCTACTAACATTACCTTCCATATTGGCTCTCTAGATCTCTTTCACCAATTTATTGTCATCCATCCTCTCTATATGCCCAAACCATCACAATATTCCTTTTTCTATCTTTCTTACAATATCATCCCTTACACCTCACCTTTCACGAATCACGACATTCCTCACACGATCACATAATCTCACATTGCAAACTTTTCTGAGGGACCTCATTTCTACTGCAGTCATTATGCTTTCATGCTTCTTCTGCTACACCCAACATTCACTGCCACCAACTTGTAGGTGGTCTATTTGTCCTCTTGCTCAATCAACATACTTCCGTCGCACATTCAACCATTGACGATTTGAGCATATCTCATGCTTCTTCTATTTCCGATTCATCCTTCAACTCCACGCAACGTAGCCTCTCGTCCAATTTCTTCATGTATTCATCTCTAATATTTTCATCCTCTTCCAATTTCTCCACTTTTACTATATTATATTTTCATTCTGTTTATGGCCGTGTATTGTTTGAGTTCAATAAATTGTATATTATACCTGAATGCCTCTCTAAGCTCGTCTTCCCCGTCAGCTCCTCGCATCTTCGTGGCCATCATCAGCAGAAACTCATTGAACTCGATAGTCCCGTTTCCGTCCTGGTCTACTTCTTTCACCATGTCACGAAGCTCCGTTTCTGGAAACATAGAGGCAGGTGGTGTATTTCAAGGGATGTTAACGAAGGCAAAGAAACATAATTCATTTTCACATAAAATTCTTGATAGAGACGTTATGTTTAGGTAAGACCCACTTTGAATATCGCCGCAGACCCACCAATATACAGTGTAGAAGATTTACGTAAGTAAATGAAATAGTAAGCCTATTGTCCAACAAAATGAGGACGCCAACATAGTAACAACAACACTCATTCAAGTGGAGTTCAATAACTCAAACTCAAACGTTCACGTCGGACATCCCCGAAGGGGTTGGCAGAGGTACTAATACTTCTGAACATCACGTGACATTGTTTATTTATTTATATGCATTACAATACAGATATGAAACATTACATGATAAATAACATGCTTAAGGCCTTATATTCTAGAAAGAAAGAAAACATTTATTCATTGCTACATACAAAGAAAAGCACAGTTACACTCACATACATTTAGAAACACTTAACAATCAACATAAAGAAAGTAAACGTAAATTTAATAAAAAATAATAAAAATATTACAAAGGAAAAGAAGATCAACAATGGAATACAGCACATTAAACACAGATATACATTTAAAATAATATTACTTGTACTTAAATGAGATATCCATTAAAAGTTTCTCGTACTTAAATGCCTGCGTAGCAATGAACTGGTGACTGCCTCAGCATTATTGTTGTGAGTGAAACCTCACAACACTGGTAACAAATGTCCTTGTCCTTGTCCAAAAACATTCTCACCAGATGTTTAGATAACTTACGTTTTGCTTGCTTCATCACGATGTTATCCCTCATCCTTAACAACCATGATACATTAACTACACATATGACTTTAAAAAGATAAATAAGTGTAGGCCCGACCTGGGATTTGAACCCTGATCGTCTGCACAATAAGCGGTGTTCTACCCACTGATAACTGGTTAACAATTGCTGCTTATGGTTATTATTCTAGAATAACTTAATATGGGTATTCACACAAAAGTAAGAGGGTGTCGTAAGAGGCGACTAAGTTTATGGGGCTTTTTAAGTTGTGGGAACAGCAAAGATATACTGGCCAGTACACCCTGCTGTGTACCAACTTATAATTTGTATCTATGCTTAACTCGAAAAACATTTATACTCCGCGATGTAGGAATATGAGTGAGACGCTGCTATGTGCGAGTGAGTCCGCAGTAGTGTGCGCTCTAACATGACTCCCACAAGTGGTTTTCGGACGATGCGGTGAGTGACCCATCACTAAAGGTACTTTATTTCTACCATCTGGTCCCTTCTCAACTTGAAAATGTTGCTGAGTTTCAAGCCCTGAAGCTACCCCTACCCCTTTTTGGGTCGTGAGTATATGAATGTATATATGACTATAGTCCTAGAATTGTTGGTATTCACTCATATAAGTAATCGTCACAAATGAATTACATGCTACTTTCATGCATACTTTTCTCTATCTTATCTAACGGCATTAAGGTCAGTACTATCTGTATTATATTGTTAATGACTTATGTAATAGCACAACTTAACTCAACATTCGCGCTGTAAATCTCTAAATGAGTTTGGACAGAAGTTATTATAGTTCTGAGAATTACGTAACATTTTTATCACTCGGTGTTCAGAGAATATTAATTTTGAGAAACATTACAATTCCTAGTAATTAGTCATGTGACAGTGTATTCGTACAAAACGGCGATAGGCCTGCCCCCTATTACGTGAGTACACTGTCCATGCAAACCGTGGGTACTCTGAACACTAGGTGACAATGTCACGTGATGTTCAGATGTATTAGTACCTCTGCCAACCCCTTCGGGGATATTCGGCGTGAACGTTTATGTTATGTTATGTTACAATTCCTAATAATACATACATACTCACGCCATTAGTTCCCACTGGGATAGGCAGATACTATCGAACGCCACTTTGTACGATCCTGACAAACCTCTCTAGATTCGTTGCCAGCCATCAATGCTCTCATGCATGCTTTTTTAACCTTCAAATTTCGGACGCCTGTCTTTTTGAGCACACACGCTATTTGGTCCAAATATGTCCTCCAAGGTCCTCTAATCATATTTGAATAAATCAAGATTACAACATGCATAGCTTGAATGTATATTTGAACTTAACAATCTGATTTTACGAATGGGGGTCATTTCTGTATAAGCTTGGCTTATTAACATTATGTGTAGGCTTGCCTTATCATTAAAGAAGCAATCTTATTTAGCAAATTATCTTTCTAGTTAACTACACGATAAATGTTGATAATTTGTTCAGTTAAAGTTATGTCATCAATGTACTCTATGAAATATAGTTATCTCTCTAAAGTGCTCTCCAAGAACAACTTTAAAATAAAGAAATAAAATACATTTATTCGCCGTTGTAAGCACAAGAAAAACAATTATTTTACAAATACAACACACAAAAAAACAATAAAAATACAACAAAAATACACATGTACAACACTGAAACGCGACAGCATGAGCTATAGATATATATATACACGTATAGTACTTCTTGCGCCACTGCAACAGCGAATCGGTACTGTCTCAGCATTTTCTGAGAGCCTTCGACTCACAGTACTGATTTTCAGCCAGCACCATTATAGAGTGACATCTGAGTCATCTCAAGAATCACGATATAAAAACATACATTCCAATGATTAAGTAATATACTAACGGCAATAAATCTTAAAAAGGCGTAGCCAGAGCTTCGGAATTACAATTTCTCGGCCAATTTTGAAAGTAGAGTGGGAATAAAGTGGTTAAATAAAGTTTGTAGGCGATGGGACTCTAACCCAACGCTTAACCACTTCTTTAAAAGACCCAATACTATTATTCGTCTCTTACGATCACCAAAAGGTATGAATAGGGAATTACTATTCTAAACCGACACTTAAGAGCGATGGTTTTAAAGTCATCACGATAAAATGTTATGTAACCTTTCCAAATCAGGATAATAAAATATGCTTTATATTGCTAATTTATCACTAAAGTTTTGAAATAGAGTGATAGCAGCAATAAAACAGCGTTCAAATAACATTTCAGTCACTATTTATAGCAAAAAAAACCAGTTAAAACACAATATTCAGTAGCTAAGTTTTCAGAAAAACTAATTGTAAGATGTGAGTAAAAATGTTATCAAGAAATCATTCTCACGCTACGCAATATAGTATTTCATACATTCGACACATCGGCGCCGTGGCTTAGTTGGTTAAAGCGCCTGTCTAGTAAACAGGAGATCACGAGTTCGAATCTCGTCGGGGCCTTAGTAGTAAAAATCATTTTTATTGGTATTCGCAATATTTTTTTTATAAAATTTGCTGCGTCTGTTGTCGTTTTATTTCATAGCGCGTTAATTTCAATATCTTTAAAAGGGACATGAGAATAATTTTATGCATAGATTAACGATATAGTATTATTATTTCCCATATTTCACTTATTTCAAGGTAATTAATTGCGACAAAAATACTAGCACAAAATTTGATCTATATTATCTAATTTAAATGTTTTTGTTCATGAAAACCTCATGTGGGGATTATTACTAATAAATAAAGAATAAATAAAGGAAAAAAAAATCTTCTTTCTTTTTTCGAAAAATTTTTTTTTCTTTATCCCGCCTGTGTCGAAATTTTTCTTTCCTTTATTTATTCTTCATTTATTATATTATCTAAACCTATTCATACAGGTTTATAATATACTAGCAGCCCGTCCCGGCTTCGCTCGGGCATAAATTATCATTAACTCTTGTTTTTTATTTTATTACATGTATTTTTTTTTTTTTAAGTTTTAAGCTATATGTTATATTTTTTTGCTGTGTAGTGTCGGCTTAGAATAGCACTACCCCATTTCTTTCGGTGGGTGTACGTAAGAGGCGACTAACGGTTTTGGGGCTTTTGAGGGATTTTTGGGCGATGCGGTTGGAGACCCATCACCAACAACCTTTATTTCACCATCTTTTCCCCACACAACTTCCAAAAGTGGCTGAGGAATTTCTGATTCCTTAGCTCTGGCTACCCCTTCTAGGGATTTATAGCCGTGAGTATATGTATGTATGTATGTTATATTTTTTTGTATTTATATTTAGATATATTTTTTTAATTTTCATAATGAGTAATTACATAACATAACATAAACATTCACGCCGAATATCCCCGAAGGGGTTGGCAGAGGTACTAATACTTCTGAACATCACGTAACTTTGTCACATGGTGTTCAGAGTACCCCTATCACGTGAGTACACTGTCCATGCAAAACGTGGGTACTCTGAGTAATTACATCAAAAGCCATTCAATTTATAGAGTTAGAGCTTCCCTGTAAACAATATTTGACGTTGTTGTATTTTGGGGCAGCAAAATAAATTGATGTTCAGGGGCTACCACCCGCGACAGGCCAACGTACAGTTGACCGTGAGTAAAACAATTCTTTCGCAGGTCAATTCCTACTAATTTGAAGGTTTGGCCTTGGGACTTATTAATTGTTAAAGCAAAAGATGTTTTAACCGGAAATTTTAGCCGTTTAAATGGAATTGGCAGATCAGTTGGGATCATCGGTATCCTCGGTATATGAGCTAATTGACCGGCTGCTGGGCCAGTGATAATAATCGCTACAATCAAATTTTGCTTTTACTCTTTGATAAGCAGCCCCCCGTACCCCTTCGTGACGCCTGCAACAACTTACTATGCATAGCTAATCGAGCGGAGTTTTATCTATTTTTTTAATTCGAGATAATTTTCGAATGGAATGTTCGAATTGAATAATTCAAAAAGTAATATAAGGGTATTGAAGCAGTCTAAAATAATATATACGTTTTTTATAAGGATTAGATAGGTACAAATAAAGAGCCTTTTCTAAAGCAGGATTTTAATTTAATTTTTAAATAATTTTATATAATGACGCTTGTTGTGAGATACCTATAATAGTTAGAGACATGCTGTCTGGGCATTTTTTTTAGATAATAATGTGTTCTATAAAATTGTAGTACATAATTTTATTCTATTGTCAATAGTTTTCGCAGCGCACGCGATGTAAGGATTTTTTTTGGTATTTCTTTAACACCTTGGGTTACATTTTTGAAGTTTACGTAAGGATCCCTAATTTTTTTGAAAATGAAATATAGCCTATGTCACTCAGGAATAGTGTAGCATCAAAACAGTGAAAGAATTTTTCAAATCCGTCCAGTAGTTTTGGAGCCTATTCAATTCAAACAAACAAACAAACAAAAAATCAAACCTTTCCTCTTTATAATATTAGTATAGATAATTATTTAAAAAAAAACATTAGTCCCTATTACACTGTAAGAACATGGTACGTAACAAGTTGTAAGATTTTTTAAATTCCATATTACAAATTCTGGATTATTTTTACCTGTGGTACCCTTTCAAAATAGACATTGTACTATAAAGGGTAGGCACCCGAAATGTGAAGAATAAAAAGGGCCTCCTTTTTTTCTTTATGTGAACGAAACGCGAGAAATTGTACAGTTTATCGTGGAAATCGATAGTGTTTCAACCCCAATAATGCGTAACAATAGCTAAATCAATTGATTCATACATAATTCCTAATAAAGCCAAGGGATATAAGGGCTTTTATCAAAACCAGCTGACCCGACAAACTTTGTTTTGCCATAAAAATCATTTCTAGTCAATTTCTAGTGTATATACTAAAAATAAAATGTTAGGGGTAGACAACCCTTATCACTTAGAAGTACAAAAAAATGTTAGGAACCTATTATTAGACCTACCGAATGAGTATGCAAAATTTCTTTGAAATCGGTTCAGCCATTTTGGAAGAGACCGTAAATTTTATATATTAATATAGGTCAGGATTTTCAAATCATTGGTTACCTTTAGGAGAACAAAGTCCAAAATTATAATTTTGTATAAATGTTTCGAATATAGAAACGCAATGGCGCGAAATGTTTGAAAGATATGTTATTTTAGAATGATCGCTGGTGATTTGGCAAAGACACTGCTAGTTAATGTATAATTATTCAGACGCCGCCCACACGACTTTACGTCTTTGTAATAACGTGGAACTAAATGAAATAGGTACTTACTTTTGTTAAAATATTCAAACATACGTACATACATATACTCACGCTGCCGCCTGTAGTTTCCATGGAGTAGCCAGAGACTATCGATCGCCACTTCGTACGATTCTGGCAAACCTTTCAAGCTTCGTTCACATCCATAAAACTTTTCATACATGCTCTTTTATTCTTCAGACTTCGGACACCTGCCTTTTTATTCAAACTTCAGCAATAAAGAGTTTTTTTTTTTTGTGGTTAGGTATACATTTTTTGTTCATCTAACAAATCACTATTATTATGTGTAGAGGCAGTGTGGGTGGGAATTTCAGTAGAGGACAACCATGGAGGATAAATCTAGAATGTGCTCAAAGAGGCATTAAAAAATGCGAACGGCATGAGTGTAAGTAGATACGTATGTATTTATTAACGACTAGCTTTTTGCCCGCGACTACGTCCGCGTGGACTACATTTTTTGCATCCAGTTTACATCCAAAATACCAAAACACTATCTAACGGCACTAACTTCTGTTTTTTGTATTTATATTCCCGTGGGCGTTGTAATAGATATAAAGAACATTGAGACTTTTTAAGTGATTATTGGGCGATGCAGTTGGACGGTTGGACGGACCCCATTCAACTTCCAAAAGTGGATAAAGTATTACTATCTCTGGAGATGTGGCTACCCTTTTTTGCGATTTATAGCCGTTAGTATATTCTCATGATTGATTGATGGATGAATTTCATACATTCCTTTTTGTAGTTGTTATATCAGTCAATCGCATCAAGATTAAAATTTCTAGATACATTGTATTTATAGATCAAAAATCTGTATACTATATTTCAATCTCTTAGGGGATGAGTTCCAAAAAACCTTTTTAATTGTTCATAAGAAACATGAAACAAACCATTTTGTTACCAAGTTTCTATGTTCAAAAATGAAAATATCTTGAGTAAGTATGGATAGCAGTTTGGCGACCCGGTGCTGCCCCCTACACTGACTGTTGGTGATGTGTGAGAGATTGCAATCATCGGTCAACAGATGGCGTTACTGAATTATCATTTAGATATTTACTATTATTTACAAACTATGCATTCTGAGGCGAAACATAATATATCTATGAGAATATTAGTTAAAAATAGTTAAAAAAACAAAAGCTATAAACATATTCTCAAACCTACCAAATGAATACGCAAAATTCATACAATATACTTTCAATTATCTTTATTCATACATATTCGCATAGTTGAATGTGAAAAAGAAGGATTAGTGCATCCTATTATTCTAACCTAACACAAAAGCAAAAAAGTCTCAAAAAGACTTTCGTCACCCGGGATTCGAACCTGGGTCATCCGTTAGTTTAGTTTTAACCAATCGGTATACAGCTACGTCACAAAAACATTAGTAATGAAGTCAAATTTGTGATATGGTACATATCTAGTAGCCATACTATTGACAAATTATTAAATGGACAATTATTTTGATGAAAATGGATGAAACCCTTATTTTTTCCAAAAAGACTAATGAAGAGTCCGATAAAGTCGGTCGATGAAAAAATTAATCGTGTAAATATGGGGAACCATATAAAAGTTATGTTTTTTTATGCTACTGTGGGAACCCTTGCGAAATCCGGGATAAATTATATCCTATATAAAAGATGTTATTAAAGGAAAGAAAAATTTCGACACTGGCGGGGTTCGAACCCGCGACCTTCGGGTATACGCCCCCGTCGCTCTGCCAACTGAGCTACAGTGTCAGTTGGCATCCAGCGCGAAATTTCTCTATCCTTTGTTTCTTTTTTACACGTTCAAGTAGTGTTTGCGTTTCCTACCTCCGAATTTTAACTAATTCGGACGGCCACTTGTCTACCTTTTCAGATAGACAAGTGGCCGTCCTTCTTTCTTTCTTTTAATAACAAAGAAACAAATTCCAGAGACAAATTACAACCTTAGCTTGGCAGTACTTTGCAGATAAATGTTCATAGAAAAGTAGGTATTACACGTCCTGGTACAAAAAGAATAGTAACGAGAGAACGTAGTATGATAAGCTAAGAAGATTAAGTTATCTTTTCTACAATACGAAGTCATTTGCTACCACTTTATAACTAAGTGAAAACTACTCTGGATATACATACATACATACATATACTCACGGCTATAAATCCCTAAAAGGGGTAGCCAGAGCTGGGAAATTAGAAATTTGGAAGTTGAGTGGGGAAAAGATGGTAGAATAAAGGTTGTTGGTGATGGGTCTCCAACCGCATCGCCCAAAAATCCCTTAAAAAGCCCCAATACCGTTAGTCGCCTCTTACGTACACCCACCGGAAGAAATGGGGTAGTGCTATTCTAAGCCGACACTACACAGCTACAGCTACTCTGGATATATCATTTTTATTTGGGCTTATAATGAGTTTTTTTAACGTACGGTTGGAGACCCATCACCAACACTCTTTATTTTACAGTTGTTTCCCCACTGGCTTTAAAAAGTGGCAGAGGATTGGTTTATCACGATGCTCTGGCTTCCCTTTCTAGGGTTCTATAGCCGTTATTATAATAATAACTAATTTACTGTACTAACCTTTCAAAGGTTATCTATTATATCGATTAAAGATTAAAGGTTGGCGATTATATCGCTAATTATACTTTACCGTAAACTGGTTTATTAATTTTGTATTAAAATGTATGTTTAATGTGCAATAAAATGTATTACTATTCTATTCTATATTTATATATTTAATAAAATAAAAATACATGTAAAAAGTAATTTAAAGATTTTTGTTCATGAAAACCTCATGTGGGGATTATTACTAATAAATAAAGGAAATAAAAACTAAATATATTTTATTTTCCTTTCCTTTATTTTTTTTATTTACTTTTTCTTTCCTTTATTTATTCTTTATTTATTAGTACATGTTAAAAGTAGTTAACCTGTAGGTCTTTGGCCGAGCGATCTCATGACCACGCCCAGCTCAGCCATCGTGATGGTGCCATCTTCATCTTTGTCGAACAACATGAACGCCTCTTTGAATTCTGGAAACATTTTTTCATTCATTTTATAAGCTTCTGAAATTTCAATAGATAAAAAGAGAGTATTTTTTTTTAAATGTGTATGATAAGGACTGTTTTTAGTAATGGGCATGTATTAGACAATATAGTGATATTCTATAAGAAGGGCCAACTCAACTCAAACTAAAGCTTTCACGCCGTATATCCCTGAAGGGGTTGGCAGAGGTACTAATACTTCTGAACATCACGTGACATTGTCACCTGGTGTTCAGAGTAACCATGCTTTGCTTGGACAGAGTACTTACGTGATAGGGGGCAGGCATTATGTATGTCAGATGACTAAGTACAACTCAACCATGTGGGTTTCCTCAGGATATTTTCCCTCACTTCCCATAAATAAACCACACACGTCTTTAGAAAAGACAAATTGGTGTAGACCCGACCCGGGATTTGAACCCTGATCGTCCGCACAATAAGCAATGCATTACCCACTGAGCTATCACCATGTATTTTGTATTTGTAACTTTGAATTCAAGTGACTTTTCTAAACATTGCAAAACATACATACATACATACATATACTCACGGCTATATTTCCCGAGAAGGGGTAACCAGAGCTAAGGAATTATAAATTCCTCAGCCACTTTTGGAAGTTGAGTATAAAGTAAAAATAAAGGTTTTTGGTGATGCGTCTCCAACCGCATCGCCCAAAATCCAATAAAAAGCCCCAATACCTTTAGTTGCCTCTTACGACACCCGTGGGTAGAAAGGGGTAGCGACATTCTAAGCCGGCACTACACGGCATTGCAAAATTTGGTACAAAATCACAACGTACCCACGTACATAATCCACGAGCTTTACATACTAATTCACAACGAACTATAAGTAAGATTAAACAACTTTAATGCGAAGCTGAATGCATGTTTGCGTGGATTATGGAAAACTAGTTCCAGCTAAATTTCGGCACTAGAAACGTTTAAAGCTGTAACTAAACTAACACTTTAACAAATTTAAAACACATAAAAAAATGTGAAGTATGAAGAATACAAAAGTATTAATGAAAAGATTGATGGATGTTAACGAAGTTAGAGAGGTTTGCCAGGATCGTACAAAGTGGCGATCGATAGTCTCTGTCTACCCCAATGGGATCTATCGGCGTTAGTATATGTACGTATGAATATGAAATAAAACGTTCTAAAAATTGTAAAATAATTTTAGATAAAAATTACCTGCTACTTGTTCTTCTGTTAATCCATATTCAGACTGTAAACAATAAAATATTATTAATTCTTAAAATATTACACAAACAGCGGTAATTTATTGGAAGTAGTAGGTAGGAAAGAATTCATTTTGTTGAATATTTTCTTTGGCTATATTGCAGAAAAAAAAACTTATGGCTTGTACTATCAAAATATTTTCAGATATAATGTAGAGCTACGTTTTTAACTTAACAAGCCCAAGGTGAGGGATTAATTAAAAGAAAACAGACGGAAACAAAGACCGGAGACAAGGCTTGTCGACAATATTTTTTAAATATATATATAGGTTTTATTTAGCTATAGTATAGTTATAAGAGTTGCCACCAATAATGATTTTGCCGAATATTCGGCGTAAAGTAGGTACATGTTTGTTAAGCGTGCGCCGCACCATGCGTAGGTAAACAATAATGATATTTTATGGAAAGCTTACGGCCAATCAAATTTAAATGTCCTAAGCCGTTTAGTGACAACTTAGAGCAGCATTTTTTATCTTTTTCTGTTGTTGTCATATATGACAACTACGGGTAAACGAAATCGTAATTAATGGTTTGAAATTATATTAACGCTTACTACGGCGACTAAAACTTAAATGCACTTAAATTGTCCCCCTCAACTCCGCACGATCACACCTTTAAAGTGGTTGAGAAATCGGCGATTCCGCCGTAAGTAACGCAGTACGGTGTAATATACCTTACAGAGTGGGTACTTCCCTCATGCCTATCTACGAGTATACACACCTGCACTACTTTTATAAAATGTTTACTAATATTATAAGTTAGTAAACACATGAATGAGAACTATTTTTAGTTTCATGCATGCTTTGTAAAATATTTATAGTTTCTTGTTGTGTTATATCTAGTTCTAAATTAATAATTATTTATTATTAACATCTTGTCCCCACTCAACTTCCAAGAGTAACTAAGGATATTTTTATTCCAAAGCTCTGGCTACCCGTTTAGCCGATTTATAGCCGTATGTATGTATGTAAATAGTAACTTTTTTTACTGTAAATAATCGAATATTTTTTTTTTATCTGTATGCTGTCAATAAAAACTTTTCAATTTTAACTTAATTTATGTATGTTCTTAAACAATACCGAATCTTTGAAAAATAATCTCCAAGGCCTCGTAACATTCTAAAAGCAAGAACTTACTGAAACTCGTCTAACGGCAAAATCCTTAGTTAATTTCCGCAATCTTTTGTACTCCTTGGTGTAAATCTCTTCCGTCGCAGTCATGTTACAAAAAGGCACTCGGAAAAGTCCTCTAGAAAATTTCACACACAAGCACGAACATTTAAAACTTTATTGTTCCAAACTTTACGTGCAAACAGTCTGCAAAGTTTGTAATACAAAAAGTTTTCTACTGAACTGTGACCGGAACAATTTAGTTAGAAGAAACGACTTTTTGTATAAAATTAAGTCAATAGCCGAATATTTTAGTGTGACATTATTGATAGCTCGACCGAACTGAAAGTTTCTGGCGCCAAAACATTGCCAACACGGTCTATTATTGTACAATGCGCGGCTGCTGTCATTTGACAATAATATTTACCTTCGCTCGGGGTAAATAAGAAGAATTTTATAAAATTGATCCAAATAGTATTTATACCATACCAAATACTTTATAATAATATTGTTTAAATGATAACTTTTCTTTGAGTTAATGAGGGAGGATATTTTAAAAACTAAATATGTGATTAGCGCCACCTCTGTAAATTCTAAAGAACTATTAGTTAAGCATAAATGTTATGTCAGTTCCAACCACCAATAGATGTCACTTTAGTGTCGCCTTGTATCAAGACCATTAAATTCCATTTGAGTACTAGGAATATATTTATTTTATATATTTTAATCCTTGTTTTTATCGGATAACGAGCCTTCTCCAACCATATTTTATTCTACAATCTCTATCTTATTTTATTTACCTCGCAACCACTTTTTAAGTAGATACTGTTATTTTGTGTATCACTATACATTTAGCGAGGATTATGGATTATGGAAGGACCTTTAAATAAGAATGTAACGACAAAGCCTTAAAAGTTATAATACCGCTGAGACCAACATTAATATCAGAGATGTACAAAATAGGTTTAAAAAAGCATTTAAATACAAAATGCAAAATACTTTTCAAATTTCCTATTTCAAATGCAAAATACCAAATAGTTTTACGTTTTGTATTTCAAATGCTAAATGCAAAATAGGTATTTTCAAAATACTTTTTCAAAATAAAATTCTTTTTGACCAAATTGAATGATATTGATATTTATTATATTTATCAGTATGCGTATCAATAAATTCTGTTGTTATTAATAATAATCACTTAAAATAATGTAAAAAACTAGACTAACGAAAAGAAAAGGAAAGACTAAACAGTCTAAACATCAATTTTCTTTATTTAATACGCTTTTTAACAATACCAGTTGTTCGAACCCATCAGCGGCATTATAAGCGTCATTCGTTCATTTCATTTCGTTTGACTATTAATATTGGCTAAACTTAGTTATAAAGTATTTTGCATTTTGAAATGAGTATTAAAAATACAAAATACATATCGAAAGGTATTTCAAATAAAATACAAAATGTTTCTTACTAAAAGGCATTTAAATGCCAAATACAAAACAGGTATTTTGCATTTTAAATAGAAGTATTTCAAATAAATCGCATCTCTGATTAATATAATGATTATTAATTTTGGTGTCTCAGTCTTGGATGGTATTTATATGGTATTAAATATATTGCTGATTTATTATCACATAAGTCAATCAATGGCACCTGTTAGTTATTACTTTGGGGCTAACTTTATTCTTGTTATATATCATTGTAAGTATGCTATGTCAATAAATTATTTCTTTCGAAACTAAAATACAGTTACAAAACATACAAAGACCACAAATCAAAATAGCACCCAAAAACGTACGATGATACAATAACGATACAACAGAACGCGTTAATAGCTTGACAAAATATTTTTAAATATACTATACAAATATAACTGGGTGGAAAACAACACGGTGTAGCAGGTATTGCTTCGAATCAACCATAAAATGGAGAAACATGCATACACACATATACTCACGGAGACTCACGGCCATAAATCCCAAAAAGGGGTAGCCACAACTTCTGAGCTAGACACTTCTAATTCTAAGCCACATTTGGAAGTTGATGAGGGACAAGATGCTAGAAATAAAGTATCGTTGGTGGTGGGTCTCCAAACACCTCACCCTAAAACCACTTAAAAAACCGTTACGTACCGTTAGTCGCCTCTTACGACACCCTTCGGTAAATGGGGTAGTAACATTCTAAGCAAGCTCTACATGGCACAATAATGTGTCTCTAAAATTTGCACAATGCACCAGACATCCTCATGAAAAATTAACAAACACGTGAGGTAACGCAATAGGCTCAATTTTCAATAAATGTAGCAAATTATAAGATTTTAGCTACGAATGCTATAAGCTCCGACCTCTCTTTGCGGGTTAAAGGTGTAAATGCCAGTTTTAATAAAATGCCACTGAAAATTCATCAAACAGATAACAAAATGATAAACAAACAAAAAGGAGCAATTTAAATCTAAAATAGAACGTTGTCAAAAGATTCGAATCAACTGTAAAATTTTGTGAAAATAATTCGTTTAGTAACACAGTTAGCCAACATGGCGCATTAAACTAGCTATAAGGCGCTATACTCAAATGCCCATTTTAGATATAAATCCGCTTTTACACGACTTAATTCCAAAATCGTTCTAACAGCTAGTAGCTAGTATTTTCTAAGATTTTCACGATTGCACAATTATAATTAAAACATTTTTTTATTTTCGGATATTTTAATCGGGTGTTATTACATTATTTTTAAAGCCCGACGTTTCGAAAACTTTTCAGTTATCATGGTATCAGCTAGTAGCTAATTAATTAAATACATAATAAGGGTATGCGGCTCTTTAAGTGGTTTTTGGGCGATACGGTTGGAGACCCATCACCAACGATACTTTATTTCTTTCTACCATCATTCCCCTATCAACTTCCAAATGTGGCTAAGGAGTTTCTAGCTCTGAAACTCTGGCTACCCCTTTTAGAGATTAATGGCCTTGAGTATATGTTTTTAAAATGCTAAATGCTAAACTTCCCAAAATATTAAAGCACTGTTAATGTTTATTTATTTGGAAGACTTACAGCTAAATAACAACAATATAAGTAACAGTACATAGCATCGATGCCAGTTAAAAGTCTTCACCAATAGTTTATATGAAAGGAAAAACATAATAATTACGCTTAATTTACAACCATTATAGTGCCTATTCTAAAACAAAAACGTATTTATATGTATATGAACAAGTACAAAGAAATATATATATAAATAATAAATTTATAGTAAAAAGAAACATTTTTGTTTTTTTTTTAACTACCACATAATATATAAAACTCTATTGAGAGCTTTCTTTTGAGAAATACAAAATGGTAAGTAAACGCTTAACCGTTGAAGTGCTGGTGTTGAAAATATCAATGTCATTCATCATTATGAACCAAATTGTATTCACGACAAGCGCGTATCAAAAATGAATTTTGCCTATATCTCGTCTTTGCCGGGGCTACATGCACCATGGACCGCTGACGCAGTTATGTTTAATTAAAACTTACAACATCCTAAATTAATTTTTATGGGAATGTTTTTTGTTCATGAAAATGTTGTACTAATAAATAAAACGGGTTCGATTCCCGCCTGTGCCGAAATTTTTCTTTCCTTCATTTATTAATCCTAAATTAAGTTCAGCTTACATTTGGCTAAGTGCCTTTTCATAACAGCAAATGTTTCTCACTGACTAATGAAAAAGATCAAGCGCATTTTCGCTCAAAAGCGTTGGCAACACTATGGTCCAGCGGCGCCATTGACATTTTAATTTGGAACTCGTAAATAAACTGGCAGGAGTTTTAAAGCTCTTTTATTGTTTTCTCGTGAACGAATAAAGTTTTAATATTTGACCACATTATGTATTGTTTATTTTGAATGTCGTGTAGCGCCGGCTTATGATGGCATTACCCCTTTCTACCCTCACGGGTGTCGTATGAGGCGTCTCTGTCTTAAGTGAATTTTTGGCGATGCGTTTGGAGACCTATCACCAACGATACTATATTTCTGCCATCTTGTCCCCTACCAACTTCCAAATGTGGCTGAGGAGTTTCTAGATCTGCAGCTATGGCTGCACCGTTTTGGGATTGATGGCCGTGAGTATATGTATGTAAGTGTTATTATTTATTGTACTTCATTTTCGGGGTAGAGAAGGGTTTCAAGACTACTAGTAGAAAGAAATAATTGTGTGAAAGGGCCTTGTCTATCTAGCCTAATAAATGTAGGCGGATTTAACTACTATTACTGTAATATATTGGCAACGTGACGGGCGGCTTAACGTACTCTTCGAAGCGCGTAATCATCTTAATTTCCGGATAGTAGGAGACTCAGCCAGCAATATCCTACCAAACTGAGTTAAATCTCACAAATTGATTTCTTAACCCGGAAATCGGACCTGGGCTGGGCACTTCAGAGTAAACCTAACGATCTAAACCAATAGCAATTATTAATTTAAGAGTGTTGCATCTATGTTTATGAACAAATTCAAATTCCAAAGCATTCCTGAGCTAATTAAAATGTGTTGCTTCTGAGAAGTCTATTTTCCAGTTATTTTCATGTTCAAAGCGTAATAAAGCGTGAAATTCACAATTACTACTCTCGTAATAGTTCGTTCTTTGTCAGACACCTCGTAAACGTCATGAGATCTTCTCAAAGTCGAGTGGGCGACCCACAATAGTGTTCAACAAACCACTGGAATATAGTATATTGCAGTATAGCGAGCACGAGCGACCTTTTAAGTATATATCGCGTGATATAAAACCGAAAGCTCTTTCGCACTTACTTAGTATCGTATTCTGTTATCACATTCTAACCTTAGTCGTATAAAAATGTGTGTCTTCTAATGAAAAATACTACTTACATAAATACATGTACATAAACGTTAACATAATAAAATCCATAAAAAGTTCGAATTCCCTAAGTCTTTTTCTACAGCATCCGCAATTAGAAATGGGATATTGTTGTTTTAACAACAATAATATCCTATCTTAACAAGTCAAATAACTTACCAAATTAATCGTAACTATAAGCTCATATTGCTGGTTCTTATGCCCCTTCTTCTTCTTCCCCTGACCCGCCTTAGTTCCGGCGGCAGCAGCAGCAGCAGCAGCCTGTTTTGGAGGTGCAGTCTTCGCAGAACCTTTCTGTGCTGATGGCTTGACTGCACCTTTCGCTCCATTCTTTTGAGCAGAGCCTGTAAAAGAGGTGCACGTCCACAAATAACACACAGTTTCGAACAAAAAACTAAGATAATTATATGAAAAACGATTTGATAAATGCAATAACAGAAAATTCATTGATGAATGACAATTTATTCGTTCTTAAAAGGCAAAGGCTTGAGTACAAACTTTGGGTACTCTGAACTCAGCAGCTCTTTGGCGTGGACATTGAGTTGAGTTAAAAAACACTAAGTACTGTACCATATATTTATGACTGAAGTTTTTGTACTGCTGGCATGTCACCAATAATTTAAATAAATAAATTGGTGTCTTAGTAACAAAATGTTAGTTCTGACCGTAGATTATAGCTGGTAACAAGGATGTCAATTTAGTTTGCGCTTAAGATATTTAATTGAAATGGGCCTTCTAGAGATTTAATGGAAATAATATATCAGATTCTATGAGTCCTATGATAATAAATAAAGGCACGGAAAATTTCGACTCAGGCGGGAATCGAACCCGCGACCTCGGGTATTTCTTTATTAGTAATAATCCCCACATGAGGTTTTCATGAACAAAAAGATTTAAATTAAGTCCTATGATAGTCCAGTGCTTTGCTACTTGGCAATATCAAGCGCTGATCCAGGACCCAGATTGTGTTCCCATAGCACTAATTCTTAATTCAGAGTACCCACGTTTTGCTTGGGCAGTGTTTTCCCTTAGCGTTAACATACACACATGCATACAAACATACATATACTCACAGCTATAAATCCCAAAAAAGGGTAGCCAGAGCTTTAGAGTTAGAAACTCCTCAGCTACATTTGGAAGTTGATAGGGGAAAACATTACCAATCATAATAAATTAACCACACATATAACTTTAGAAAACACATTGTTGTAGGCCCGACTTGGAATTTGAACCCTCCTAGCTTCTCTGCATGATAGCCTCGGTTGTTAATAGCATAACATAGCATAGTGAAGTAAAGAGTACCTATTACACAAATTCTTTGCCAACTCCAAAGAAAATTATTGCCGTGTGTGTAAACTTTACTCACGACGATCAATTCTAAAAAATGGTTATGTTGTGTTTCCAGTCATATCGCCTAACAGTTTAAGGAAGAAAGAAAGAAAACATTTATTCATTGCTACATACAAAAAAAGCATAGTTACACTCACGTACATTTAGAAACACTAAACAATCAACATAAAGAAAGTAAACGTAAACTTCATAAAAAAATATAAAAATATTACAAAAGTAAAGAAGATTAACAATGGAATACAGCACATTAAACACAGATATACATTTAAAATAATATTACTAGCAATGAACTGGTGACTGCCTCAGCATTATTGTTGTGAGTGAAACCTCACAACACTGGTTTTCAGTCAGCACCAGAATTTGAAGGGTAGATATTCAATCGTTAATAGATGTTTATTTAATAATTATAATATTTATCACTAGATTTTAATTAAATAATACATGACATAAAACATAATAACATGATAATGAAAATATGAATTCAAGCTGTCCGATACTAAATAAATTATTTTAATATTTACAGAACCTTAAAAGTTTTAGTCGCCTTTTATAATACCGCCTACCAATAGAAATGAACAGTGCTGTTCTACAGGCACTACACAACAAAATATAAGTCCGTGAAATAAATGTAAAAGATGTTTACCTTTACAAGGAGTAGATGCTTTTTGATTAACATGTCCTCCGTCTGCCGGTTTATTTCGAGCCTGGAACAAAATAACAATAATGTTGAAAATCCAAAACAAACAAATTCGGTGTTAGTTGGTTTTTATTTGTATTTTTTCGTGATAGGTATATGGATTCTAAGCATGATAGGAACAATTTGAAACATTTAACGTTCACTTTATACGTCTCTTTTCAGTTTATTATGTATCAACAACCTTGGTTGTACAGAAAAATTTTGCCATGTGGGTCATCGACCTCACCGCTAGCAATTATGATAAGTTAACTATACTTAAGAAAAGACACACACTGAATCGAGATTTAAAACCACACCTCTCTGCATATTTTTCTTACCTACTACTACGACAGAGCTATTACATTACATACCTACAAACCCTGTACAATTTAAATAATAAATGCACGTGTGTATTTGTCACCAAACTCCTCAGAATCGGCTAAACCAATTTAAGTGAAATTTTACATAACTCGGTAGGTCTGAGAACGGACTAAGAACATTTTTTTTATCCTCCTAAGTGTTAAGACAATCCATAACACATAGGACATATAACAATCCATAGTAATATTTTTTATGACAAAACAAAGTTTGCCGGTTAACCATTGGCATAAATATTCGTTAGTGCATTTGCACTACAGTAATTACTGGGATTATGAAAAATAAACAAATTAAAATAAGATTGCTTTATTTACAAGAAACGGGTGTTATTAAGTATTCATAATTATTTATTAATTAATATTATAAATTTAATCCTGGGCTTCTTTGCCATTAAGCGTGTAAATCATATCATGAAAATCTAAAAATTCATACTATAAATTAGAATATCAATGACATGTAAACTATCAAAGAAATAACATAACATATAAACGTTCACACCGTTTATCCCCGAAGGGGTTGGCAGAGGTACCAATACTTCTGAACTCACATGGCAGCGCCATCTAGTGTCCAGTGAAGGTACCCACGTTTTGCTTAGACAGTGTACTCACGTGATAGGGGGCAGGCCTATCGCCGTTTTGTACGAATACACAGTCACACGACTAAGCACAATTCAGCCATGTGGGTTTCTTCACGATGTTTTTCCTCACCGTTAACAACCATGATAAATTAACCACACATATGTCTTTAGAAAACACAAATTGGTGTAGGCCCGACCCAGGATTGCAACTCACGCCCTTCTGTTTACGGGCGGGTGTTCTACCCACTGGGCTATCATGTCGTCTATCACATCAAAGAAATGACCTAATAAAAGCTTATTACAGTCGGTATACGCTCTCAAACGTCTAATCATGTTAAATTTTAGTGAAGCCACACAGTGTGAAGTTTTCTTTTAATAAACACCAGTTATACATGCTGTGGCATATTATATTAGATCTTGTGGAATAATCAACTGGAAGGGTTTTATAAATAGATACATGGCATTACATGCCACAGAGGGGTAGCCAGAGCTTCAGAGCTAGAAATTCCACTGCGATATTTTGCTGTGTAGTGTCGGCTTAGAATAAGACTACCCCATTTCTACCCGTGGGTGATCGTAAGAGGCGACCAAGGGTATAGCGGCTTTTTAAGTGATTTTCGTTCGATGTGGTTGGAGACCCATCACCAAAAACTTTTATTATTACCAGCTTCTCCCCAATCAACTTCCAAAAGTGGCTGAGGAATTTCCCATTCCAAAGCTCTGGCTACCCCGTTAAGGGATTTATAGCCGTGAGTATATGTTTGTATGTATGTATATTTTGAACTTAAATGCGGAAAAGTTGGTAAATAAAATAAAAATCTTTGGTGCTGGGTCACCAGCCGCATCGCCCAACAATCGCTTACAAAACATCATAAAGAAATGGGTTGTTGCTATCCTAATGCTTCAACGAATCTACTTAGCATTTCAATTATTACTATGTTCCTTGTGTAATCAGCTACTGTGTTTCAATATTGATAAATAATATTATTTTGCAAAAAAAATGATAATAATATTATAATTTTATTTCAATTTAAAAATTATTCATAGTAAAAATAATAAGTCATAAAATCAGCAAAATGTACAACTAGAAAATATATCTACAAGTGAAAAAAAATAAGTCTAAAAAAAACTAAGTATTCTTTTGTCCAAGTAGGTGATTTTGCCGGCAAGATAGGAGTGCCGGTTTAGAATGTCGCTACCCCTTTCTACCCACGGCTGTCATAAGAGGCGACTAAGGGTATTGGGGCTTTTTTTATTGGATTTTTGGGCGATACGGTTGGAGACCCATCACCAACAACCTTTATTTTACCATCTTTTCCCCACTCAACTTCCAAAAGAGGCTGAGGAATTTATAATTCCTTAGCTCTGGCTACCCCTTCTAGGGAAATATAGCCGTGAGTATATGTATGTATGTATGTTCATTTGTGAAAATCTCTATTCAATATATAAATTTCACGTGCCTCAGCGTTTGTCACCAAACTCATCCGAAACGGCTGAACCAATTTCAATGAAATTTTGCATCCATATTTGGTAGGTCTGAGAATAAACTTAAATATTTTTACACTCCTAAGGGATAAGGATTATCCACCCCTAACATTTTATTTTAATTTTACATTGACTAGAAATTCCCTAGAATTGATTAATATAATAATAATAATAATAATAAAATGTATTTATTTTCTCTCAACACAAAGCAAAAAGTCACAAAAATATGATTAGTTTACAATATAAGTCTTTGTGGCGAGAGCTGGTGTCTATACTAGGTTTCCCTGTATGACAGATCACCAGACCCCCTCCTTCTATACAAGATGACATTTCATTTAACTAACATATAGTATAACACATTGAAAAAAGAAAAAAGAAAAACATAATAAAGCAGGTTATAATAAGCATAAGCATCAGCTGAATTTGCATATATATAGTATTAAAAAATATTACACATATATATACATATATATAATGAAATATATACTTATATATATATACACACACATATATATATATATATATACACATACATACATATATATATAAATATATAATGAGAAATGAGAATATTTGTAGTATGTACAAATTAAATTTTATCTTTAAATCTTATATTAAAACAACCAATAATGTCTCGGTTTGGGCATAATCTTTTTTCAAAAGCCAATCTTTGACTTTTTGTTCACATATATATTTTGGTAGTGAATAAATTGACAGTTTTGAGTTTACTTGGTTGTAAAGGTAGCTTCCGAGAAAGCAGTAAAAATGTTTTGTTGTCTTTTTTTTAAAACGTTGTGATGGACATACGGCGTAAGTTTTCCTCTTACCTAACATTTTTTTAGTATCATAACTAAGTTCGCAATGTTTTTTCTTAATGACCTGATAAATAAAAAGCTGACGAACTGTTAGAACTTTGCATAATGTATACAATTCAGTGGTGGGATGATATATTGGGAGAAAATTATTTAGTTTCAAAATGGTCCTTTGAGCTCTTTCTAATCGTAGCATGAAAGTTTTGCCAGCACCACCCCAACAAGTTATACAATACGATATATTGGCTTGACATAGAGCATAGTATACGGAATATGGAAACCTTTGTCGGGTTTGTCGGTTCAGCTAGGAGTCCTATATTTAAGAACTGGAAGAAAAATAAGGAAGAGTTGTTTTACAACGGTACTTCACAATAAAATACAGAAAAGAGTGAGAGCTCTATTTATAACCATTAACAAAGTCCCATTTTAAGAAATAAAATTGAATTCAAATTATTTCAACTTCCAGCTGAGAAAATCAATTTCAATTTCCGAAATCATCTTTCCAAAAAGGTAAGTTCATTTTGCGAGCTTGCCGAAATTGATTGTAACCGAATATAATTGAATTTGAGACGTTTCCATTTTGAATATTTTCTTGCTCTTAAAAGAGCTTAAGAGAAAATGATTTTAAGACAATTTATAAACGGGATATTTTAGATCTCATTATTACTAAAATACAAGTAAGTAATTAAGCTTCCTAATGTCCATTTTTTATGATTAAATAAAAACAATCTTGAACAGCTTGTTTGTAAATCCGTATTTGAATATTGGTTTTCAACGGTGAGGGAAAAGATCGTGAGGAAACCCAGATGGCTGAGTTGTACTTAATCATGTGACAGTGTATTCGAACAAAACGGCGATAGTTCTGCCCCCTATCACGTGAATACACTGTCCAAGCAAAACGTGAGTACTCTAAATACCAGGTGATAATGTCACATGATGTTCAAAAGTACCCCAGTACCTCTGCCAATCCCTTCGGGGATATACGGCGTAGGTGTTTGATTTTTGAGTTGAGGTTCTCAATTCAGTTTTATTTCGCATAATTCGAATAGCCGAATGCAAGCAATAGTTACATGCAAGTAATTAGTAGTAGTAGTATCTTAATAATTACTACTAAGTAGTAGTAGTAGTAATTATTAAGATTAATGAAGGAAATGTGCCTTCATTAATCGAGAGAAATAATTTCATGATATTTTTTTCATTTAATAAATATTAATAATATTAATATTTGCCGTGTAGTGTTGGTTTAAAATAGCACTACCCCATTTCTGCCGGTGGGTGTACGTAAGAGGCGACTAACGGTATGGGGCTATTAAGGGATTTTTGGGCGATGCGGTTGGAGACCCATCACCAACAGAACCTTTATTTTTACTATCTTTTCCCCGAATTTATAATTCTTTAGCTCTGGCTACCCCTTCCTGGGATTTATAGCCGTGAGTATATGTATGTATGTATGTTAATAAATATATCTATAACAATCAATTCCATGTAGTATAATCTAGAATAGCGCATCTCATCTTCCAGCATAACCTATTAATCTTTTAAACTACTTTCGTTTATGCTGAGAAACGAGATCTAGGGTTATTTCATAGGAGAATTTATGAAAATGTGCATTTATTTTATCATTTTTCTAGTCTACTGTAGATTAAACCTTGTAAATTTTGGAAGCTTTTGCCACTTACATATTAGAAGACGGTAATATAAATAAATTATTAATAAACAAGTTCGTTTTAATTACTGCGGTTAGGTTAAATGCCATGATACTTTTACTGCAGGATACGAAAAAGACTCTTTTTTGACCATTTGTGTATCCTAGCATTATTGACATCATCAGAATGGCTATGCTCCCACTATTTTAATCTCTGTTTTACGCAATCGAGTTTAAATTTTACGGCTGTAAATCCCTAAAAGGGTGGGTAGCCAGAGCTTCGGAATAACACATTCCTCAGCCGCTTTTGGAAGTTGAGTGGGGAAAAGATTGCATAGTAAAAGTTTTTAGTGATGGGTCTTCCACCACATCGCTCGAAAAGCACTAAAAAGCCCCAATACCCTTAGTCGCCTCTTACGAACACCTACGAGAAGAAATGAAGTAGTTCTATTTTTAACCCATACTACACAATTTCTTTAACCATTATGTTATAAATTTTAAAAATCCCTGAAAACTATATAACTATGCCATATTTTTACCTCGTATAAGTCTCGTAAGTAATTACGATGTCGACAAAGCAATTACTTAATTTTACTTCAACTAATGAGTATCTAATAAATTCTGCATTTGGAGTTGATTTTTACTTTTGTCTGAAAGAAGTTGAAAATGCCGTGTAGTGCTGGCTTAGAATGCCGTGTAGTGCCGGCTTAGAATATCACTACCCCTTTCTACCCGAGGGTGTCGTATGAGGCGACTAAGGGTGTGGGGCTTTTTAAATGGTTTTTGGGCGATGCGGTTGGAGACCCATCACCAACGATACATATTTTTTTCCATCTTCTCCCCTATTAACTTCCAAATGCGGCTGAGGAGTTTCTAGCTCTGAAGCTCTGGATACCCCTTTTTGGGATTTACGGCCGGAGTATATGTATGTATGTATGTAAGTTGAAAATAATAATTTTGTATCATCTCCCAATACAAGAGCAAAGTTAATCATTGTTTGCTTTCAATTGGTGGCATTTATGTTACGAAAAATATGCAGTAAAAATAGGCATTAGTAATATAACTGCCAATTTATTGACACACAAAATATGTTTTAAGGTGTGCATTCTTAATATTTAAGTAGCTATACAATAATAAAATAAATTTTGCAAGTAGTAAAATTTTCAAGGAAAGTCCAGTTTGGAGTTGAAAACCAACTATTAAACTATCAGTCAGTTGGTTTGGAATACTCTGCGCGCGCGCATCTCAGCCGTTGAGACGTACAAGTTTCAAAATGGTGCGTGTTTTATATTTTAGAACAATGCAATACTTAATACTAAAATTACCTTAAATTTTCTATACAAATGTGTATTGTGATATATTTAAAAAACATATTTTACTAATTAGCTGTATAGTGTCGGCTAGAATATAATTAACCCATGTTAGAAGTGACTTCGGATTTTGGGGTTTTGCATACATACATATACTCACGGCTGTAAATCCCTAGAAGGGGTAGCCAGAGCTAACGAATTAGAAATTCTTCAGCCACTTTTGGAAATGTGAGTGGGGAAAAGATGGTAAAAATAAAGGTTGTTGGTGGTGGGTGTCCAACCGCATTGCCCAAAAATCCCTTAAAAGCCCCAATACCGTTAGTCGCCTCTAGCGTACACCCACCGGAAGAAATGGGGTAGTGCTATTCTAAGCCAACACTACACAGCAGTTTGGGGTTTTGAAAGTGATAATTGAGCATTGTGGCTGTAGACACCAACTGTCCTTTATTTTGCAATCCTTTCCCCTCGAATATTCCTAAATAGGCAATATTGCTAATTCTGCAGCGATGGCTACCCTTTTCTGTGATGTACTGTGAGCGCCAACGGTGATAGTCCATTGGGTAGAACACGCGCCCCGCAATATAGACAGGCGTGAGTTACAATACCGGGTCGGGCCTACACCAAATCGTCTTTTCTAAAGTCACATGTGTGGTTATTTTATCATGGTAGTTAACTGTGACGGAAAACATCGTGAGAAAACCCATATGGGTAAGTTGTACTTTGTCATGTTACAGTGTATTTGTGCAAAATGGCGATAGACTTGCCGCCTATTACGTGAATAACATCCATAAAGCATTCAAAAGTATTAGTACCAACCCGTTCGGGGATATAGGGCGAGAACGTTTAAGTTTGAGACTAACTTGCAGTCAGGCGACTCAGTTCATTCTCAGACGGCACTCATTTTGTATAACTATTATTGATGTTTGGTTTACATTATGTCATTTATATATGAAATTTATATATAAATGACAAACAAGACTGTATAAAATAATATCTTAGTGTATGTAAGTGGTTCCGTGTAGTGTCGGCTTAGAATAACACTACCCCATTTCTTCCGGTGGGTGTACGTAAGAGGCGACTAACGGTATTGGGGCTTTTAAGGAATTTTTGGGCGATGCGGTTGGAGACCCATCACCAAAAACCTTTATTTCACCATCTTTTCCCCACGCAACTTCCAAAAGTGGCTGAGGAATTTCCAATTCCCTAGCTCTGGTTACCCCTTCAAGGGATTCATAGCCGTGAGTATATGTATGTATATATGTATGTAAATCCTATATACGAGTCCTTATTATACGTTTTAAGGGCAAACTTGATCTGTGTGCGGGATATAGTGATATTACTACCAATGTCCCAAATGCAGTCCAATCAATCAATCAGCTGTTTAAATGAAAACAATAAGACTTAACTACCCAATAAAAATGGCTTAGAACTGTGTAATCTTTCAAAAAAAGTTTCGTCTAAAAGGCTAATGTCAAAAGTATGAAGAATAAAAGAGCATGTAGAGAGGAAGAGAAAATGTATGTATGAAAAGATTGTGTGAAAAAAGCTAGAGAGGTTTGTTAGGATCGTACAAAGTGGCGATCAATAGTCTCTACCTACGCAAATGGAAACTAACGGCGGCGCCACATAGGTATATGTATGTATGTCTTGCCTAATTTATTTATACTCTCAAACTAAAATACTATATATAGAAATTTACTGTTTGTAGTTTGTATAATTTGATAATTCATTTCAGACTCAGCAACTCGATGATGAACAGATCACAAGTAAGTTTCTTTATTAATATTATAATAAACATTAACATATTAAAATAATATAAATAAAAAAAACTTTTCTACACTACTATTTTTTACAGTATCTTTTATTAAAATTTAAAAAATCTGTACATGACACTCGGAAAGAGACTAATCTTCAATTCTCAATAAAAATTAGTCATTTATTTAGACTCAAATAACATCTTTAATGCGAAAAAAATTAACGTCTTAAACTCACAATCTTTGAGACTAGAAATAGCAAGCATAATGAGTACATATATGCAAAAAGAGAATATTATTGCAAACACACCCTAAAGTATAAATTAAGTACTAGTCATATATAAAATTATAAATATTTATCATAAATATGCAGATTTTATAAGGAAGATCGTTTTTAAACTTGTTTACAGCTTTTGATTTAAGGATAATTTTAAATATTTATACGGAAACCGAAGATGAAAATGTGGTCATTAGGCAGTAGTAATGTAGAGATGATACAACAATAGGAACATCGTCTAACCACTGAAAAAGTTTCGCCATGATTTGAGAAAGTTTGAAAATATAACGTTAACTCTGCTCTGTTGTATCGGCTTAGAATAGCACTGCCCCATTTCTTCCCATGAGTAATAATAAGAGGCGACTAAGGGTATTGGGGCTTTTTAATGGATTTTAATCACCATTTACCTTTTACTATCTGTTTTTCCCTCGCCTCCCAAAAGTTCTGAAGTTTTCGCTACCCCTGTATGTACATGTTTAAAATATAAAACAATGCCTTACAAAAATATCAAGAACTATTCGAACACATTAACGATAAAAACTAGTTCATGATGTAGACTATTAATTCAGAAACATTGCTTTTTCAGTGCTCCGCCGAGCCTTCAGTATGTTTGACTCGAGCAAACAGGGGCGCATAGAGAAGGAGAAAGTGAGGACCATCCTCAACACTATGGTGCATAACTATGATGACAGTGAACTTGACACTATGCTGGACTCGGAGGATGTTGATGGTAAGATGAAAAAGAAGACATTTTAAACATACATACATATATACTCACGGCATAAATCCCTGGAAGGGGTAGCCAGAGCTAAGGAATTAGAAATTCCTCAGCCACTTTTAGAAATGTTAGTGGGGAAAAAATGGTAAAAATAAAGGTTTTTGGTGATGGGTCTCTAACCGCATCGCCCAAAAATCCCTTAAAGCCCCAGTACCGTTAGTCGCCTCTTACGTACACCCACCGGAAGAAATGAGGTAGTGCTATTCTAAGCCGAAACTACACAGCATCTTATATTTAACCTCTGCACTTAGGTAGGAATCCTGTATTTTTATTACGAACTATACTGACCGTTGTTAATCACAAAAAATAGTAACCAGCTTTCAGTTTAAGAATTTTTTCACTTTGACATTATAAAATGTAAAAAATGCTATAAAGTTTAATAAAACAAGATTAATAAAAACCCTTGTTTTGGTTTGAACACGAATAAAATAAACTAAAGTCAAAATTCGTTATTTAGCTCCTCATAATGAAACAACAAACGTATTTCAAATTAATCACATATAATAAGAGCTAAATAGGCGCCGACTCAGCATATTATGTACACAGGAGTTTTAGCTCTTATGCACGCTGATTTTGATACAAAAGATTTTAAAAGGTATCTGTATGCCGTGTAGTGCCGGCTTAGAGTGTCGCTACCCCATTCTAGCCACGGGTGTCGTAAGAGGCGACTAAGGGTATTGGGGATTTTTATTGGATTTTTGGGCGATGCGGTTGGAGACCCATCACCAATAACCTTTATTTTGCCATCTTTTCCCCACTCAACTTTCCAAAAGTGGCTGAGGAACTTCTAGTTCCTTAGCTCTGGCTACCCCTTCTAGGGATTTATAGCCGTGAGGTATATGTATGTATGTATCTGTATCAAATGTCGGAATTACTAGGTCAGGTGCACGAAGTCTATAATCTTCGAAGTTATTTACGATTTCAAGGCGTTATAACTAAGTCCTAAGGTCCCAAACTAGATATTATAACCATCTTGAATTACTTAAGTTACTAACTGACTAAATTATTAGGGATCGACCAACATAGCGTAATTGATTAATATTTCCCGTCTGTCTGTCTCGCTGTCCATATGTCACAATGGTACGGTATGGTAAATAATGGCTGAATGGCTTACTTAGCATTAAACAATGGCTGAAACTATATCGTGACTACAATATTTATCTATGTGGTTGGAGAACTGTTTATCATTATAGAGGAGAACATATTTTAAAATAGTGGGGTTCAATGGAGAAAATGTGGTAAAATAAAGGTTGTTGGTGATGGGTCTCCAACCGCATCGCCCAAAAACAACTTAAAAAAGCCCCATTCCCTCAGTCGCCTCTTTTGTACACCCACCGGAAGAAATGGGGTGGTGCTATTGTAAGCCGACACGTCACAGCAAGAGCAATACATTTAAAAAAAAGTATGCCCTAAATATTTCATTAATCAGAAACAAACAATTAATTTACGATTTTCGAATGTTGAAATATGACGAGATGACTCATTCACCCAGAAAATCAACAGCTAAGTTCATAGGTGGGACAGTTTATTTTGGGAGGTTTCCACGCTAATATACTCATTGACATATTGATGTGGTAAACAGACTGGAGCGATAAATGTGGAAGAGTGATTATTAATTACTATGTCATCGTGAATATTAATATACGAACCGCTATGAGTCGTAAATATTTGGTCAACAAACTAGAAAGCAAACAAAACCGTTTATGATTTATATTCCATATTATTATCATGGCTGTAGACTCAAATTGTAGAGTATCGATGTAATGAAAGATACATGACAATACACTTTATCTTCATTAATGTAAAAAAGGTTTAATCTTGGTGGGGAAATACTATAGTCTAAGGCCTGACTACCCCCATAGACAAGAAATTTTGATGTTATTAGAGATACGATCATTCCATGTATGGTGGTATAAGAAATAATAATAGTTAATATATAATGTATCTTATTTTTTTCTTTTCTACTCAACTACATTCAAAAGTTCACGCCGTTTATCCCCGAAGGGGTGCATTGAAACTACGTTTTTCTTGGTCAGTGTACTCACGTGATAAGCGGTAGGAATATGATAACTTATATATCTATTTGCCGTGTGGTGTCGGCTTAGAATAGCACTACCCCGTTTCTACCGATGGGTGTACGTAAGAGGCGACTAACGGTGTTGGGGCTTTTAAGGGATTTTTGGGCGATGCGGCTGGAGACCCATCACCAACAACCTTTACTTTACCATCCTTCCCCACTCAATTTTCCAAATTTGGCTGAGGAATTTCTAATTCCTTAGCTCTGGCTACCCCTTCTAGGGATTTATAGCCGTGAGTATATGTATGTATGTATGTATGTATGTATATATCTATTATACCGTTTTCTACGAATTACATGACCAAGTACAACTTACCGTATGGGTTTTCTAACTACTTAACCCTTTCCAATTAAGGCCCAACTTTGGATTTAAACCCACGCGTATCTGCATGATAGTCGCTTGTCACACCCTCTAGTGTAACTGGCTGAGGCAGATACTATTGATCGCTACTTTCACACAAATCTCTCTCGCTTCATCTCACTTTTGACTCCCACATACATACATACATACATATGCTCACGGCTATATATTCCTAAACGAAGTAGCCAGAGCTATGGAAATAAAATATTCCTACGCCACTTTTGGAAGTTAAGTGGGGAAAAGATGGTAATAATAAATAATTGTTGGTGACGGGTCTCCAACCACATCGCCCAAAAGTTACTTAAAAAGCCCCTATACCCTTAGTCGATCTCTTACGATCACCCTCGGGTAGAAATGGGGTAGTGCTATTCTAAGCCGACACTACACAGCATTTTAACTCCCATCTTTCAAAAAGACCTTCAAATGTCTGTCCTCTACTAACAATACCATACACATCGGCTCATATGTTTTGCTCGCATTACATTGATAATATAATGTTCAGTTCATAATATAATTCTTAGTGGAGCGGGCGCGTCTTTTGGCTTGCTGCGAGCCAGATTCGGGACATTGGCTACGAGCTCTCCCATCTAGTAATCTGGGAACTCGACTAGACAGAGGCTCCTTTTCTCTAGCCTTAGGTCTCAGATTGGGCACAAAAATTAACGAGAAACATCGCTGCCGCTGTGGCGTATTAGTAGATCAGTTGGGACACCATGGTTTGTCATGTCGCCGTAGCGCTGGGCGTATACCTCGCCATGCTGCAATCAATGACATCATCAGACGGGCTCTTACCACTGTCAACATTCCAGCTATCCTGGAACCGTCAGGTTTGCTGCGCGATGATGGTAAGAGGCCAGATGGTATGTCGTTGATTCCATGGAAAAATGGGAAGACACTAGTGTGGGACGCAACTTGCGTCGACACACTAGCGCCGTCCCATTTATCGGGGTCTGCGTCTAGGGCTGGTTCTGCGGCTAATGATGCTGAGGGTCTCAAGAAGCGGAAATACAGTAATATAGGTGAAGACCATATTTTCACTGCTTTCGCTGTTGAGACCCTCGGTCCATGGGGTGCAAGTGCCCGTCGATTTTTCAAAGAAATTTCGGCGCGCTTGGTGGAGACATCTGGTGATCCAAGGGCTGGTGTGTATTTTGCCCAACGTATTAGTTTGGCTATACAAAGGGGCAATGCCGCCAGCCTCCTTGGTACCTTACCACCAAGCGGCAGCGATTTAGATGATATATTTTTTTTATAATATAGTATATAATTTTTAAGTAATTAAAATGTATTAGTTTATTATTTTAATTAAATAAGTTTTTTTTTTACTATTAAAAAAAAAAAAAAAAAAGTTCATAAAATGATTAGAGTATTCATAAATGTTTTCTAATATCATCGTTACTAAAATTATTGTCGGTAAACTGACCTTTTGTACTTTTTTTCTGTAGTTTATAGATTATCAAGATAGCACTGATTGAAAGACTTATTTACTCAATATACATACATACAACATACATATACTCGCGGCTATAAATCCCTAGATGGGGTAGCCAGAGCTAAGGAATTAGAAATTCCTCAGCCACTTTTGGAAAGTTAAGTGGGGAATAGATGGTAAAATAAAGGTTGTTGGTGATGGGTCTCCAACCGCATCGCCCAAAAATCCCTTAAAAGCCCCAATACCGTTAGTCGCCTCTTACGTACACCTATCGGAAGAAACGGGGTAGTGCTATTCTAAGCCGACACTACACAGCAGATATATACTTTATTATATACTCAATATATTTTATTTATAGTGTAGTTAAAATCTCAGAATAATAAGCTTATAATCCCGCAGCGTTAGTAAACTATATTTCGAAGCTGTTACACTAACAGCGCCATTAAATGGATTTAAACGTAGTTTCGAGCACACTTAGCAGATCACAACCGCTTTCATTGATGTTACGTAAGCTCTCTCTGTTTATATACTTACTGAATTATATGCTCACATACGTACATATACTCACGGTTATAAATATCTAGAAGGGGTAGCCAGAGCTTCGGAATAAGATATTTCTCAGTCACTTTTGGAAGTTGAGTGGGGGAAAGATTGTAAAGTAAGTGTTTTTCTGATGGGTCTTACCGCATTGCCCAAAAATTACTTAAAAATTACCCCAAAACCCTTAGCCGCCTTTTATGAATAGCAACGGGAAAAAATGGGGTAATGCTATTCTAACACAGAAAAAATATATGCTTGCTTATACTAAAAGAAGTAACCAGAGCATCAGTTTACACCATTGTTATTTTTAATTGTTGAGACATATTAAAACAGGAGTTGGATTTGGATTGTAATAGACAAATAGCAAAAGATCGGTCAGTGCTAGAGATTTTATAGTAGCTTACGAATAATGAGTATAAAGCTCTTTGAAAAGTAGAATGCAATGACTTTTCTATTGACATAAATTAATTGATAGGTAAACAAACAAACGCTTTGAATAATACAGTTCCACCAGGGGACGTTACGTAGCGGAAGTATCGAAGTCCTCTTCGTCATGGCCCGTCACTAAACGGAACGGCCTTTGTTTGGCTTCTCTATCAATATTTTTATATCAATAATGTTACTTCTATTAAGTGATTTAAAAATGAGACTCATGGTTCCTACTCAATAACAAGGGAATATTAATCAGCAATTTAATTTGCTTAATTTAAATCTTTTTGTTCATGAAAACCTCATGTGGGGATTATTACTAATAAATAAAGAATAAATAAAGGAAAGAAAAATTTCGACACAGGCGGGATTCGAACCCGCGACCTCGGGTATACGCCCCTGTCGCTCTTGCCAATTGAGCTACCGTGTCAATGGCTGCCAGCGCGAAATTCTTCTATCCTTTATTGCAAATGTTGAAAACGCCTAACTATCACATAATTTAAATCTTTTTGTTCATGAAATGTTTCTTTCCTTTATTTATTCTTTACTAGTGGATCGTCCCAGCTTCGCACGGGTAGCGTTGTTTTTTAAATATCTGAGGTTTCTTTCTTTAGTCACTGCTCAAGCATTGTGAAATTCAGCGCAATGTTTTCAATTTATTAAATTTATAGCACTCCCTAAACAGTGTAGTTTGGTGATTTTGAATGCGCTTTAATGAACGGTTCAGTATTTCCGTTTAATAGCAAATTTTGGAATAAAACGCTATGAAGTATTTATAACAATCTAAAAGATAAATCATTACGTGTTGTAGGATGCAACTACTGGCGCCATCTAGTATGTTATATGTAAATTAGTAACGATTCGGTTTTGGTCACGGGCGCGATGGCTTATTTTATGTATAATTTCGGTGTTTCTCCACCGATTTCTATGATTCTTTTTTTATTGAATAGGTAATAATGTTACCTTTTTTAAATCAGGGATGAGTGAGAGTTTTACAAACGTAAGAGTAAACAAATATAATCAGAATGTTCCGAACTGCTAAGCTATCAGGAATTACACGTGTTATTGTGAGTCAACCGTAAAAGATAGACATAAACTGTTGAGGATTTTTTTTTAGATAATTTTATGAAGAATATTTCCGTCATACATGATTTCTATGTAAGTTTAACCATTAAGGCTGCACACGCGACGGAAGCTTAAAAAATTTAGTAACTTCTCCCGTTTTCCCAAAATTTCCCAAAATTCCCCTTTACTACACTGCTGGAAAGTATACAAAAACCTGCCCAGGAGTATGGAAAATAATTGTACCAAGTTTCGTTAAAATCCGTCGAGTAGTTTTTGTTTCCATAAGGAACATACAAACCGACAGACAGACAGACGGACAGACAGACAGTCAGACAGACAAAAATTTTACTGATTGCATTTTTGGCATCCGTATCGATCCCTAATCACCACCTGATAGTTATTTTGAAAATATATTTCATGTACAGAATTGACCTCTCTACAGATTTATTATAAGTATAGATTTATTAGTAATAATCCCCACATGAGGTTTTCATGAACAAAAAGATTTAAATTATGTGATAGTTCGGCGTTTTCAACATTTGCATTCTATCTGAAAAGATAGACAAGTGGCCTTCCGAATTAGTAAAAAATTCGGAGGTAGGAAACGCAAACACTACTAAAACGTGTAGAAGAAATAAAGGATAGAAGAATTTCGCGCTGGCAGCCATTGACACGGTAGCTCAATTGGCAAGAGCGACGGGGGCGTATACCCGAGGTCGCGGGTTCGAATCCCGCCTGTGTCGAAATTATTCTTTCCTTATTTATTAATTTAATTTGCTGTTTAGTGTCGGCTTAGTATAACACTACCCCATTTCTTCCGGTGGGTGTACATAAGAGGCGACTAACGGTATTGGGGCTTTTAATGGATTTATGGGCGATGCGGTTGGAGATACATCACCAACAACCTTTAGACACATCACCAACAACCTTTATTTCACCATCTTTTCCCCACGCAACTTCCAAAAGTGGGTGAGGAATTTCTAATTCCCTAGCTCTGGCAACCCCTTCAAGGGATTTATAGCCGTGTATGTTATATTTAAATGACGAAAAACTTGTTCGTTTGTTTGATTCTAACATATATATACATATGCTCAGAAGCCATAAATCCCAAAAAGGGCTAGCCAGAGCATCAGAGCTAGAAACTCCTCAGCCACATATGGTAGTTGATAAGGGAGAAGATAGTAGAAATAAAGTATGGTTGGTGATGGGTCAACATCCGCATCGCCCACCACCACTTAAAAAAGCCCCATACCCTCAGTCGCCTCTTACAACACTTGTGGGTTTTATAACTATTGATATCTTTACTTGCTCTTATTCTGGCAAATAAATTATTATTCTATTCTATTCTTTTCTACAATATAATTTCATCTAAAAATACAATTTCTTTCATTAATAGTTGTTCTGATATTTCAGGAAGTGGAAAACTGAACTTCGATTCATTCGTGCGCGTCGCGACCCATTTCCTAGACGAGGACGACGAAGCTCTGCAAAAAGAACTGAAGGAAGCTTTCAGGCTGTATGATAAAGAAGGTACTATATATAATAATAATCGGGATTAACCAACGAACATTTTTAAAGAAGGTACTTTTGCAATTTTTAATTGTAGATACACTAACACTTAAATTTCAAAATAATAGTTTATTACAGCCGGGGTGGAACAACCGTCCGTTGAAATAGACAGGCGTCAGTTTAAATCCCGGGTCGGGCCTACACGAATTTGTCTTTTCTAAAGTTATACGTGTGGTTAATATATCGTGGTTATTACCAGTGAGGGAAAACCATCGTGAGGAAACCCATATGCGACAGTGCATGACTAACTACAACTTAGCCATAAGGTGGGCATTCGTATAAAACGGCGATAGGCCTGCCCCCTGTGACGTGAGTACACTGTCGAAACAAAACGTGGGTACTCTGAACACCAGGTGATAATGTCACGTGATGTTCAGAAGTATTAGTACCTCTGCCAACCCCTTCGGGGATATTCAGCATGAACGTTTGAGTTTTTTGAGTTGAGTTTTATCAATTAAAATGAATGCAGCTGGACTTCCATTTGGTTTAAAAAAGCAATTAAAACTTAAGAATTAAGAGTAAAGCTATCTTATTTTTGCATAACAGGTGACTAAAGAACGGAGACTTTTTAAAGGAATAGTCAGTAATGGGCATTTTATCTTTCACTTCTAAGCAGATATTCCAAAGGTCTGGCTACCTTTTTGTGATGACACCAGAAAAACTAGTATTCCAAGTTATCAAGAATTTCTTCACTTGAATAAATCCCACGAAAACTCGATGTGTTTCAGAGCGAATGTTTTCAATAGTCCGTGTGGGATAGCTGGAGAATTGAACAAAATGTTTCAGTAGAAAAAGTTCGCAACTTCGCTCCAACTGCGAATTGGTGACAGCAAACTCAGTGATAAATGGACTAGAATTGCCAACTGAGATTTTTCAAACCCAGCGATTTTTTATTTGTAATAATGAAGTTTAAGCAAGTGCATTGCTGGAAGTTGGAAAACTTGGTTTCATTGGGGCTAACATCGTTTAACTTGGTCTGCGGATATGATATCTATTATGTTTTACATACATACATATACTCACGGCTATAAATCCAAAAAAAGGGTAGCTAGTGCTACAGAATAAGAAACTGTGATAGCTCAGCTGGTAGAAAACCGGTGAACCGGAAAAGGTGTTAAAATCACGCTGTCTATAATACCACGTGATGTTTTAACATTATTTTTTTGTTCCGTTTAATTTTATAATGATCTCTGTTTTTTTTTCTATTATTTTGTTTTCTTTTTTCACTGTTCACAGGTTTGTTTACATTGTTTTTAACTTTTCCTTTTAAATGCTTTTGATTTATTTTAAATTTATTTTTCTTTAGTTTTAAGTTTTATTATTTTTTGTGTTGTGTTTTAATTTGTGCCATATTTGCTGCGAATAAACCTTATTCTATTCTTTTCTATACTTCTATGTTCGAAATTATTACTACCTCTCCCATCCGTTCGGGGATATACTACGTTAACGTTTAATTCTTTGAGTTGACATTTAAAAGTTAAGTTAGGTGAGTGGGGGTAAATAAAGGATGAGTGGTCATTACCATCACCAGCCGTATCACCCAAAAATCTCTTAAAACACCCAAAACCCTACTTCGCCTCGCGGGATGAAATGGGTTAGTGCCATTTTAAGCCGAGTTATAATATATGTATATTAATAAATAAATAAAAAGCAGCTGTTTGATATTTAAGTCTTGATGTTAGGTAGGAATGGTTTAACTCAAATGTACAGTTACAGATACATACATATATGAGTATATATACTCACGCCGTTAATTCCCATTGGGGTAGGCAGAGACTATCGATCGCCACTTCGTACGATCCTGGCAAACCTCTCTTGCTTCGTCTACATCCATCAATCTTTTTATACATGCTCTTTTATTCTTCATACTTCGGACGCCTGTCTTTTTGAGCACACTCTCAATTTGGTCTAAGTGTGTCTCTCGTGGCCGTCCTCTACTAACATAACCTTCAACATTAGTTACAGATAAATTCATTTGTTTTAACGAGACAAATAGCAATACATTTTCTGAGACCATCCATGGGGAACTTAAACCATCTTTTCCTCTCATCTTTATCTTTTTTAAATTATTTTTAATATTAACACCGAAGTCGTGACATCACGATCCTGACAAACTCTCTTGCTTCTCTTACATTCATCATCGTTCTCATGCAGTCACTCTTGCACATTATGTCAACTTTCATACTATCCTCCCTCTGTC
This sequence comes from Bedellia somnulentella, assembly GCA_963576735.1. NCBI lineage: Eukaryota > Metazoa > Arthropoda > Insecta > Lepidoptera > Bedelliidae > Bedellia > Bedellia somnulentella. The sequence goes on along the minus strand of OY755184.1, from coordinate 3,370,160 downwards.
ACATAACCTCCGACAAACCCAAAACAAAAACTAGTTAGTGTTCTTACTTCCCATACATTTGAAAGATTGTTTATGTTTCTTTTGCTATACCCAACGTTAAATCCATACATCAGCGTACAAACCAAAAATGCATTACGCAATGCCATTCGAGCCGTTTCAGAAGTTGACTGGCTCTAGTTATATGTAACAAATTCAATTTGTGATTTTATCCGCCGGGAAGAAAACTGGAACGTGAGCCAAATAATGTGAGTGTTCTGCATTTCATGCATAGGTATGAAGATATTATTTACAAACCACAAATCACCATCTAATTAAAGCGACAAACAACCTCATAATCAAGTTAACCTTCCGTTTCAAAACATAGATCAAAGAATAAACAGAAAAACAATTTGATAGCTCGGCTATTAAAACGATGATGGAGTGTGTGAAGATGTCGAAATATCGGATAGTGTAATGGCGGGCGGCGTTGGCGGGAAGCCAGGGCCGCTTCTATTCGACTCTACTGGGAATTATTTGCATTGCTGTCAGCGGGGCAGGGCCGTATTCAGTGCTATATTTTTGTGGTTTTTGTTATTTTCGTGGGTTTAGTTACTATCATCTGAGACCAAAGTTTCATGCTGGTGTTTTTAAAATTAGTGATCCTAATTGTTTTATTTTCAATTGGCAATTGTTTTTTTTGGGTTTTATATTTTAATTTTTACTGTAACTCTTGAAATAAATCATTTATTTTTGGATGTTTTTCATTCGTGGATTACTAATTACTAAGAATATCGTTAAGTAAGTATTTTTTTTTGTCTTTACTTTCGAACAATCTTTATATGACTGTGCAATGTGTCTAATTCGGCATTTAATCTGTACGTGTATGTAATTACTGTGTTTTTAATCTGTAAGTCTTATCGTAAGAAGTTTGTAATTAAATTGATACTTTTAAGGTTGATAAGATTAAGAAGACAGTTGATAAAAGACGTTAAATGTGAGTGTATGTTATCGGGTAATTGTTGTAGATAAAACTAATATAAACATAGTCTAGGTAAAAATCACAAAACAAGTAACGTCAAAATACACTTAGTTTTAATACCCTCAAATCGATAGTTATCGTGGAGTTAGAATAATGTTTTAACTCATACTGCATAAGCACCTAAATTGATGCGCTTGTTTCATCGCAATTTGTTATATACTCAAGTCCATTATAGTATTTATACGAGATCGATTAGTTTTTGATATTAATATTATCACATAAATGCTATTTATTCTTAATAGGTAGTCCGCAGTGAGAAGAATAAATGAGCAAATCTAAAAATGATAAATGTTAGAAAAGCAAGTAAGCTATGTCAGGATCGTACAAGGTGACAATCGGTATTCTTTGCCTACCCAAAATAGCAATCGCAACAAGCAAATGATAGATTAAAACAAAAAAGCGCTTAATTATGCTTTGTTACTAATCAATTAAGCGAAAAAAAATCGACTCCAGCGGGTCTCGGGAAAGGGTAATTAATAATTATTATTTCAATTATACATCTCCTGAATCCGCGCCTGTAGTTTTCCGCAAACTATTCGATGCTAAGGGTGAAAGTGAGGGGTGCGGGGAAGGGTCCAATTAAAAAGGCTTTTGTTATTTCTATGAAAAACGATAGAGTTTAATTACTCGCCCCTTAATTGCTGTGTTTCCGTAAAATACAACAGCAGTTTTCGAGTTATTGAGCACGAATATGTTGTTCTAAACGTATGCTTGATGGTTTGCTATCGGAAAAAAGGTTGTTTTTTTACAGATTTATTATTAATAGAGTGATTATTTTATATAGCTTATAATAGTATCAAAATAGTTAAAATATATTCAATTTTCCTCTGAATTGCAAAGAAAAAGATTCAAAACTAAACATACCTATGCTGTGGCCATTACGCGATAATTTCAAGCATGAAAATTGGTCCAAGTTATGATTTAGAAAGAATTCGTGGGAATATGGTCATGATTATTTATGAATACATTATATTCTCATAAATAACTTAAAAAGCCAAGTAGTTCCATGAATATGACTAAAAGCAACTAAATTAAAGGATATTCTTAAATTTGAATTGCGGATAAGATTATTTTTGTTAAACGCACTTATACGCGGGTAGGCCATTTCTTTGTGATCGAAATCCTCTGGGACGGCTCGACCGATTTTAAGCAATTTGGCATAGGGATCAAGTAGACATTGCTTTGTGTTATAAGGGCATGTCACGATCGAACCTACCATTGAAGAATAATCACCAAAAAACTATTTTCTGATTGAAGTCAAAAGAGAAAAGTTTATAGTTTCTTGTTTAGAACACGGCTTTATCTGAAACCGACTGCACAGATAGTAAGAATACTGCGGTGTACCTAACGCTCAATTCATTTCAATCGCAATTTGCAACGAAGTCCCAGTTTAGACCAAAGGTGACAAACTAGCGATATGCAGGAAATTATGCTTAACCACACTCGCCTATTGATGATACAGCGCGGTGGATTAAATCGATTTATTGCGAGACTAATCTACCGGTAACTGAATTCAAAATGGCGCGAGGTTGATTAGGGAATTCGGCTAATGTGTGCTTGATGCTTTATTACAAATTTTACTTACATACATATACTCATGCCTATTAATCCCTAAAAGGGGTAGCCAGAGCTAAGGAATTAAAAATCCCTCAATCACTTTTGAAATGGGGAAAAGATGGTAAAATAAAGGTTGTTGGTGATGGGTTCCTAACCGCATCGCCCAATAATCCATTAAAAAGCCCCAAAATTCTCTTAGTAGCCTCTTACTTACACCCACGGAAATAAACGGGGTAGTGCTATTCTAAGCCGACACTACACAGCTACATATTTAAGTTACATTTTATTTAACAAACATATTATTGCAAAACAAAATCAAGGACAGATAATATTTTAATTCTAATTCAATTATTATCTCTAACTGTTTTTTTTAAATACTTGCCACGGGATATTGGCGTTAAAAGCTTCTTTCTTTCCTTGGTTATAAAGGATATCCTTCCCACTAAATTGGCGATTCAAGTAAAGAGCTATCTAAGAACTTGAAAAGGTTTGTGATGACTTCTATTTGTAGATATTTGTTAAAAGCATTAGACTATCTATCTTAGCTCTATATTGTATACTTTTGTCTGGAAGGAAATAAAATAAAACGGGAACAGGAGATTTGCCATTTTCTTTTTGCTACACAATAAAAGTGGAGGAATTTTTGTTCTATAACTCAGACTATCCTTTCTAGGAATCATAGCCGCGAACATAGCTTGGTTTGTAATTTCGGCAATAGTTATTTCCTATTACATAATTTTATCTAATCCCAAGCGACCAATTTAAGTAGTAATAGGTTATAGAGTTGGGACTATCTAGGTCAAACGAATAAATTTTGCTGCCTTAAACCTTCGTTAATAGTGTAGATATTGAAAACGAATGTTTCAGTTCTGTAAACTGTACAAACTATTTTATTTCCAAAAAAGATAATTATATTTGATATCTTAAAAACTAATTGGTCTATACATCTTTTCTACCATCGACAAAAAATAATGTAAAAGTGACACACACTTATTAATATAATACTTGATGACATCTCTTGCAAAATAAGGGTAGCAAAATAAAGGTAAGCTAAGTAAATGACTTTAAAGTTTAAAAGCTAACTGAAACGTTTACGTCGTACAGCTCCGAAGGAGTTCGCAGAGGTACTAATACTTCTGAACATCATGTTACTTGGATAGTGTACTCACGTGATAGGGTGTAGGCCTATCGCCGTTTTAGTACGATTACACTGTACAACTTAGCCTTCTATTGGGTTTCCTCACGATTCCCCTCACCTTCAATAACTATAATAAATTAACCATACTTATGACTTTAGAAAAGGCAAATTGGTGTAGGCTCGACCTGGGATTAGAACCTTCATCATCTGCACGATAAGCGGTGGTCTACCCACTAATTTGTTAATAAAACGATTTGTTTATTTATTTACTATTGATTTAAGGCTGGCTGCTCATTAATGATTGCTCACTGAAATCTAATTTCTTTTTGTTCTTTTAAGTGATGAGTTATTTTCTTCTTAACTCCCAGTAGCACAGTTACAACGAGTGGTATAAGGTTAGGTAAACTAACTGTTTATGTCGGACTTAGTATGTAAGTTACAGGCGGTACCAGAAAACCAGCTCCCCAGCAGTGTCCTGCGGATAATGTTGGGAACCTAGCTGAGGTACTTTGCCTTTTTGTTGCCATCTTTTCTTTTTAAATTGTAATGTTTGTATATGTTGTTATTGTGTTTGGTAACAAATAAGTATCTTTTATCTTTATCTTATCTAATCTAAAACTATAAACTAATCATTCATTTTCATCATCATAATATCCCCATTGCATTGAACCCTAACCTCCGGACGTAAAAGTCAGCCAGGGGTTAGTCGGAAGGGACCAACTAGACTGCTTTGCTAAACCGACACAACAAGCAAACTAAAGTACTTAAATAGAAACTAATGTATAATATACAATTAAACGTAACTAGCTCATGCCAGGTCAGGACCCAGGAGCGTTTATTTTCGTATGTATTTACAGACAAAAATTAGATTACTGAGGCAAGTTACTTCTACCAGAGTGCCGACAACATTCATGAATTATTCATCAATGATTATGACAGGAATAATCGTCATAACTTAAACAATCACCATCCACTACTGGAAAAAGTACGACACGAACTCGCTCATCGAGGGTTCCGTACTAAATTTGTAGTACGAAATATTCGTACATGATAACTAATTTCAGGAGTAGAGTATCGCACCATAGTTTTATTTTTTTATTATTTCTAACATTCCCTTATTTCTCTTATACAATGAATCAACTTTGTTTTCTTATTTCAGTCTAAATATTGGCATTAACCATTATAGTTTTACGTTAACAAAGAAGTTTATTTTTTTATTACTTCAATGAGCTCTATATTTAAGTAAAACGGTTAAATTACTCGATACCTCAACCTGTTCAAGAGGTAAATGACCGTTTAAGACAGACGAGCAACGTTATATTATCGGGGTATAACGTTGCGGAATGTTCATATCCACTAGCTCTGAAGCTCTGGCTACCCCTTTTTGGGATATATGGCTGTGAGTGTGTGTATGTATGTATTTGAAATTACGGAACCCTAAACGTTGCTTAAGCCCTTGAATTTGTGACACGAGTATACCACAAATACACTGAGGGCTTGGTGCAAATTCAAATCGATATTAATAAATAAGCTAAGCAGTTCAGCTAAGAATACACAAAACAACTGGTTTGCCTCGCGAGTGGCATGTGTAGTTGCAATATATCTTCTCAAAAGAAATGGAGCAATTTATTCTATACTATATACAGATTGCCGTCTTGTGCCGACTTATAATGTCACTAAGACTTTCTCCCCACGGGTGTATTAAGAGGCAACTAAGGTTATGGGGCTTTTTGAGTGGTTTGGACCCATCACCAACGATACTTTATTTCTACCATCTTGTCCCCTATCAACTTCCATATGTGGCTGAGGAGTTTCTAGCTCTGAAGCTCTGGCTACCCCATTTTGGTATTTATGGCTTTTAGTTAATAAATGTAGGTATACAGTGCATTTGCATATAAGTTTATCGGTTTGCTGGAGTTAAAACCCTTACTTTTATTAGCATGCTTACATTTCCAGGGCACGGCTACATCCCAACATCGAGTCTCCGTGAGATCTTGGCTGCACTGGATGACCAGCTCACGCCGGACCAGCTCAATGAGATGATCGCAGAAATTGACACTGACTCTTCCGGGACCGTAGATTTTGATGGTACGGTAGCAAAGGTCTTTTTATTGGTTTGGGCTTTTTGAAACTAGACAGCCTTTGACATTCTTCTTTAATGTGTATGATATAGATCTGCTGCGTAGTGTCGGCTTAGAATAGCACTACCCCATTTCTTCCGGTGGGTGTACGTAAGAGGCGACTAACGGTATTGGGGCTTTTGAGGGATTTTTGCTCGATACGGTTGGAGACCCATCACCAACAACCTTAATCTCACCATCTTTTCCCCACTCAACTTTCCAAAAGTGGCTGAGGAATTTCTTATTCCTTAGCTCTGGCTACCCCTTCTAGGGATTTATAGCCGTGAGTATATGTATGTATGTATGTATAGATTACCTTTGATTGATCTTTTAAACATAAGACTAAAACAACTGTGATATCCCCGTTTACGCCTGATCTGCGAGTAATGGCAAGCCGCAGGCGCGGCGGCGCGGAGATCGCTGGCGGAAGAACTACTCACTACGCAACCAACCACCGTCGACTTAACATACCTTTATATTGTAAATTTAATAACTGTATTATTTCAAAGTAAATGTTTATATTGGCAAGTCTTCGTTTATATTATTCCTTGCCTTAACAAGCTCAGTGAGTAGAACACCGCCTATCAAGTAGATAGGTGTGGGTTCAAATCCCTGACCGGGCCTACTCTAATATGTCTTTTAAAAGTTATATGCGTGAGTAATTGCATGGTAATGCATAACAACATAAGGAACCCCAAATGGTTTAAATTGTACTTAGACATGTGACAACGTATTCGTGCAGAAATGGTGACAGGCCTACCTCCGATCACGTGAGTGCACTGTACTAATAAAATAAGGGTACTCTGAATCACGTTAATGTTTTGTGATGTTTAAAACCTATGGTGCTCTTTCGTGGATATACGGCGGGAACGTTTGAGTTTTAGCTTCAGCAAAGCCTTAGGCTTGGTTCACACGGCATTATCCAGCACGTTTCTTTCGTTTCTTTGCTGTGTAGTGTCGGCTTAGAATAGCACTACCCCATTTCTTCCGGTGGGTGTACGTAAGAGGCGACTAACGGTATTGGGGCTATTAAGGGATCTTTGGGGGATGCGGTTGGAGACCCATCACCAACAACCTTTATTTTTACCATCTTTTCCCCACTCTACTTTCCAAAAGTGGCCGAGGAACTTCTAGTTCCTCAGCTCTGGCTACCCCTTGTAGGGATTTACAGCCGTGAGCATGTGTGTGTGTGTGTGTGTGTGTGTTTCTTTCGTATTCGTTTTTTTAACGTACAATCACAGGGGTCTTCACACGGTAAATTTTCATTCGATAAAAAACGAATAGCCGCAATATTCAAAAGGAGACAAATATACCATATGCCACTTTGAACCAAATGCGTGAAAGTTCATTCGATTTGCTTGACAAGTCCGTTGAGTATGCGTTTGAACGTATAAGCTGTTTCTTTGCAGAATAATCGTCGTGTGAATGGATCTGTGTACGTTGTATGGTCACTATTTATACGTTAAGACGTATACTGCAAAAAAACGTGCAGGATAATGCCGTGTGAACGAGGCCTTACAGTGGGAACATATCGATGTAAATGTATATAATATAAAATGAAATGAATTGAGCTATAGAAGACGTTTCTTATTCACACAACTTTCTAAAATTGATAGAAGGAAGCTGTTTTATTGCTTATACAATATTTTTTCAGAATTTATGGAGATGATGACCGGTGACTAGAAGCCAACGAGTTAACAGAACAAATAACCAAGAGCCGGTTACATTAACTTATTACTTACTTGTACTTAAACAAGGCCCTCCATATATATCATAAAATTATGCTAAGTGTGAAATGGAATATAAATATAAACCAAAGATTATAAAGTTTTTTTTTTATTATCATGAACAATAATCCTCTTTTTGTTAGAAGATATAACATGGTCCTCATTTTATTTACATACATACAGACATATACTCACGACCATAAATCCCAAAAAGGGAAAGCCAGAGCTTCATAGCTAGAAACTCCTCAGCCACATTTTGAAGTTGAAAGGGGACAAGATAGTAGAAATTAAGTATTGTTGGTGATGGGTCTCCAACTGAATCGCCCAAAAACCACTTTAAAAACCCCACACCCTTAGTTGCCTCTTACGACACCCGTGGGTAGGAGGTAGTGACATTCTAAGCCGGCAATATCGATAATTAAATATCGATTACAAAGAGTATGATAGCAAGTGAACAAGTATTGTGATAAGCTAAGTAAATAAGTTTAAGTAAGCGAATGTTTCCATTCTCTTTTTATCGTGTAAGATCCACTTAAGTTCAAAAATTATTAGATCCAAGTGCAATGGTTTCTTGGTGAAAAGAATATTAATTGTCGTTAATAATTCAGGGAAATGACTTTAAAATTTTACTTAGCCTTCGGTTCCAGCTACTATAATTTAAGTGGTCGTTAAAGACTGCCAACGCACACAAAGCTAGCGTGGGAATATATGTGGGTCGTGATGAAAATATCTAGGGCTAGGCTTTCATTTGCATATACATAACAAGGAAAGGAATATTAAGATGGTTTGGGTACATAGAAAGGATGGATGATAGTAAATTCGTGAAAGAGATCTATAAATCCAATGTGGAAGGTAATGTAAGTTGAGCACGACCTCGGAGGACTCATTTGGACAAAATAGAAAAATTCGCTCAAAACGGCAGGTCTCCGAAGTATGAAGGATAAAAGAACATGTATGAAAAGTTGGTTTGCCGGGATCGTACAAAGTGGTGATCGATAGTCTCTGCCTACCCCAATGGGAACTAACGGCGTGAGTATATGTATGTATGTATGAAACTACGAAATGTGCTCACAAGTGATCGTGTACACCGCCCCGGACAAACCGAAGTAAAATGGCAATGAGAACGAATTTGTCATTGTTGAGAGTTTTAGCGGAAGTATTTATAATAATATGGACTTATTTTTAATATTTTTTATGTATAGACAAAGGTTAAGGGGCTTTTAAGGGATTTTTGGGCGATGCGGTTGGAGACCCATCACCAAAAACCTTTCTTTTACCATCTTTTCCCCACTCAACTTTCCAAAAGTGGCTGAGGAATTTCTCATTCCTTAGCTCTGGCTACCCCTTCTAGGCATTTATAGCCGTTAGAATATGTATGTATGTAAAAAGGTTAAGTAGTTATAGCACTATTCGTTGAACTTAACAAGTCCGGAGCAGTGTGATCGTACATACATACTTACATAGACACACGGTGAAAAATCCCTAAAAGCCGTAGCCAGAACATAAGAATAAGAAATTCTTCAGCCACTTTTAGACATTGAGTGGGGAAAAGATTGTAAAATAAAAGAATTTTCGTGACGGGTCTGCAACCACATCGCCCTAAAATCACTTTAATAGCCCGAATACCCTTAGCCGCATCCTACGATCACCCACAGGAAGAAATAGGGAAGTGCTATTCTAAGCCAACACTACACAGGTAATCGTATGTTAATATAACTAGCATCCAACGACCTATACAAATTGTATAGTGCACTACTCAACCGATACGGTAACAATAAAAACTCAGTTCATTCACGGAAGAACAAATTGAAGCAATTCCGAACAAAGTTGGTATTCAGAAATCGCATATAAGTGAGTCTTATAAAGTAATTACGAAGAATACGGGGATGTGAGCACGCCCGTTTAACTACTTGCAAGATTTATGTCCTCATTTGAGAACTTTATACCAACTTGTGCTATAAAATTTACCTGCGAATATAAGAACACTTTGAAGGATATACCAACGCTTCAGACTTATTAGACTTTACACTTTTTTATATACATACATATACTCGTGCCATCAGTTTCCATAATGGATAGGCAGAGACTATCGATCACACTTTGTACAATCCTGGCAAACTTCTAGAGCTCTATGTACATTTATCAATAATTTTCAAACATGACTTTTCTTAGATGTTGAGATGATTTGGGCACAAAGAGAGGATGTATGACAGTAAATTGGTGAAAGAGATATATAGATAATCCAATGTGGAAGGTAATCTTAGTAGAGGACGACCTCGGAGGACACATTGGGATCAAATAGAAAATGTGCTCAAAAAGGCAAGTGTCCGCAGTATGAAGAGTAAAATAACATGTATGAAAAGATTGATGGATGTTAACGAAGCCAGAGAGGTTTGCCAGGATCGTACAAAGTGGCGATCGATAGTCTCTGCCTACCCCAATGGGAAATAACGGCGTGAGAATATTTATGTATGTATGACCTTTCTTCTTCACACATCGGACACCTGCTTTTTTAGTAAATATTTGAAAATTTGATCCAAATGTATTCTTTGCGGCTGTCTTCTACTGACATTAATATTCTCATCGGCTCTATATACCTCTTTTATTAATATTTTTTCATCCACCCACTCTATTAATTTTGGTTATCAAATATTCTTTACTAATTTTGTTATGATAAAAATCATATTTCAATTACTGTGAGGAACCAAATGATTGCATCATAATCGCAATAGTAAAGATTTTCAAGTATTATTATAGAATAATATATAAAAATAAATATTAGTTTTTATTTCAAGTAACTCAAGATTTCTGAGGTTGATATAATCCATCGTTAGTAAAATATTGTGTACCCTAATCAACGTAGTATATATGTTTTAATTTTAATACTAGTTGTTAAACATGCTGGATTGATAGAGGTAAAAGAGTAGAGAGAGTTTACAATCATCACAGCACGGCCTTATATATGTTTTAAATTTATTTGTGCTCGCTTGATGAGATAAAATATTAGCAGAACCTGCCTTCCGAAGCATCAAATCGGCTTAGTTTTCAGACAATTGGTCCATTTAGACTGCAACTTCAAAACTAAAGCTGTCCAATATACAAAATAGTTTTTTTTAAGAATGCACCGAAGGATTCAAACCTAGGACATTCGGTACACAACCGAGCTTGTATGTATAAGTTAAAGGTTTATAAAACATGATGGATTGCAAAGCAGTACGATGAAGAGCAAACTACATAGAAGATCATGATCGATATAAACCGTTTAACATGATAGATGAGTCTGCATAAACTCTGTGATGTTGCAACATGGCTTACCAAGGTGTCATATTTTTGCATGCGGTAAATAAGTTGATCGACCAACAGTAACTGTAACTGTAACTTTTCTTTCCTTTATTTATTAGTAATAATCCCCACATGAGGTTTTCATGAACAAAAAGATTTAAATTATGTGATAGTTAGGCGTTTTCAACATTTGCATTCTATCTGAAAAGATAGACAAGTGGCCTTCCGAATTAGTAAAAAATACGGAGGTAGGAAACGCAAACACTACTGAAACGTGTAAAAAGAAATAAAGGATAGAAGAATTTCGCGCTGGCAGCCATTGACACGGTAGCTCAATTGGCAAGAGCGACGGGGGCGTATACCCGAGGTCGCGGGTTCGAATCCCGCCTGTGTCGAAATATTTCTTTCCTTTATTTATTCTTTATTTATTAGTAACTGTAAATGTGGCAGTTGTAGAATTTACCCATGTGTTAGTGTATGTACTATCGATTTATAAGCCGTTAGTTAAAAGTATAAAAAGTGTGTCATTATATTCTAACATATTCATAATTAATAAGTGGCTGGTTATCGAAAGAAAAATGATAAATCATTGGACTACTAGGTTATTACTAGCAATTTTATTTTATATCTTATGAATTACTTATTTTAAAATCATTCTTATCACGGAAATAATTCTTATTAAAGTTTTAAAATATATATGTATATATAAATTGACAATTAAAAGAGCTCACCTTAATAGGAATTAATGGTGTGATTACAAGTAACTTAAAATTATCAATGAATTGAAATCATATTTCAATTATTGTGAAAAACCAAATGATTGCATCTTTATCGCAATAGTAAAGATTTTCAACTATTATTATAAAATAATATATAAAAATGAATATTAGTATTTATATGTTTTTATTTCAAGTAACTCAAGATTTATTACGTACACCCACCGGAAGATATGGGGTAGTGCTATTCTAAGCCGACACTACACAGCGATTATAAAACATATATTCTGGCTAGACTTAAAACTGCTACATGTAAACTCGTATTTGCAAAGCGATGAAGAGAGTACAATCAATCCCTGTTGAATTTGCGAGTGAATTTTGTGCAAACTAGTACAGGGCTTTCACCTTTGTGTGTGTCCTACAGTCGAGTGGCTGATTTACTGAGGTTGTTAATGTACTAAAGAGAAACATCACGAGGAAATCCACGTAACTGAATTTACTCTGAAACATGTGATTTATGTGACGTGCATCCGTAGATGCTTGTCGTTTAATTTTATAATTAATCCGATTTAACCTACACTCACGCATTTATTCCAAAAAAGCGGCCAAGAGCGAGATGGACTCGCTAATGAAGGGTTCCGTAGCAGCACTAGCAGCACTGATTTACTATAAGAAAACAATGGTTCACGTTTTATGCGTAAGGCCTGTGATAGTAAAATTATTGTTATATATTTCAGTGAAATTAATAAATTAGGTAAGTAATTTGATTTATGACGTTTAAAAATAGAACTACTGGCTAGATCTCATTCAAACCAATTTTCGTTAGTAGTTTGTATAGTAATACACATCATATATTTTTTTCAGTTTTATCATGCCCATATTTTAGAAGTTACGGGGGGGGACACACATTTTACCACTTTGGAAAAGTCTCTCGCGCAAACTATTCAGTTTTGAAAAAAATGATATAAGAAACCTCAACATCATTTTCAAATACCTTTTGATAGATACCCCACAAGTATAGGTTGGATGAAAAAAACATTTTGAGTTTCAGTTCTATGTATGGGGAACCCTAAAAATTTTGGTTTTTTTTTTCAGATTTTATTTTAAAATCTTAATGCGGTTTACAGAATACATCTACGCACCAATTTTCAATAATGTAGTTCTTATAGTTTCGGAATAAACTGGCTGTGACATACGGACGGACGGACGGACGGACGGACGGACAGACAGACAGACATGACGAATCTATAAGGGTCCCGTTTTTGCCATTTGGCTACGGAACCCTAAAAAGGGATAGTCAGAGTTTTAAACCAACAATTCCTCTGTCTCTTTTGATCATAAATTGTCAACCTCATCGTTAAATAATTAATAAAAAAAGCCTCACACTCTTAGTATCTTCGTACGACCTACAGAAAATCATCAGTTAATAAAATCAGTCCTGTGATTTTCATTTCGAGCCCTATGGACCCAATAAGTTATTTACGACACTGATATACACATATGTATATATATATATATATAGTATATATATAGTATTACCCTTACTTTAAGAATATACCTTATTACAAATCTGCCCCCCTCCTTTGACAGGATAAGCGGCGTCTCTTTTAGTGTCGGTTTAGAATAGCACTACCTCATTTTCGTCTGTGGGTGTTCGTAAGAGGCGACTTTAGGTATCGGGGCTATTGTAGTAATTTTTGGGCAATGCGATTGGAGAACCATCACCTAGATTTTTTATCTTACAGTCTTTACCTTACTAAACTTAATGAATTGTCTGAGGATGCTGAAGCATTTTAATGCAGTTACACAGTCACTGGTTTTCTTTTAACTATTAAATACTAAAACGGCTGAACAGTTTAAATATATGGTTTATTTTGGTCAGGATACTATTTACAGTTGATAATCTCTTAAAGTGGCTTGGGTATTACTAATTATGAAGCTCTGGCTACCCTTTTTGGGATATATACAGCCGTGAATATATGTATGTATTATTGTAACGTGGTGTAAGGAACAAAAATCCTAGTTGTTCTGATCGATGCAAGCTGCTGGGCGTTGTTGAAAGTGGGCTACTAGGTCGGAAGGAACCATTTGCATGTTGATTTAAAAAGTTGACCTCAACTCTGGTTTTCTTTAAGAACTGCCGAAATTACTGCTCAAAACTATATCCGTCTCCTTTATTCTAACATAAAATAGAAAAGATACAACATATTTTTCTTTTGAATGAACAGAAGTCATTCAAGGTGAATTTCGGGGACTGAAGGAAATAATTGCTTTTATCGCTCCTTTCATCTGCCTTGCTGCATTTGAAACGATAATCTACAGAAAGTTTTACCATTTGTCCCTTGAGCGTAGTTATGAATCAACTTTGTAAAGACTTGAACATTAAAGTATTAAACTCGTGTTTAGACAGTCATTTTTACAAACGATGTTGTTACTTTCATTACCGCAAATCCTGCTATTATTCTTGAAACGCAATTTTAGGTTGCCTTTTCCTTTGCCAGACCAGTTTTTGTCTTCAAACAAAAGCCGTCGGACCACGTGTTATTCTCGTAAGGGTAGATTTTTTCAGGTAAAACACTTAATCTATTGCATGAAAATGTGTGCACCTCATGAAATTAATGTAAGTTTTTTTTTTTTTATGTAGCCTTTACTATAGTGTCCCACTGCTGGGCAAAGGCCTCCCCCTGTTGAGTCCACACGTCCCGGCTCTGTGCCACCTCCGGCCACCCCGGCAAAAACTTATCTAGATCGTCCCGCCATTTCCGCCGAGGCCTGCCCCTACGCCGGTAACCGTCTTGTGGCACCCAGTCTGTGGCGATCTTCGCCCATCTGTCTGGGTGCATACGACTTATGAACGCAGTGTGGTGTTCCTTACGCGGTCAGACCTGCGAACACTGAGAATGCTGCGTTCCATTGCTCGCTGGCAAACCTTGAATTTGGACTTCTGAAGTTCTGTCAGTGACCAGGTCTGAGCGCCGTAGGTTAGGATAGGCAGGATACACATGTCGATGAGCTTGCGCTTGAGTGTTAGCGGGAGGCTACCTTTCATTAGCTCCTTCATTGACCAGTAGCTCTTCCAGGCGTTAGAAATCCGTCTTTCGATTTCTTTATCCTGCCTGTTTTCGAAGGAAGCTATCTGGCCCAGGTAAATGTACTCATCAACAAACTGTATCTCCTGCCCATCTACCTCGACCCTACGTTTTCTGCTGTTGGTCATGGCCTTGGTCTTTGACCAATTCATCTTCAGTCCAACTTCAAGGCTTGCGTCACTGAGTTCCTGTAACATATGCTGGAGCTCGGGTGCAGATGGGGCAAACAGGACAATATCATCGGCGAAGCGAAGGTTTGTGAGAATAAAGAATAAAACATCATGAATGAGAAGAATAATTAATGTAAGTAATAGATTTAAATTCCTCAACCACTTTTTGATGTTGAGTAGGGAAAATAGGTACCGCCAACCGCTTTGCCGAAAACTCACTTAAAAATCTGAGGAATTGCTTATTCTGAAGCTGTTTCTATCTCTTCTAAGTATTTAAAACCGTGAGTATTTATATATGATATAGATTTAATAGCATTTCTAAATGTTATTCAAAGGTACATTTCTTGATATGTTCCAAGGCCACCAGCAGTTTAGCGATGTATAAAAATAATGACTTAATACTCGTAGCAGAGTTTTGTGATTATGTGTAGTAGCTCGAACTTAAGGAAACGTTTGAATTTCTCATTATAAAACTTACTAGTAGGTTTTTAAAAGTATGTTCGTTTTCAAATTTGACACAGTTGAAATGAGTATTAAAATCTACATATATAAAAGAAAGTGGTGTTAGTTACACCATTTATAACTCAAGAATGGATGATTTAATGTTTTTTGACATGAATTCCTCATGTGGGGATTATTACTCATAAACATAAATCATATTCTTTCCTTTAATAACATCTTTTATTTATCAAGAATGGATGACCCGATCTGGCTGAAAATTGATGGAGAGGTAGCTTAGAACCAGGAAAGGGACATGGGATTATCTTCACTTATATCATCACGCTTAATATCGTAGGGGGTAAGCAGTAAAAAAATAACACCATCCGTGCAAAGCCGGGGCGGACCACTAGTACATAATATATAAGCAAAAAGCACAGACGTGTTTAATGGAGGACCTAGCTAGTGTTTACTAGTTCGATTACCGCTCGGGGAAAAAGTTTATAATGACTATTAATATTTATTTGGTACCTATTGTCATACGCAGGTCATGTGTAATTTTCGATTACTATTTGACCCAAGATATAGGAATGTTAAGGTGGTTTGGGCACATAGAGAGGATGGATGAAAATAAAGTAGCGAAAGAGATATTTAGAGCCAATGTGGATGGGATTGTTAGTAGAGGACGGTCTCGTAAAATGTTTCTAGAGCAGATAGAAAACGTTCTTATAAAGGCGGGGTCCAAAGTGTGAAGAATAAAACATCATGAATGAGAAGAATAATTAATGTAAGGGAAGCAAGAGAGGTTTGTCAAGATCATATTAAGTGGCAATCGATAGCCTCTGCCTACCCCAATGGGAATAATGGGCGTGAGTATAAGTAAGTATGTAAGTAAGTTATAAAGTTATAACGATTAGTATACTAAATCTATGATAATAACATGATTTTAGTAATGTCAGAGGAATCCAAAATAAGAAGGATAAATGTTATATATGTAAAGATACGTTTGATAATATACAAGAGGCCGTCTAGTGGTCGAAATTCTACAATAATTAATTAAGACTATGAAGACTAACGCCCTATTTCTAAATTGAGTATTCCAGCTGAGAACAACTTAAGTATCGTTTTGTCTCATTCAGTTGTTAAGATTTCAATGCGACAGAACGATACTTAAGTTTTTCTCAGCTGGAATACTCAATTCAGAAATCGGGCGTAAAACTGTCAAACGTTGTGTTGCCTCATAAAATATTTCTAGGTAATTTCTAGTCGATAAAATAAACAACTCTTATCACTTAAGAACATTAAAAATAGTTATAAACCTATTCTCAGACCTACCGAATGTGGATGCAAAATTTCATTTAAATTGGTTCAGCTGTTTTGGAGGAGCTTGGTGCCAAACCAAACATTGTGACACGTGATTTTTTTAGATCTGCGTGTGTGTCAAGTCGAATAGATGGTAGTGTATGTATTGCATTTTTCGTTGAATTATTTATTTTGAAATGCATAGTTGAATGATAAAATATGCTTTATGGGAATGCACTTATGTATACAATAACATACGTACATATACTCACGGCTATAAATCCCGAGATGGAGTAGCCAGAGCTAAGGAATTAGAAATTCCTCAGCCACTTTTGGAAAGTTGAGTGGGGAAAAGATGGTAAAGGTCTCCAACCGCATCGCCCAAAAATCCCTTAAAAGCCCTAATACCGTTAGTCACCTTTTACGCACACCCACCGGAAGAAATGGGGTAGTGCTATTTTATGCAACAATTCACACTCCGCAGTCTGCATAATTTTGTCAATAGTTTTTTTAAGTTTTTGGTTTACATATTAATGCTAGCTCACCCGGTAAACGTTGTTTTGCCACATTTATTATTACTAGAAAATTTCTAGTCTATAAATAAAAATAAAATATTCGGATTGTCAGACCAACAGAATGTGTATGCAAAACTTCATTTAAATCAGTTCAGCCGTTTCACTGTGACAAGACACGTGAATTTTATATATTAGAAGAGAGAACATATAGATATAAAACTATACTATTTGCATTTTATTTATTTTTATGGCTATATAATTTTGTAGAAACAAGTAAAACTGCTCCACTTTTACCATTATTTTACCTTTTGGTTCCGGATCTCTATCAGCTTTTCTGTCCTGTAATTTGACGGAACCCGACTAAGTAATGGATACTTAAACATAAAACATGGTTGTTCATTTGATCATGTAATATTCACAAACATTTTTAAAATGAAACGTCAGTACTTACCATTCGCCGACTGAAAGATGATTCTCTACTTCTAAAATAAACTACAATGTAATATTGATTATAATGCTCAGTGGTAATAGCTAAGTTAGCATTAGTTGTGGTTTCTCTGTAATACATCATTATATATGCTGTGTAGTGACGGCTATGCATAGCACTACCCCGTTTCTACCGATGGGTGTACGTAAGAGGCGACTAACGGTATTGGGGGCTTTTAAAGGATTTTTGGGCGATGCAGTTGGAGACCCATCACCAACAACCTTTATTTTACCATCTTTTCCCCAAACAAGTTTCCAAAAGTGGCTGAGAAATTTCTTATTCCTTGGCCCTGGCTGCCCCTTCTAGAGATTTATAGCCGTGAGTATATGTATGTATGTATATCATTGTAGATAACTTGTTACTTAACTTGTACGATTATTATGTTTATTTGAGTATTCCATCACTATTAATAGATCTGTGTATTTGTAGCACATTTAATTTGCGCTGTGTAGTACCGGTTTAGAATGTCACTACCTTTTACCTACTTTCTACCCACGGGTGTCGTAAGAGGCGACTAAGGTTATGGGGCTTTTTAAGTGGTTTTTGGGCGATGCGGTTGGAGACCCATCATCAACGATACTTTATTACTACCATCTTGTCCCCTATCAACTTCCAAATGTGGCTGAGGAGTCAAGATGTCTGTTGAGGGAATTCAAGTAATTGATTTATTTATAGCAACCTCTTTTAAAAATCCTTCTACTTCTGGACCTCTAGTTTACTCAAAAGCTCGCTGATATTTAATTAAAACATTTGTTCCATTTGTGTTGGTAATAAAAACCTTAACAAGTTCAAAACTCAACTTTCTTAATAAGTGAAAGATAAATTAAACTTTGTGGTTTTGTCTGGATGGATCTGTCAGTTAAAACAAAAGAAATCTTATTCATCATCGCTGATATAATATCATAGTTTGTTACTCATTCAAAGTATTTATTTTGAACATGTCTTGCCTGGTTGGAAAGTTTAACATATTTTAATAGCCAGTACTTCCGAATAAGAAATTCTTCGGCCACTTTTGGAAGTTGAGTGGAGAAAGATTGTACGATGAAGGTTTAAAAGTTCTAGGTGATGGGTCTCCAACCGCATCGCCCACCAATCCCTTTAAAATCCCCAATACCCTTAGTCGCCTCTTACGAACACCCACGGGTCTTTACTGCTCCTTTTTTTGTACATACTATTAAACAAACGTACATAACATAAATTGTGAAATACCTAAATAACTGACGGAAAAAATATGTATGTTAATACTATATTTTGTTCTTTTAAGTCGGAGTGAAAGAGGAAACGTCAGAAATTATTCTTGAAATAGAAAATAACACAGATATTCTTGTTAAAGTTATTTTTATAACTTTACTTTCTGAGAAATGAAAGTATAAATTCTTAAAGTTTTCAACTAAGCTACCCTCTTGTGTAACTCTATCGCTAAGTACTTAATGATATCATAAACTACGCACATTGAAACCACAACCAGTTTAAAGGCATATTTCAAAATATATGATTCTGCACAAAATGCTTTAAAATTTGAAATATGCCTATGATGAAACGCAATATAAAAATGCCATAACCGTAAAGATATACCATATTTTTATTTGAACACATTAATCATATTGAAAATGAAAAATAAAAGAGTAAATACTAAATTAAGCAAAAAAATATATGTTGGCATAATTACTATATTTATATTATATATATTGATTATTATATGTGGATAGTGATGTTAGAAAAGGACGCTTACAGATGATGTGCAAAAAGGCGCCCTAAGTGAGAAAAATAAACAGTCATGTATGAAAGGAATAATTAATGGAAATGAAGACTGACAGGTTTGCCAGGATCATACGAAATAGCGATCAATGGTCTCTGAATACCCTATTGGGAACTGATGTCGTGAGTTCATAGTTCTATGGATGTACAAAGGATTGTATAATGGCAAAAATACAATTTACTTCACTTTCAATCAGGCGGATGGAAACTATTAAACATATTTATTATTGTTTTATTTTAGTAAGCTATATTTAAACTGTGTAGTGTCGGCATAGAATAGCACTACCCTATTTCTTCCGGTGGGTGTACGTAAGAGGTGACTAACTGTATTGGGGCTTTTAAGGGATTTTTGGGCGATGCGGTTGGAGAACCATCACCTTTATTTTACCATCTTTTCCCCACTTAAATTTCCAAAAGTGGCTGATAAATTTTTCATTCCTTAGCTCTGGCTACCCCTTCTAGGGATCTATAGCCGTAAGTATATGTATGTACGTATGTAAAATTTGCGTCTACCTTAAATCACCTGAAAATCATTGACCGCATGACATAAAACCTATTGTTAAATTTTCTATGAGTTTAAACTAATATCAATCATCAAACAAACAAAATCAGTAGGTACCGAATACGAAAGCACCGTTTTTTTAATTACACGATCATAAATTTTAAAACCTTCCTTGTATAGTAATTGTTAACAATTCTCCTTCCGCGCCGAAGAAGTATCTCTCACTTTTTACAACCTATTCAAAATTTGATTATTACTGGGATTCAGCAACAAACATCTAAACTTACTAATCTACAGAATCCGTAACACAAGTCAGAATCAGTAAGCTCTTTTTCAGTTGACCTAGCAAATTAGCCAAATATTTTCTAAAAAAAAACCTAATTCAAAAATATCTAAAATGGATGTGTTCAAATAAAAAAATGGTATATAAATACTGCGGTGAAGGTGAACGGGCTAAATGAAACAGCCTCGTACCTGACTCACACTCCTAAAGCTACTCGTGCTGGCGCTGCGAGCCTGCAAGAAAAGAAAACAACATAGACTCACACACTCACGCACGTGCGTCGACCAATAAGAACGCAGGATTGCTGACTGCTGCTCTCCCATTGGCTGTTTACACTGACAACTCCGTTTGACATTTAAAATCATCTGAAATTCACTTTTATTAACAATACTAAGTAATAGTATGTTTAAAAAGTTTCTGTTTAAACGGGTTATCCAAGATAAATAAATAATTTCATTAGTTGTACTAAATAAACCATCTTTATACAAATTTTATGGTTATATTATTAGTCAAAACATGTGCTTTCCTTAAACATGCTTTAGAAGTAAAAATATGATAAGTAAATTATTCACACTGTCATTAATTTTTTAGAATAGATATCTCTTTTAGATTTTTTATAAGATTAGTCTATATCCATATGTAATATTTAAAAAAAGTTTTCTAAATTATTATTTTTATATTAATCAGAAAAAATACCCAAAAATATCACGAACATTAAATATTTTTAAAATTATCTTGCATAACCCATCGCCTTAAATCATCAAAAGAAAAAAAATGCGGAAAAATATCTAAAATGTAGTTTTGGTAGAGTTTGAAATTGTCAGTGTAAACAGTTGTATATAGTGCGTAGTGCAAAGGCAGAAAACATACGTGCAGTCTTTTTGGTCGGGTAACATTGAACATCGAACTTGCCTTTAGCTCGTTAATATACATAAATTTGCTATATAATATACATTTGCATATATTAACTTGCTAAAGTGATTGTAAGTGTCGGGCATAGAAGACAGAGTATTTAGTTTCGTTTTTAACAGACAGTTTTTTTAAAACATTTTTATCTGTCATTAAAAAAGAAACCTGTAAGGCACATATTGAATTTGAATTTGGCATTTTTGTACAAAAAAATATTAATGAAAATACCAAATTTAAATTCTGAAAAAACACACCAAATAGTATATTAGTTTGAAAGATGAAACAAAAGTATATTTTTGAATCACCTTACAAACAAACATCGCTGGAAGAAAGACATAGTTAAGCATTTGCAGAACGTGTAAATAGTTGTAAGAGATTTGTCACACGTTTAGAATAAGCAAAAATTATAGATTAACGATTGCTAAGCTGGTTTTATTACACACATCACTCATGGTGTAAAGGTCTTAATAAATTGCAGCTAGTACTATGCAATAAATTGAAGGAAACTTTTTTTATACTTTTCACAGAACATCAATATTTTTTAAAAATACTGGGCTTTTATTATTACCGCTAGTCAAATAAATTTGGTATAGCTATGCAATCATTTTTTATCTAACATTTTTTTTATGGTATACCCTAAAAATAAAACCAATTCACAAAAGTATTCGCCATAACAAATTTGGAAATAGACATAAATGTCTCTTATATATTTCGACCATACCACATGTGCAGTAATGATGAAATATTTATCATCACCCATAGCGCAGTATTAAGACCTTTTAAAACATTCATTAACATATTTAACACTGAACATTTATAATTACACAAAACTGTTAATTTTGAACAAAATGGAAAATGCCGATTATAATCATAAACGTATTTTTTAAAACACGAATGCTATACACTGATATCACATGTTTAAACATATATCTAACAAAAAACATATCAATTGACATTCACTACGACAAAAACATCCTGTACATATACTTGCCAAAGTAAGTGCAATAAATATATATATCTATATATATATATATCCCATTAATAACACCATCCAAACACAAAAACAATCGAAAAATACAAGCACAGAATCAGGATTAGTTACCTCTCGTATCGATTATACGGAAGCCAAGCCCAATTTCCGTTCAGTGGAGGCTCCACTTCCGGTGCGGCGGCCATGTAATACGCACGATTCTTTGTGTTACACGAAAATATAATGAATATACACGCAAAATACTCATCTGGTTTTGTTTGTTAATTTTGCTCGAAGGTTGTATTGTTCACTGTACGTTGGAAAGTTATCTTACTTATTTTTTTTTATTCTTTAATTAAAACTGTCATTACAAAATTATTTATAAAATTTAATTAAAAATATATTTAATGGCGGTAAATCATATTTGAAGTTAAGCATTTTATCACACATAACCTCTATCAACAAAAATGCTATACTATAACTTTCTAAGTAATGTTACAAATTCCGTAGTCAAGTCACGTCTACGCAGCACCCCACTCAATCAGTCTACGAAATGAAGCAGAATCGAAGCAATATGCTACGAAATTATTTGAAGGTGTAACTTTGTAAATTTCTTGATAAATCCTAGAACTATATATTATTTGGATAAGGTTAATAAAAATACGGTACTTTTATAATATCAATACTTAAAATAGTGTATGATAATAGAGTAATTACTTTGACACTCAAACATACTTAAGACAGCATTTTGTGGAAGTACCATTCTGGAATGACATGATATGTTTGGCATATAAAAAATAAATTACCTTGCTTCTATTCCTTGGATCTCTGAAGTCTTCCTTCGAAGCCTTTCTTCGCTTATCTTTCAATATCATTCGAGCTGCAGCGAAAGCCATTTTGATTTGAGGTTACTGGCTTACTTAGGAACTTTGCAACGAATTTTGAATCTACGACACTAAAATGTACTTTTTAAATTGGAAACTGAATTGTTCACATATACACTGTATTGAATAATATAATTGAGTTCTTTTCACTTGATGATGGTTGTTCTAAATTGACCGTTAGTTTCTTAATAATTAAATCACAGGGAATTCACACACAATTGACCACTAAGTTAATTGATCAAAATATCACAAACGCAGCTTCAATGGGAAATCAAAGATTTTCAAATCTTTTTTTTTATCACTGTTATTATTATCAAAAATTTGGTTTCATACTGAAAAAATTTTTTTTGTAAAGTTGGGTCGTAAGTATCTATGTTTTATTTCCTATTGTAGAGATATTTTAAAAATTGTTGTTTAAATAGTCAAAATAGACTTACTTGAAAATATTACGAACATATCTTCACGATAAACTTGTTTAAAAGAAGTGAGAGAGATCAATACCTTTTTGTCACAAAACATACAAATATTACACAGATTTACAAAAAATATAATGTTTTACAGCGTATTCGACATACATCCGTAATGAGACAGATAAAAATATACAGACTACAGTAATATTTCGTCATACTATACGGTGTGATATATTTTCATATGATTTTGGCGACTCAATAAACTATTTCCAACTGAATAATTTCTAATTTTTATACTATCTCCTCTATTTTGTAAGAGTACTTAGTTTAATTTATTTTTTTTCATGAAAACCTCATGTGGTATCGCGGGTTCGATTCCTGCCTGTGTCGAAATTTTTCTTTCCTTTGTTTATTCTTTATTTATAAGAGTACTTAGTGTTTTTCTTATATTGTATATTATGTTTAGTATCGCCTCAAATTAGCACAAACTCATTTCTACCAGCAAGTGTTGTAAGAAGCAAATTAAGGCCGTGGGGATTTCTTAAGTTATTGTTGGGCGATGTGGCTAGTAATTTTTACCAACCATCCCTTATTTTAGAACCACTCATCATTCAAAAATGTATAATTTCCTTATTCTAAACCTGTGTCTACCCCTTCTTAGCATTTACATTCTTGAGTGTATGTTTTTTTGGTATTATGTCCGTCCGAAAATGTATTTTTTTAAGTTTGTCTATATACAACTAATGCTCTGTTATAATACTGTATTGCATTTGGCCATATATATTTTTAGCAATCTGATATAAACTGAAGAGGTTTTCCAGGATCGTAAAATCTCCAGAATGGAAGACAAACGCTGAACCACCAGGCCACAGAGATACTTATAAACAATTGTTTACCAATTGCTAAATTAAGGCTGCGTCCCCAATAGGCAAACTGTTAGCCGCCGACAGAGTGAGCCGCAAATTTGCAGCGAACTGAAATTTGAGTTAGCTGCAGACTCAAATCAATTTTCGTGCGTCGCAAGCAAACTGTAAGAGTTTAGCCGACCGACTGAATTATAATAATTATATAATTGAGTCACTACGCCCGGCGAACAACCAATCGCCGCCGCCGACTGGAACCGGTTTTGGTGGGAGTCGGCCGCTCACTAAGGTAGTCGGCGCGCGTAACGCTGCAAACTGCGTACAGTGAGTGCAAAACTAGCAAACTGTGAACACTCCATTTGAAATATATGGAAGGGCGTACTAAACCGATACGCCGCTAACTTAGTCGGCGGCTAACAGTTTGCCTACTGGGGACGAAGCCTTATGCGAGTAATTACAAAATATACGAAATTGTAAGAACTCGACATACCACAGATTGACGTCCAATCTATGTTCACTTCAGAAGCCGAAAATCCTTCGCTAAAAATCTAAGATATCTTCATATACTAGATATATTAAACTCCAGACCACTCAATGATTAAATAAAAAATATGGTACATAGACAGTAAATTGGTGAAAGCGATCTATAGAGTTAAAGTGGAAGGTAATGTCTGTAGATAACGACCACGGAGGACTCATTTAGTCTAAATAGAGAGTGTGCTCAAAAAGGCAGGCGTCCGAAGTATGAAGAATAAACGAACATGTATGAACCGATTGATGGATGTAAACGAAGCTAGAGAGGTTTGCCAGAATCGTACAAAGTGGCGATCGATAGTCTCTGTCTACCCCAATGGGAAATAATGGCGTGCGTATATGTATGTTTAAAGAATAGGACAAAAACACGAGCGTCCGAAATTTAAAGATTGAGTTACTAGAGTGTTATAAAATAGCGATCGGTCGTCTATGCGTGTCCCTTATGGGAAATAATATGTAGACTATTTTGTATTCGTTACTAGGTATTTTATGTTTGTTAATTTTTTTATATTTTAACATGAATGAATGCTTAACAATTGAAATTATTAAACTTGAGATCAGATTTAAAATAGTGAGTATTATTTGACTAAATACACATACATACTCTAATATCCCTTAACGGGATGGCCAGAGCTTTGGAATGAGAAATTCCTCAGCCACTTTTGACTAAATAATTGATTAATATTCCTATTATTTAAAATTTAGGTAGTTCACCACAATAAGGTTAACAGTAAAAATACAATTAGCTTAACTTAAAAGTAAGGGGCCCGAATAGCAGTGCATGACGCTGGCTTAGAACTGACACTTACGTATGGAATGAATGAAATGAATGAATGGAAGTGAATGTTGGGTGCAGAGGAAGTATGAAAGTAGAGTAATAGCAGTAGAAATGAGGTCCCTCAGAAATGTTTGAACTGTAGATATCGCGATAAGGTAGTGATGTTCGGAGCCCATACTACAAAGCGTTTGGTATTCCTATCTTTACATCATTAAGCAAGTTGTTTCGGCTATGTTACAAATGTGAAGTCACCCATCACTTAAAGAGTGAATCGTCACAATATTCACAATCTATGGATTCCGCGAAGACTAATATTATGAAGCAAACGAGTGCTGAGTCAGCATAATTGTGAACGATGATGAACGATGTTTACCGAAATTAACTCGGCAGTAAATAAACACGTTTGGTAAATAATTCTCTGAACAAAAGATTCACTCCGATTTTGAAGTGTTTGGTAAACTTGCACAGTTCCTTAGTTCCTGTATACATACTAAGCTTTATGTTATTCGATTTTTTTGACGTGATAACTTATTATAAACTGATGTAATCCTTTACATGTTGTAACAATTGAATTTTAAAGTATTATTTTAATGTACATACAAACACACTTTTTTTCTACTTAGAATAACACTACCATATTTCTTACGGTAGGTGAACGTAAGAGGCGACTAACGGTATGGGGCTTTTAAGGGATTTTTGGGCTGGAGAGCCATCACCAAACCTTTATTCCACCATCTTTTTCCCACGCAACTTCCAAAATTGGCTGAGGAATTTCTGATTCCCTAGCTCTGGCTCCCCCTTCAAGGGATTCATAGCTGTGAGTATATGTATGTATTGTCCCGTGTCAACTTCCAAATGTGGCTGAAAAGTTTCTAGCTCTGAAGCTCTAGCTATCCGTTTTTGGGATTTATGGTCGTGAGTAAATGTATGTATGTATCTAAGGTTCTCCAGTAACTGGCTTACCATTGTGAAATTTAACGTAATGATATATGACTAATGTTACTTCTAAAGGTAAATATTTTTTTTTTTAATCGCTTGTTAGGTTTAAGAGTCTACTTATTAAAGACAAACAAATACACTAACAAATTTCCTCTCTAAGATAAGTTTGTATTTTATTTTATTTATTCCTGCTTTATTTAGAAACCCCTTCGTCAAAGATTGTTACATACAATAAAGATACAATGAGCGAAAATAAACAAGAATACTCAGAAGACATCTTAATACTTGTAAATCGATCCACCTCGAGAGCCTTAAGACATTGTTCAACATCTTTGAAAGCCGACACCCTATTACTGTCGCAAATACATAACAACCGTCTTGAAATGATTTCTGTGTGAAGGAGAAAACTCTTTTACGACTACATAAATATTCGTAGCTGTGTAGTCTAAGCTTAGAATAGCAATAAGTAACAGTTTTTTTATTATATATAGTGTTAGTTTTGATTAATATTGATAAATTATGATGACGACGTGATAGCTCAATGGGTAGAACACCGGGTATCGTGCACACGACTAGTGTTCAAATCTTAGGTCGGGCCTACACCAATTTGTCTTTTCTAACGACATATGTGTGGTTAATTTGTCACGGTTGTTAACGGTAAGCTTTGTATTCTATCGTCAGATCTACGCTACGGTTTGAATGAGATAAAGGTAAAGGACACTCTGTAATTGTGATCAAGCTGTATGATTACTCGATATGTTTAAAAATGACAAATCGCAAATCGTTCCGCATAAGGTAAAACTGTTTTCAAAATTGTTTACGCGGACGTAGTCATGGGCGAAGAGCTAGTATTAAATTTTAAATATGAGTACACATCTTCTACTAAAGAAGTAATTCTAAAAGCTTAAAGAATAAAAATATTGCGGTACGAAGTACGTACAAAGATGGTTTCACTCTTAAACATATTCTTGTTCTCGTAAACATATTCTTATATAAGGCTTTAAGGACTTGAACAGCTTATTAAAATTCTACTTCAACTAGAGAAAATTCAAAGACTAAAGTCTTTGTCACTAGTTCGCGATCAACCTAATCTCAACTTTAATACAATACGGTAAAGCTGATATTTGTTGTTCATTTAAAATGTAGAGTTGAGAGCAAATTACAACTTAAGATGCACAAAGTTGTATTAAGTAAATCGGGCTCTTCTGTCTAATCTAGGAACTTGCTTAAGCAATGTTGAGGTCTTAGAAAATTTTAGTAATATTTAGGAATGGGAATAGGTTGGTAGGCGATGCTATTAACGACGACTTATTATTAAATTAAATTTATTTTTAAATAAATGTATGAAAATTATTTATTAAAATGAATAATTTATTATTGCCGTGTAGTGTCGGCTTAGAATAGCACTACCCCTTTCTACCCGTGTGTGATTTCTTAGAGGCACCTAAGGGAATAGTGGCTTTTTAAGTGGTTTTTGGGCGATGCGGTTGGAGACCCGTCACCAAAAAAAAATATTGTTACCATCATTTCCCCAATCAACTTCCAAAAGTGGCTGAGGAATTTCTCATTCCAAAGCTCTGGCTACCCCGTTAAGGGATTTATAGCCGTGAGTATATGTATGTATGTAAAAAAGGGCCCCAATACCCTTTATTCGCCTCATACGTACATCCAAGAAAATAACTGGGGTAGTACTATTCTAAGACAAAACTACACTGCAAAATAAATAAAAAGTATGTTTTCAAATTGTTATGAGTTAATAAGGAGGTAACAACAGAAGAGTTTAATTAAAAAAAACATGAAAGTCGTATAATAGAGGACGACCTCAGAGAACACATTTGGACCAAATAGACAGTGTGCTCAAAAAGACAGGCCTCCGAGGTATAAAGAATAAAAGGGCATGTATTAGAAGATTGATGAATGTAAACGAAGCTAAAGAGGTTTGTCAGGAACGTTTAAAGTGCCGATGGATAGTCTCTGCCCACCCCCATGGCCACTAATGGCATAAGTATATTTATGTATGTATGAAAGTTGTGTTAAAAATTTCTTAATTCAAAAAGCTACATTTTTATATTCGATAACTCGATAAAAATTTAAAAAGCCACAGCTCTTTAGTCACTTTTGAGCGGGGATGAGATCATAAAATAAATTAGTGTTTGGTGAAGCCCGAAAATCCTCAGCCACTCGCGTCAAGATATGACATAGTTCTTTATTTAATTACAAACAGCTAAATTTCTTTTTTATCATTTAGAACAACTAAAGAATAGTTCCAATTTCAAATTCTCAAGTTCACAACAACCATTAAAAGAAATGTCAAGCAAGGAGTTTGAAGTTCGCATTTCACAAAACAAGATGGCGGCGAGTGTGGTCAACAGCGCTATCGCTATTCCCTCCACTGCAGCGAGCTAATCCCCTTCCAGAAAGAGTATAACATGAACCACTTAGCGATATTGGATCTAGATTAACTGTTTTGTGCTACAATATGAAACCATGTGGGAATGAAAAGTAGGTCACGCTTTTATTTTAAGTACTTGTGGTTTTTGCGGATAACTATACTGTTTTTTTTTTATTTAGCCATGTTTTATATCTGGCAATAAAATATTTAGTAAAAGGTAGATCTATATATAAAGCACACTATCACCTGAAGCAAAAAATTAGTATTTACATAACATACATACATAACTCATACTCACGGCTAAAAATCCCTAGAAGGGGTAGCCAGAGCTAAGGAATTAGAAATCCCTCAGCCACTTTTAGTAGTTAAACTTTAAATGCATGTAATCGACAATAAAACATAAAAGAAAGAAAATTAGTGGATTAATTAATGCCTCTTAAAGAGGTTTGGTTGGTACCCAAAGGCCGGCACAAGAATAAAAAATTAACATGATTCCATTTTTCAGAGTCCCAGCTACTATTACAACCCTCAGGAAAATATGGGATGGCGCTATATTTATTCGACATTATCCGGTATTTTATCTTCTAATATGAATTTAAAGAAAAACCTATTTTGCTGTGTAGTGTCGGCTTAGAATAGCACTACCCCATTTCTTCCGGTGGGTGTACGTAAGAGGTGACTAACGGTATTGGGGCTTTTTATAGGATTTTTGGGCGATGCGGTTGGAGACCCATCACCAACAACCTTTATTTCACCATCTTTCCCCCACGCAAATTCCAAAAATGGCTGAGGAATTTATAATTCCTTAGCTCTGGCTACCCCTTTTAGGGAAATATAGCCGTGAGTATATGTATGTATGTAAAAACCTATTTTCCATCGCCAAGTTTAATTTCAAACAGGCCCTTCTAACTTCCCAACTTATAAGTAGCGTAATAAATCTGAAAGGGCTTTGAGGAAAAACTGCATTCGTTTCACAAAGTCGATAGCGTTTGATAAATGTAGGGAGATTTCCTTTCAACAATATAAATGAGGCGACCCCGCTGTCAGAACACTCACCGACGAATAATCACCTTTATTTACTGCTAGGTGGTTTCAAATTTTCAATACATTATTGAAAGGTATATCTAGCTAGCAGCTACGTAGAACAGACTGCTGTAATGCCAAACAGATTAGCCAGAAATTCGGAATAACTTTCAGATTTTTATGAAAGTTATCAGGGAAAGGAAAAAGACAATAAATTAAAGGACCGCTTGATTTTAACCAAAACTTCCACCAATCACATGAAAATCTTAGAAATATTGGTCATTGCCAAGCCGACTATATATCTAATAGCTTACTTACTAATACTCACGCCCATTAGGGTAGGCAGAGTCTATAAATCGCCACTTTGTACGATCCAGGCAAATCTCTCTTGTTTCTGTTACATTCATCATTCTTCTCATACATGCTCTTTTATTCTGCGTACTTCGGACGCTGGCTTTTTTGAGCTCACATTCTATTTGATCAAGGTGTGTCCTCCGTGGTCGTCTTCTACTCACATTACCTTCCACATTCGCTTTATAGATCTCTTTCACCAATTTACTGTCATCCATCCTCTCTATGTGCCCAAACGACCTTAACATTCCTTTCTCTATCTTGCACACTACGTCATCTTTCACACCTAACCTGATTAAAAAAAATGTGGCATAAAAAACGCAATAACTGATCAATAGAATATTATGTACATAAATGCTATATGTTATACGTAAAATAGGTAAAAACGGGGCAATTAAAATATTTGGTTGCTATTAAGTAACATAACATAACATAAACATAACATAAACGTTCACGCCGAATATCCCCGAAGGGATTGGCAGAGGTACTAATACTTCTGAACATCACGTGACTTTGTCACCTGGTGTTCAGAGTACCCACGTTTTGCATGGACCGTGTACTAACGTGATAGGGGGCAGGCCTATCGCCGTTTTGTACGAATACACTGTCACATGACTAAGTACAACTCAGCCATGTGGGTTTCCTCAAGATGTTTTCCCTCACCGTTAACAACCATGATAAATTAACCACACATATGTCTTTAGAAAAGACAAATTGGTGTAGGCCCGACCCAGGATTTGAACACTAGTCGTTTGCACGATAACCGAGTGTTCTACCCACTGGGCTATCACGGTTACTAAGTAACCTTAAGTATATTATTGTATTTATAAATATTTAGATATCTAACCATTTATAGTTTACACAGAAAGAGTCAGGTTTTATTGCCGTCTACTGCAGGCTTAATTGTCACTACCCCTTTCTACCCACGGGTGTCGTGAGAGGCGACTAAGGGCATTGGGCTTTTTTAAGTGGTGTCTGGGCGGTGGGGCACTAGTAAAGTATGTATGCATATATACATACATACATATACTCACGGCTATATTTCCCTAGAAGGGGTAGCCAGAGCTAAGGAATTATAAATTCCTCAGCCACTTTTGGAAGTTGAGTGGGGAAAAGATGGTAAAAATAAAGGTTTTTTGTGATGGGTCTCCAACCGCATCGCCCAAAAATCCTATAAAAAGCCCCAATACCCTTAGTCGCTTCTTACGACACCCGTGGGTAGAAAGGGTTAGCGACATTCTAAGCCGGCACTGCACGGCACTACAAAGTATGTATGTATGTACGTTTTATAGACTGTTGTATTTACTTATAGAACTAAAGTTTGTATAAATGAAAGAAAAACTAAAAAACTTTAGATTCAATAGTGTGGTTTATTGCCTTAGAGCTTTTCAGGATGAAGTGACTTTATTTCAAACTTCTATCCAAGTAATTTCAATTTTGATCAATTAGATTGAAAGACTTACAATGAGTATTTTAAGTTTTAACTAAAGAAAAATGCTTAGTCTTAGTTCTTTACTTTTAAATATTTTATTATTATGAAGACCTCAAAGATATGACGGTGTATAAAAAAGGCGATGAAAATTAGTCAGCAGCTATAGAGCCAACAACGCGCGGAGAAATGTGTTAGTTAGTTGGCGTGGACCCAAAACAATTCATTGAGTAGTTTTATGAAATGTGGTTCAAGGACACTAAATTTGTGCTTCATTCTATTTCAAACAGGATAACTAATATTTCTAGGCAAAGGTAGAATTCGCTTTTAATTTTATTGTGCGTGAAATATTATATCCGAATGGCGTTAATATTTATAATGAATACAAAAGCATCGTAAATAACATGCTTATTGCTTTGTACTTATAGAACATATTAAAAAAATTGCCGCAGTCCATTATTACAACAAATTTAATGCTCTTGAAAAATTTATAAGTCCTTAAAATAACATCAGATTTTACTGTTCATTTTATCGAAAGAAGACTGTACCCAACAAAAACAAACTAAACAAATAGGAATTTGAAAATATCACATTGCCTCAATACGTCTCCAAAAAATATGAAATTAACGTCACCCTAGTTTATGAAAGATAATGTTATATTATATTGACTGGAATAATGACACAGTCCCCAAACTAAGTTTTCTGAGAATTTTACTAAAATATAACCTTGGAATACGTTTGTAACGTTCCCTTGCTTCAAACTTATTTTCTTCTTTAAAAAAACACAGGTTTTAGGGTACCGTTTTTAAACATTTTAAAAAGCATTTTTAATGTCTCCGCTGTTTGTCCGTTCGTCCGTTAGACATCAGGCTTTACTAATTGAACTGTGCAACTAACTATAATAAATCCTATTAATATTATAAATGTGAAAGTTTAGATGTTATAATGTTTGTGTGTTTGAGGAGAAAAGACTCCTCAAGTACATAATGCATATGAATGAAATTTGGCAGAATGCATGACAGTGACCCAAATTAAGATATAGGATACTTTTCATCCCAGAATAATTTGACTAATAAAAATTTCACGGCTGATTGAACGAAGAATACGGGAAGTTACGCCTTAAATTTGTTCAAAAGCAAATTTGACGGTACGAAGTCTGTCGGGTCAGCTAGTAGATAGCTAGGTATATAGCGGGTAGATTACATATTTAGTTGGGCTCCCATACAACAAATATGGTGCCGCGTAGTGCCGGCTTAGAATGTCACTACCCCTTTCTACCCACAGGTGTCGTAAGGGTATGGGGCTTTTTTAAGTAGTTTTTGGGCGATCCTGTTGAAGACCCAGCCCGACGATACTTTATTTCAACCATCTTGTCCCCTATCAACTTCCAGATGTGGCTGAGGAATTTCTAGCTCTGCACCTGGCTTTCTGGCTTACCCTTTTTGGGATTTATGGCCGTGAGTATATGCATGTACGTATGTATATGGTACCGTGTGTACATCAACTTCGTCTACTTCTTCGATAACCCTAAATACACCATTAAAGTATTGACTTAAATTTGACAGTCTATTCAAGCAAGTTTCATTTTAATACAATAATATCTAGTAGAGTTATGTACAATAGTTGCTAAGTCACTTTTATTTTATGAAATAACAAACAAATAAGCAGAGCTTTTAAGTTAAAATTTTAGCTGAAGTGAGAATAACGTTTAATGGAGTAATTAAAAGTTCGTTAATTGTTTTGATTAGTTCATCTTTTGGCTTGACTAGGGCTTGTTTTGTTTAATCTTTAATTAGCCCTATTTAATATCGATTCGAAGAACCTTGGCAGCTTAGCGGGTAGAACACCGCTTATCGGGCAGATGATGAGGTTTCGAACCCCGGGTTGAGCCTGGACCAATATGTCTTTTCTAAAGTCATATGTGCAGTTAATTTATAATGTTTGTTAACTGTGAGGGAAAAATCGTAAGGAAACCCACATGACTAAGTTGTTGTTACAAAACGGTGACAGGCCTGCCCCCTATCACGTGAGTACACTGTCCAAGCAAAACATGGGTATTCTGACCAACTGATGACAATTTCACGTGATGTTCAAAAGTATTGGTTTTTTGCCCCCGGGGATATACGGCGTGAACGTTTGAGGTTGAGGCGGAAAAGATCGACTTTTAAAACGTCATTAGTTTCAACGTAAATGGAAAAAAAACAAAAAAATAAAAAAATACTAGTAATGTTTTTCACAAAACTCACCGCACATTAATCTCTTTGAAAACAGCAGACACATTTACCGCTTAGTACAACATTTAACAGATGGGATAATTATATTTCTGTAGGGTATTTGTATGATCTTATTGACTGTATAGTATAAAAGTACTTCCCGAAAAGTTATAAAAAAATATTTCAAAAGGGAGTACAATTTATTCGTGATTTAAGTTGCATACATATACTCACTGCCATTAATCCCAAAGCGGGGTAGCCAGAGCTTCACACCTAGAATCACCCCAGCCACATTCTGAAGTTGATAAAAGACAAGATGATAGAAAGGAGGTAACGTTGGTGATGGGACTCCAACCGTATCGCCCAAAAACCACTTAAAAAGCCCCATGCCCTCTTACGACACCCTTGGGTAGAAAGGAGTAGTGACATTCTAAGCCGGTACCACACGGCACGGATTTAAGTTATCTAATAAAATAAATTAAAATCATAAAAACGTTGTCGAACAAGTATTTTAAAATGGCGCACTGCATTTAGCCAATAAGCATGAAAGAAAATTGTCTAGTTTGGAACAGCTCCAAAATGACTTGAGAGATCCACAGTATTAACAGATATAAAATTGCTAATCTATGGTGAATAGTCTTTTATACTACGTTTTGGCCTAGCTTTCTTCGGAAGTCTAACGTAAAAAAAATATTGTCATCGAATACCAGAATTGTTTCAACGGAACAGGATCAAATCATTTTTTCTCAAATGTTTTAAAAGTAGATAATAGATTCGTCCTGCCAATATCACAAACAAATGAGGAACTTTAGGTGTACGATATATATTTTTTAACAACCATGATAAATAACCACAAAAATACAAGTACTCAGGAAAAGACATGGACATAAACTCGCCCCTCTATGAATAATATACGTATTGATATGAAGATGAAAACTGTATGTATGACCTCTATCCTCTATCTTATAAAAATCTAACAGGATTGCCCTGCCAGAGCTAACGAATTAGAAATTCCTCAGCCACTTTCGGAAGTTGCGTGGGGAAAAGATGGTAAAATAAAGGTTGTTGGTGATGAGTCTCCAACCGCATCGCCCAAAAATCCCTTAAAAGCCCCAATACCGTTAGTCGCCTCTTACGTACACCCACCGGAAGAAAGGGGGGTAATGCTATTCTATGCCGACACTACACAGCAAAGAAAGTCTTCGAAAAGAGAAGAAGAAATACAACAACAACCTTGACAGCTTAGAGAAAAGTAGAAAACTGATCATCATGAATCTATGAATTAAGAGTTTCGAAATGTATACGACTAGATTATGATATGACATCAAACTCAAGACAATTAAGAGAACACACAACTGTTTGAATTTTAATCCTATCATCTTACTTGAGTCAACACATGTATGCAAATTAAACTAAGCTAGTGAGTCTATTTGAATTTCAAATTAGCATTTCACCGATCTACATAATTGTATAACCATCACTAATTATTGATATGACACAGTACACTATGACGCGCACTACATAGAAACACTGACAGTGCAAGAAGAATCACATTCCACAGCAACACGAGACCAAGTAATATACGTCACACGCGTCATCAAGACTCGCCATACAAATCGCACATCGCACAATCGAATATAAATACAAGTTCCAACTTAATACAGTTGGACCGCCGTCCCCAGGCATACCACCGCCTGGCGGAAGATCTTCACGTACTCGTGTTCACACTGCCTCATATATTTAAGTACAAACTTAATAAATACATTATACATATGCAGAATAAAAGGGCATGTATGGAAATATTGATGGACGTAAATAATACTAGAGAGGTTTGCCAGGATCGTACAAAGTGGCGGACCATCTGCCCTGCCCTCTCTGCCCACCCCAATGTGAACTGATGGCATGAGTATATGTATATGACTTATCAAAATATTCATAAATTTTGTATTTACACAAAATATCCTATAGTTGAGTTTATCAACCACATGTCTGGAACATAATTGAAGTAAAACGGTTTCGTAGAGTAACGAGCAACTACGTAAATTTTGTAACCTAGCAACATTCAGTCAAGTGAATCAATCATTCTGAGAGTATATTAAACGCCATCAATCAATTAGTGAATGACAATCAGTCATTTCATCAATCAATATTCTTGTAACGGATGGTTAAGCGATTTTTTATTAAATTATAAATCCTATAAAGAGACTGCGATTACATACATATCGTCGCCGTAGAAGTCAAGGGAGCCAAGCCACAAATTTAGAGAAAATGAGTTACTTACGCCAAATTATTTTTTAAAGTATCAAAAATGCTATGGTAAAAGGATTTGGGTCTAAAAATATATTCGTTTCAGTTATTTAAAATTGCCAATTGTCTACTGCGAAATATGTAGAATCCTTCAAATTATATCGAGTGGTCAATGGTACTAACACACAATATCTTTGGAAGTATAACTGTTTTGCAATTGTTTTTTTGCTCTTTATTGAAATACATAATTTAATAAGTATGTGTTAAAATTTCAAATAATGATCATGAAATGCAAAAATAATGCGTAGGAAATAACGTCGCAAATTGCATCACAATTGTTTGCGCGCCATTTTCTCGAATAACTTATTTTGTGGACTGGTTCCCTTGACTTCTACGGCGACGATATATATGTTGCAGGGATATGATAAAAATGGGGATTTGGTCAATTCCCTAAGGGAGTTGATCAAATCACGGAGGATGTTAAAATAACAACACGATTTTACCTTTTCCCTAAACAAATCTAGTGAATTGAACAAATCCCTAAATTGGTTCAGTGGAATGACAAAAATAAGATATACCTACATAGGGGGGGTGCAGGGGGGCAGAGCCCCCCTGCTTGGGGGGGTCGGGGGGCGAAAGCCCCCTGCAGACAATGAAAAATTAGGTCACATTTAGTTAGGTTAGGTTAGGTTAGATTATGTATAAAACGAGCGAGCGTAGCGCAGCGGAGCGAGCACCTAAATGCCTGAATTGAACAAATCCCTAAAATAAGTAGTATACCCCGCCCCCCGTCCTCTATATGTAGCAAGCTGCAAGCAAGCAAGTATGGCATATAAGCATGCATCAGGCATTTAGGTGCTCGCTCCGCTGCGCTACGCTCGCTCGTTTTATACATAATCTAACCTAACCTAACCTAACTAAGTGTGACCTAATTTTTCTTTGTCTGCAGGGGGCTTTCGCCCCCCGGCCCCCCCAAGTTACAAATTTTACGACTCGCGCTTGGCCAAATTTTTGAAGCTTTGAGAAATAGTTCTTTGCCTTTTATTAGTACAAATCCGGTTAGGTTACATAGTCCAAGCAAAACGTAGGTACTCCGAACACCCGCCCCTTGATTACGAATCTTTTGCGACTGACGAATGACGATTGTGTCGCAAGTTGCACGATTGTCGCTGTCAATGTCATAAATTTGTATGCGATTTGACACATTTGACAGCGACAATATTGCAACTTGCGACACAATTGCGGTCGCTAAGGTAACAATGTCACGTGATGTTCAGAAGTATAAGTAAGTACCTCTGCGAACCCCTCCGGAGATATACAGCGTGAAAGCTTGAGTCTTGAGTGGCTCCGTTATGATAAAATAAAAAATTTAATGTTATTTTTAATTAAAATATTAAGTTTTTTTACCTATTGGAGGAACTCTGTTTTTACGCATGGCAATCTTGCTCTAAATTACTGGTGTTGACGTACTTTCAACACCATGTAGGGCTCATAATGAAAACCAGTTCTGATTTTGTATATACTCTTACACATATCAGAAATTACTGATTGTGGGCCCAATTTAGCGAAACCATTTCTTTAAATTATGTCATTGAATACTGTGTATGTGTGCTAAATAAAAAAAATCTTTTCTTTTTTTCTTTCTTTTCTTTCTTAAATTTCAATTTTAATACTTTATCTGTGTAATATGTATTTGTATATTATACAGATAAAGATAACATAACATAACATAAACGTTCACGCCGAATATCCCCGAAGGGGTTGGCAGAAGTACTAATACTTCTGAACATCACGTGACTTTGTCACCTGGTGTTCAGAGTACCCACGTTTTGCATGGACAGTGTACTCACGTGATAGGGGGCAGGCCTATCGCCGTTTTGTACGAATACACTGTCACATGACTAAGTACAACTCAGCCATGTGGGTTTCCTCACGATGTTTTCCCTCACCGTTAAAAACCATGATAAATTAACCACACATATGTGAAAAGAAAAAAAACAGAAAAGACAAATTGGTGTAGGCCCGACCAAGGATTTGAACACTAGTCGTTTGCACGATAACCGTCTACCCACTGGGCTATCACGGTTGCTTGCCCAGATAAAGGTGTATTTTTATTTAAATAAACTACAGTTACATTAATTTCATTCGGTAGTCTTTTGATTCTGATATAAAGATGTATTTTACCTTCTGAAGCTTAAAAGGCAATTTCTAGGGTTCGGTTACAGAGCAAACAAGGGTTGAAAGATGTTACACGGGACTTAGCAGTACTGAAATGTTTTATTGAAATCTTCCGTATGATATAGTTTCGATTGCCGAATATATATTTTTTATATTATATGACTCGAACTAGTAACTTATCGTTTCTTGAAACGTCAGCGAAAATGGCTTCTGAGAATTATTTGTTTCTTCGATCCAATATTTCGTTTATAAATATTGAATAAACTATAAAGCATACAAAAATAGATAGCCAAATAAACACCACTTATTTTTAAGGCAATAAATCTACAACAGCCTCAATAAATGATGTTTACATTATTCTAGATACGAACTTAATTATACAAGTAGGTACTCTTTCTGAATAAAATTAAATCTTTCTGAAATAAATAATACTGGGTCCTCATTACTTGATCTATATCAAACCTCTCCCTCAAACTCCTTATTACAAAAAACACGCATGTAGGAATATAAAACATATCCCAGTAGTTTGTCTTGCGAAGCAGATCTTTTATATAAATTTTAATAAATCACTTACTAATGCCCGATTTCTGAATTCAGTATTCCAGCTGAGAACAACTTAAGTATCGTTCTGTCGCATTGAAATCTTAACAACTGAATGAGACAAAACGATATTTAAGTCGTTCTCAGCTTGAATACTCCATTCAGAAATCTGGCGTAACTAAATAACAGTAGTTTCTTAAACGAAAATGCGTGACCCTTTCAAATAGTCGCTGCAGATCGTAAATATTGTTTTAATGTCAATTAGGTATTTACAAAAATAGCATAATATATTTTGCGTGTTTGTTATTAACTAATGAACTCGATTAGAAGGTTAAAGACCTTTTTTCACGGCAGCGTTCGTCAGTACCTATATTTTATTGCTTTACTATTTTCGGTCGAAATGTAAAAATGGCAAAAATCGGAGCGTGGTAATACCATACCATACCGTACCATAGGTTTAGGCAGGTTCAGGCAGTATAGACTCATGACTACGCATTCCAAAAGAGATACCCAGACCTTCAGAATTGGAAAAAACATACGTCCCCATTGTTCCTATTCTTGGGGTAGGCAGAGACTATCGATGGCCACGTTGCACGATCTTGACAATTATCTTTTGTTTCCCTTACGTTCATTTTTCCTCTCATTTATGCTCTTTTATTATTCTTACTTCGGACTACCGCCTTTATAAATACGTTTTCTATCTGGTCTAGGAACGTTAACGTTTTACGAGGCCGTCCTCTACTAACAATACAATCCAGATTAGCTCCATATACCTCTTTCGCTACTTTATTTTGATCCATCCTCTCGATGTGCTCAAACCACCTTATAATTATTTTTTCTATTTTGCATATTATATAATTATGCAAATTAAGGATCGAGTGTAGATTACAGAAAAAAATGCGCTTTATAAATTTTCAAATGAGACTAATCTCGATATTTCAATATGAAAGATAATACAAAGTAAGTACTCTCACGTCTTTCAAAAGTACTTTTCATGTTCCAAATTTAAACATATTTCATGAAGACGTTTCTTAGTCCTTATTCAGCGGTATGTAAAATACTGGCCACAAAACATTTATCAGTGCTATAAAAAGGTTGAACTTGGCTTGAAGTACTTTTTCCCGATAATACTCTCCATATTTCAAGTATATCTCGTCATCTGTTCTAGAAAACGAAAGTCTAAGGCTTTGGAAGATAAATTATTTAATCTTATTACAGAATTGATTCAACAAAATACTATCTTGAGACCTAAAAACAATCCTATATGAATAGAATTTATATAATTACTAGCCGAACCAGTAAACGTTTTTTTTGCCATATAAATTATTTCTAGAAAATTTATAGTCTATAAAATAAAAATAAAGTATTCGGGGTGGACAACTCTTATCATACTAAATGTACTTTTGTCGCAGACCGAATGTGTGTGCAAAATTTCATTGAAGTCGGTTCAGCCGTTTACGTGGAGTTTGGTGACAAACACGTGAATTTCTCATTCCTTAGCTCTGGCTACCCCTTCTAGGGATTTATAGCCTTGAGTATATGTATGTAGGTATGTATGTGCGTGATTTCGATATATTAGAAGATTTAACATTTACTTCTCAAATTCGTTAACTTACGAACCCAAAAAAAATAAGAGAGAATTTTCAATGGAATGCTCATTTTCCACTCACCCGTTCAGTGGTTCGACATTCAGAAAATAACAATGCAAAGTTTGTAACAGACTGTACCTTTTCCAATGAGCGACAGAAACAACAATAGAAATACTTACACAATACACATGTTTCATTATTGGGTTCTTCAATACTTTAACGATATAAATAACAACGATAATAATTTACATTTAAAATTGAAGTATAGAACTGTGATGTTTCGGCTTAAAATAGCACTAAACGATTTCTTTCCCGAGGTGTCGTAAGACGTGACTTAGGGTTATTTACATTTATTTTACTTTATTTTACAATCATTTCTCCTCTACCCCCATAATTAAACATAGACGCATCACCAACGACACTTTTTTTTTACCATCTTCTCCATCAACTTCCAAATCAGGATGAGGGGTTTCTAGTTGTGAAGCTCTTTCTAACCCCTTTTGGGATTTATGGCCGTGAGTATATATATGTATGTATGTGTGATTCCCCACTAAACTTCTAAAATTTCTAACTATCAAGCTGTGGTCCCTTTTTGGAATTTGTAGCTGTGAGTGAATGCATATAAAAATATATATTCTAAAAAAATGGTTTGGTAAAGGAGTACAATATTCGTATATTAGGTTTGGTTATTTGTCTAACTTTCGCTACTACAATCGTTTGACTAATTCATAAGTTCAACTTTTGTTATGCTTTCTCTTTCTGACATAATACTAAACGTTAGGGCAGAGGAGGTGGGAAATTCATGTCTTTGTTCTTGCTCAGGGTTTTTCCAGGAAGTTTGTGCTTTGTTTTTGCAAGCCAAAATATGTCGCCCCATTTTATCACTTTATCTTATTATTTCGTGATGTTTTTACGATGTCTGTGAGGGCTTATTGTGTTGTCCCTTTATTCAAATATACTGAAGTTTGTGTTTCAAAATTAGGAGCGACAATTTATTTACCATAACATTTTTTTGATTGAGCGAGAGTTGGTTGCAGAGGAAAATGTGCTCTATTTTGTTTATACTACTTAAAAATATTATCCACAAGAGTGGTTCATGCAGACTATCAAGTACTGTCCTGTATTATTAACAAACAATGATATTAATATTTTTAATTAGTTTATTCGTAGTTTATTCGGCTCCTACCTTTTTGAATACATTTTGTAATTTCACGTAAAACCTATTTTTATAGTAAACACTTATTTTACAACACACTCAGGAATATAAAAAGGCATGTTTTAAACTTGAACTTTAAAAAACTAAATCAAAATTCTCTAGTTAACAGAACCATTAATACCGACTATTTCTCATAAACTATTTCTGGGCAACTTTTCCGCACAATGGTACTAAAGCGCTAAATCAAAACCAGTTCATTTCAGTATGTTAGTGCTGTTTCACTTTGTCTAACGTACAGTAAAGTCGTAACTGCTGTGTTAGTTGAGATTGCAGCACTCGTTTCTAGCTGGGGCAACGTGACGTCAGCAACCATTTCGAGTTGTTTCTTATGAGACTTATTATGAGTTGTTTCAAAAACATGACTATACAATATCTTACTTCAAAATACAAAGGTTATTTAAGAAGATATCGCTTTTAGTGCAGAGACCAGAAATATAACAATGTTCAAAGTAACTAAAGTAAATTGTTTTTATTTGTGCATGAAAAAGTTTGACGTTCTGCGAGGGAGAGCGCTGAACAAGAGTAAGAGAGACACAATTAGCTAATACGATAGAAGAGAGAACTCTACTCGGTACCTGCTTTTTAAAACTCTTTTAAATTCAACGTTTCTAATCTGAAAACACAAAAGCTTTTCAATTTTCCATCAAAGTTAGTCGCAAAGTAAAAACTCTTTAACCATCCACAATTGCGTTCCGTTTTTCACGTTCCATTAAACGTTTTACGGATTTACGGAGGCTGTATCAGACGCGGCCTTTTGTAAGTTTCATTGTCAAAAGTTTTTCAGTTTTTATGGTTCATTTATAAGGATTAAGGCATTGTTTGAATGTTTTAGGGAGATTGCATCTCGTTTCAATCATTATTAGTTTTTATTAATTGGAAATTATAATCTTTATTTTTCTATTCAACAAAACTGGCGACTATTCTAGGAGGCCAATTACGAAGCAAATAAAATAAACTTTAAAATAAACGTGTATTTTTTCATAATTTTAAGCAATTATCACTTGATCTTAGTATAAATTTAGTATTATAGATCGTATTATAGTAGTACGAATTTTTATAGTTTGTAATGTCTGAATTGGATCAAAATGTGTGAGGAACATATGATATGGTAAAAAGTATACAAAAACCATCCAATGAGCCAGAAATAAACGAAGTTATCAGAGCAACAGGGAAAATATTTCACAATTACTTGTTTCTAAAATAGATTAAAATAAAATTCTTCTGTTACATTCCTGCTTCCACAATTCGATTTTAAATTAATGTGTACAGTGTAAAGAGATTTGGCTTAGATAAAAGACCGCACTCAAAGACGTGGCCAGTCGTAGGATATATCTTGAAAGCTTATCGGGGAGCTTAATGTTGGCCGCTGTTTTTTAAACTGGGGTAAAGAGCGTGTCTGAGAAGAGTGATGAATGTAGGGGAGAGAGGTTTTCTAGTATTGAATTCCAAGATACCAGGATTTTCGAGATTTCTCCTGCCCAATGGGTATTAATGGCTCAAGAACTATGTGACTTATAATTTGTAGCAGTTTGAATAAATATATTAAAATGCAGAATCAAAGATGAAACTATTTTCGTGTTACTGTCTACCGACGTTACTAAATAATGACCAATTTGATGACTTCCGTGGCCGAGTGGATAGGCGACTAGCTTCTCAGTCCGAAAGATGCTGGTTCGATCCCCGCTGAGACCAACATTTATGTGATGAGCATAAATTATTGTTTCTTAGTCTTGCATGTAATTTGTATGTTTATTAAATAATATTAAACATATCGATAAGTTAGTATCCCGCTATACAAGTTCTACTTAGATTGGCGCTAACTTTATCCGTGTATAAAATGCCCGTGTATTTCTTTAGTTATCATTAATTCCTAACAACTTTACCAGCAAAAAAAACTATTAAAAACAATAAACATAAAATGTTGCATTAAAATTTCATATACAAGTAATTATCACAGTGCGATAAATTCGTAGAACCGTGCAATTGC
Organism: Bedellia somnulentella; assembly: GCA_963576735.1. Taxonomy (NCBI): domain Eukaryota; kingdom Metazoa; phylum Arthropoda; class Insecta; order Lepidoptera; family Bedelliidae; genus Bedellia; species Bedellia somnulentella. The sequence continues at coordinate 3,326,606 of OY755184.1, read as the reverse complement.
AGTCACAATAACTGAATATGCGAGAGTCATTAATAATAATTATATTTGTGGTTACAGTTGGGACCAGTGGCGTGCACCGGACTTAAATGAAAATAGTATATAAAACAACATATATTTTTTATTGTGTATACTTTTTTGTAGTATTGGCTTAGAATGGCAATACCTCTTTTCTGCCCGCGGGTGTTCGTAAGAGGCAACTAAGGCTATTAGGGCTTTTAAGTGATTTTTGGGCGATGCGGTGGAGACCCATCACCGACAACCTTTATTTTAGAATCTTTTCGCCACTTCACTTCCAAAAGTGGTTAAAGAATTTCTTATTCTGTATCTGTACCCATTTTAGTGTGAGTATTTGTTTTATGCTTTTACTTTACATAGTTATAATAACTAAATGTCGTCTAGTGATCAAAATTTAAGCATAAATTTCAGTATAGTATTAGTGTAACCACATTTCTATGAATAGGTTATATAATTATAATTATATAACTTAGAATAGGTATATAATTTATATAAAATATATTGTGGACGTCGTCAGTTTGACCACAAACTTCAACAATAAAAAGAATCGCACGGATGGTGTTAAGAATTTCACTGCTATTTAGTGTAATGAAATATATATAGCCTATGTTGCTTCTGAAAGTTTTAGCTTTACATTGGTGAAAAAGTTTTTGAAACCAGTTATGTTGTAGCGTTGCCTTATCATTACCGACAAACAATCATGCAAAGAAATCTTCTCTCCTTTTAATATTATAAAAAGTATGCTATGCCCTTTACCTGATTTAACCCACCTCTCCACCAGTTTCCAGCCAAAGCTGTCGAACCGTTTTAGAGTTATAAATAGTGTAACTAACACCACTTTCTTTATCAATCAACTGTTCTGTCGGTTCTGTATTGGCTGTGTCGTGTCGGCTTAGAATAGCACTACCCCATTTCTTCCGGTGGGTGTACGTAAGAGGCGACTAACGGTATTGGGGCTTTAAAGGGATTATTGGGTGATGCGGCGGAACCATTATTTTACCATCTTTTCCCCACTCAACTTTCCAAAAGTGGCTGAGGAATTTCTCATTCCTTAGCCCTGGCTACCCCATCTAGGGATTTATTGCCGTGAGTATGTGTGTGTGTGTGTGTTCTGTCGGTTGGTGATTGAATGAAATTATATGATATCACTTCAAATATACTCAACAGTAAACCTGACCTCTTTTATGAAGAAATATTTACCAAATCAGACAAGTAAAGTAAACAGTAAGTCTGAACAAACGGTATAAAAAATAATAACTTTAGATGCTTCGGTCAACTGAGTCTTGGGTATAACAAACAAACATTCAATTGACTTTTGCAGATACATACATATCCTCACGGCCATAAATCTCAAAAACGGTTAGCCAGAGCTTTAGAGTTAGAAATTCCTCAACCACATTTGGAAGCTGACAGGGGACAAAATGATAGAAATAAAGTAATGGTGATGGGTCTCCAACCGCATCGCCCAAAAACAACTTAAAAGGCCCCATAAACTTAGCCACCTCTTACTAGAGATGTAAAGAACTCGAGCCTTTTGAGTCTTAAATTTTAGACTCGGCTGACAAATTGCACAGCTCGACTCGTTATACCAAGAACCCCAGACTCGAGCACTTAAGTATAAATAAAGACACGAGCGCAACATGGCGCTCGAGTCTTGATTCGCGCTCGAGTCGTTTTACGCGACGAGTCGCGCTCAAGTTCTTTTCCATTTGGAGTTCCTTTATAAATAAACAGGAAATAAAATATGTAAATTTGTGAGATATAATAGTAATTTAATTATTTTTGTAACGTCTAATATTCTTAGCTTTTGAAAATCCTGCTAATATTATAAATGCGAAAGTTTGTGAGTATGGATGGGTAGAATATGTTTGTTACTCTTGCACGATAAAACTATTGGACGGATTTGGTTAAAAAATACAACACAATGATTAAATATCATTGTGTTGTAATTATTTATTGTCTCCATTTTTATTCCAATAACTATAAATAATAACCACAGAAGTAAAAAGGTAAGTTAAGTAAAGATTCGTAAAATAAAAAGCAATAAATATTGTTCCGTACCCACATAACAAATAAGTGTCGCGTTTTTATCCCTCTTGAGGTACACAGAACATAATAATGCCATGCCTAAAGGCCACATTTAGCATGTTGCCACATAAACTATGTATTTTAAATAAATCAACCTTATTACGCTCAAGACTCGATACGCTCGAGCTCTTTTTAAGACTTGAGTTCTTTTTGAGACGTGAGTTTCATTTTTAAGACTCGAGCTTTTTTTGAAATACGAGTTCTATTTTGGCGCTCGAGTCTTCGAAAAAGGACTGGAGCTCGGGTCGACTCATAGCTCTGAGTTTTGTTAGCACACCGAGTCTTGTAAAATTGAGCCGAGTCTATCGAATTAAGACTCAAAGACTCGAGTTCTTTACATCTCTACCTCTTACGACTCCGGTAGGTAGGAAGGGGTAGTACATTCTAAGCGGCACTACACGACACAGCCGGCACTACACGGCACTTCAATTTACTTTTGTAGATAGTGTGATATAATTCACATGACAAATTCCATTAAAACTGGAAACTAATAACTAGCCGCCAACGGAAATCACAGAGTGGCATATGTTTTTGTGATCCGTTGATAATTTTATTAGCTTTATATAGATTGAAATAAATTGCATTAAACTATAAAGTTAATTTCGTTTGACCTTTAGCGTTTAATCTGTTCTTTTGCGGTACAGTGGTGGCGTAGGATACATTGGTACATGTTTTTTATTTCGTTTTATCGTAGGTATAGGCAGGTTTTAAAATAAATTGAAATCGTTACCACGCTACCGAATTCTTCCCTTTTTCATTAAGACCGACAATAGTAAAGTAATGAAATATAGGCACTAACGAACGCTGCCGTGAAAAAAGGTCTTTAACCTTCTAATCGGATTCATTAGTTAATAACAAACACGCAAAATATATATATTATGCTATTTTTATAAATACTTAATAAACATTAAAACAATATTTACGATCAGGAGCTCCAGCACGAGCGCTATTTTATCGTCACGATATAGGTTAGATAGATGCTGTGTAGTGTCGGCTTAGAATAGCACTACCCCATTTCTCCCGATGGGTGTACGTACGTAAGAGGCGACTAACGGTATTGGGGCTATTAAGGGATTTTTTGGGCGATGCGGTTGGAGACCCATCACCAACAAACTTTATTTTACCATCTTTTCCCTATTCAATTTCCAAAAGTGGCTGAGGAATTTCTAATTCCTTAGTTTTGGCAACTCTTTTTAGGGATTTATAGCCGTGAGTTTATGTATTTGTATGTATGTATATAGGTTAGAATGAGATGATATTATACGACACTAAGTTAGTGCGAAAGAGATGCCTGTTTTGTACCACACGATATCTACTTAAAAGTTCTCTCGTACTAGCGATGCTGCAGCGACTATTTGAAAGGGTCACGCATTTATGTTTAAGAAACTACTGTTATACGCTAACTACTAAAGGTTTACTAAACTATTATGTACTTTAATTTATAGTTCTTCGTGTACAATTTCAAGAAAGGTCTAATTAGAATAATTAACCCGAATTCCGTCCTTTAATCGACTATAAGCCTTTTTTTATATTACATTATTCAGCTATAATAAATTATAAGTACAATCACACTATTATAAAAGAGGTTTCGCATAAGTTAGCCACTTTTATTACATTAAGATCTAGTTTGCTGTGTAGTGTCGGCTTAGAATAGCACTACCCCATTTCTTCCCATGGGTGTAAGTAAGAGGCGACTAAGGGTATTGGGGATTTTTAATGGATTTTTGGGCGATGCGGCTGGAGACCCATCACCAACAACCTTTATTTTACGATCTTTTCCCCACTTAACTTCCAAAAGTGGCTGAGGAGTTTATAATTCCTTAGTTCTGGCTACCCTTTCTAGGGATTTATAGCCGTGAGTATATGTATGTATGTATGAAAAGTTACACTTATTTAGTGGGTTATAAAGTATATTATAATATTATCAGTGGTTGAACGTGCCTGATTATTTGGCTTTGGCTATATATCCGTAATTTATATACTCCTATATCTAAACTTAGCTAAAACTTCCGAACAGTAATGGGAAACAAAGCTATGATGCCAAATTTAAAATGTACCATTTATGTGTGTGTGTGCAGAGGGCATTGCGATATTTGTAATAATTTTTCTTTGAAAATCTTTTTCGGATCTAATGATGACAATCAATTTCGTGACAAGTGTTTCACCAATTGTTCTAGAGTACCTATTAAATTTCTTAGAATTTACCTGGACTAATCTTGAATCATAGTTATTATACCTATAAAGAAATTACTAACTAAAAGCATGAAACAAAAATAACAAACGATTTTCATAAAATGAATGATTAATTTCATTTTTAACAATCCTCATTATATATCTTTTGTGCTATTACTCAAAACTGCTGAAATAATGAGTTCCCATTAATAATGGCGGAAAGGCGCGGAGGCGTTTCCCCGCACCTGCGAATACTTTGAAATTGGAACGCAAGATGGCGACCATTATTTTCCATAGAGAAAATGACATATTGAATTGATACAGATGAATTTATATACCTATTCTCTTTTTGTTACTTCACAAATTCATGTTTTATTGTTTCACAAACGCATTTTTGTTGAATCCGGTTTCAAGGATATTGATTTAATTATTTCAAAATGTTCTTCTTCGTGACAGAATTTAACAAATTTGTTTGATAACTGCTAAAAAAGGAAAGTGAAATAATCACTACAAAAGTGTTCAAAATAGAAGTTTAGTGGTCTATAGGCATGTGTACTTCTTTTCTTAAAAGATGCTCCTACCCTAGACTCAACTCATGTTACTTAGTACTAATTAGAAAAAAAGCAACAAAGACGTGATGCTTTTTTGAAAATCACAGTATTCTTTTACCCGTACAAACGTAGAAACATAACTTTACAAAACAAAACTAATAACTCGGCTATATCACAGCCGAGCACAAAAGTATTAACCTGTCAAAACAGTCCGGACTAAAAGAAATACAAAAGTGAACCAAAAAACTGCTACAATATAAAATGCGAAACTAGGAAACCAGATAAGCTGACCTCTGCATACACCCCGCTTGTTCCGTTACCGCCTGATTTATAATGTCTACAGGGAGAAGTAATAGCCTAGGTTATAACGGTTTAACAATCACTTTTTGGCGATACTCCAAGTGCATCTTGGCCTTGAAGGAACGCATAAAATTTTGTGTCACTATAACAAATTTAAATTAGAATTTACTGAAACATTTTCGTATTGAACATACAATTTCGAAGAAGTTTTATATTGAAAATGAAAATCATTTTTCTTTGGCGATACGTACGACGCGCGACTGTTGAAATAGCTTTTGGTTATTTATTTAGGCAATTAGATGGAATTATGTCATACGAGCAGTATTTATTATATATTAAATCACTATTTCTTACAAACAACTGGCAAACTTAAACTTATATTTCTTTCATAACAATTCTTCTTGCAATACGAAGAATAGAAAAGAAAACTCTTTATAGTACAGAATAATTCCGGCGATAGGCCTGCTTCTCAGCACATGAGTACACTGTCCAAGCAAAACTGGGTAACTCTGAACACCAGGTGACAATGTCATGTGATGTTCAGAAGTATTGTAATAAAAACAATATATTTGATTAAAGATAAAAAAAGTATTACAGATACGAGTACAAGTAAACCTATATGACACAAATTTGTTTTTATTTTCTTACAGATAATAGCACAGAATCATATATACGCCAGTCCGTCTTTCACTTGGCTGGTTTTTATTATATACCATATGAGATAAATATAAACCAGTGTGTATTAGAGGAAAAATGAAAACTATAAATCAGGCAATCGCACAAAGAGATACAATTTTGTGAGTGATAAATCAGGCTCGGGTCGGTTTGATATTACATCGACGGTTATCTCGCGAGAAATATTTGGATCATGAAATATTGGCTACCGGCAAAGGTATTGTATGCTTTAAGGTTAATATGAAACTTCTAAACTTATATCCTAAAGAATTAACCGGAAAGTATTGTAAGTCTAAATATTGGAAAAGATTTATGATTGAAAATTTTAGAAGAGATTGCATGCCGTAAAGTGCCAGCTTAGAATGTCACTACCCCTTTCTAACCGCGAGGTGTTTAAGGGTATGGGGATTTTTAAAGTGGTGTGCGATGCTGTTTGAGACCCATCATCAACGATACTTTATTCCTACCATCTTGTCCGCCATCAACTTTCAAATGTGGCTGAAGAGTGTCTAGTGTCGTCTTAGAATAGCACTACCGCATTTCTTCCGGTGGGTGTACGTAAAAGGCGACTAGCGGTATTGGGTCTTTTAAGGGATTTTTGGGCGATGCGGTTGGAGACCCAACACCCAAAACCTTTATTTCACCATCTTTTCCCCACTCAAATACCAAAAGTGGCTGCGGAATTTCTAATTCCTTAGCTCTGGCTTCCATTCTAGGGATTTATAGCCGTGAGTATATGTATGTATGTGAAAATATTTATGAATGAAAATTTTAGTGAAGATTGCATAAAATAGCGACAAATAGGCTCTTCTAACTTCAAAGAAACTTAATTTATAACTTGTCAAAGGTTTAAAATGTAATTAATGAAAGTGCTGAGATATAAGACTTGCTTTTTAGAAGGATGCAATTTTACTAGATGGTTTATGTCAATCTTAATTAACTTATTAAACTTATAAATGTCACAAAAAAAAACAATCTAGTCATAACACGTTAGTGAGCACATTTATATATAATTAAGCCATGGCTTCACGTTGGGGAAGGCAGAGACTATCGATCGATTTTACATTCAATAAGCTTTGCATACTAGGCTTTATACTTTACACTTCGTATCCCTGACTATTCCAGCATACATACATATACTCACGACTATAAATCCCTAAAAGGGGTAGCCAGAGCTAAAGAATTCGACATTTCTAAGCCGCTTTTGGAAATTTGAGAGGGGAAAAGATGGTAAAATAAAGGTTTTTGGTGATGGGTCTCCAACCGCATCGCCCAAAAATTCCTTAAAAGCCCCAATACCGTTAGTCGCCTCTTACGTACACCCACCGGAAGAAATGGGGTAGTGCTATTCTAAGCCGACACAACACAGCAATTAGCTATTATACACTATTCCAGCATATTAGCTATTATATCTAACGTGTTTTACTTGATCGTTCCTACTAACATAACTACCCACATCAGCTCTATTCGCGTAAACTTAGTCAGAATTCAAAACAATTTTAAACCCATTTACCGCTAAAAGTGTAGCAAAAACATCATACATACATTCATATACTCACGCCATTAGTTCCCATTGGGGTAGGCAGAGACTATCGATCCCCACTTCGTACGAGCCTGACAAACCTCTCTAGCTTCTTTTACATCCATCTATCTTTTCATACATGCTCTTTTATTCTTAATACTACGGACGCCTGCCTTTTTGAGCACACTCACAATTTGGTCCAAGTGTGTTTTCCGTGGTCGTCCTCTACTAACATTACCATCCACACTAGCTCTATAGATCCCTTTTACCAATTATCTATCATCCATCCTCTCTATGTGCCCAAACCATCTCAACATTCCTTTTTCTATCTTTTTTACAATATCATCTTTCACACCACACTTTTCACGAATAACACTATTTCTCACTCGGTCACATAATCTAACATTACAAATTTAATTGTAGCAAAAACAATTCAGTTTAAACCCAAATAACTTGTATTATTAGCATGTTTAGTTCATGAAAACCTTCTGTGAGGACTATTACTAATCAATTTCCAAACTTATACAAAATGGAAGAGTGTTAAGGAACAAAGGAAAGAAAAATTTCGCATCAATGGTCACTTGACACCATAGCTCAATTGGCGAACCGGGACGTTGACCAGGAGGTCGCGGGTTCGAGTCCTGCTAGTGTCGATTTTTTTTCTTTCCTTAATTGTTAAGTAACTTGTATTATACTTTTACATAAAATAGAGTTTATTTCAAAAAGCAGATATTATAATATAAGGTTCTGCTGGGGCCTTTTATTAAGTAATAACACCTGCAAAAACACACGACTACTAACACCTGTAACACCCGCTCCCTCACATCTGGGATTGATTGATAACTTGAAGGCGCTAGGTTTTTAGTTAGTAGTTAAATTTAAAAGTAAATGTTAAATAAACCTTAACGAGAGCTATAACAAAAGAAGAACACTCGTTACATACGCAAAACCTAAAGATAATTGTGAAATAAACACAATTTTTTTTAAAATGACGACAGCCGTGGCCGAGTGGATAGGTGACTAGCTTCTCGGTCCGGAGGTTGCGGGTTCGATCCCCGCTGAGGGCATCATTTATGTGACGAGCGTAAATGTTGTTTCTTAGTCTTGGGTGTTATTTATATGTGTATTGTATAATATTAAATATATCGTTGAGTTAGTATCCCATAATACAAGTCTTACTTAGTTTGGGGCTTACTTGATCTGTGTATAATATGTCCGTATGTATTTATTTATTTATTTTATTTATTAAACACACACGTGTGTGTTTTGTGGGTATTTTAAATGTTCCCCTATTTCTAGGTATCAGCCATACGTTAATTTAGGTGGGTAGTTTGTTCCAATTTGGAATTCCGTTAGTTCCATATCAATTCGGTGGAAAGCAAACATGAAAATAAGTAATTATGAACGCGCTACACCCACGATCATGCTATCAACATGCAATAAGAGTTATTATACGCTACATATTTCATGTGATAATTATTTCTAATTTAACAAACAAGTAAGAGTTCGCGTTTACATACATATACTCACGGCCATAAATCCCTAAAAACGGTAGCCAGAGCTTTAGAGCTAGGAATTCCTCAGCCACGTTTGGAAGTTGATAGGAGAGAAGATGGTAGAAATAAAGTATCGTTGGTGATGGGTGATTCGCCCAAAGACAACTTAAAAACGCCCGTGGTAAAAATTAGTTGATGTTTTTTTAAAATGTATAAATGGAATGTTGACATGGTTTTGGGCACATAGAGATATTGGATGCAAGTAAATTCGTGAAAGAGATATATATAGGGCCAATGTGGATGGTAATGTCAGTAGAGGACGACGACGGAAGACACATTTGAATCAAACGGAGCATACAGAGAAGGGGTACGTAGTTTGAAAAATCATCATCATTTCATATACTCACGGCTATAAATCTATTAACGGGGAAGCCAGAGCTTTGGAATGAGATACTCCTCAGCCACTTTTGGAAGTTAATTTGGGAAAAGATGGTAATTATAAATGTTTTTCGTGACGGGTCTCCAACCACTTCGCCCAAAAATCACTTAAAAAGCCCCTATACCCTTAGTCGCCTCTTACGATCACTCACGGGTAGAACTGGGGTAGTGTTATTCTAAGCCGACACTACACGGCAAAAGTCTGAAAAATAAATGAGCAATACTACATACACATGTATATATGTATGTATTTAGTACTTGAGGCTAGCACTAACCCATTTCTTTCCGTGGCTATCTAATATTTTTTTCCAATTTAGCATTTTGAAGCTCGACTTCTCCCGTTTGGAATTAATAACCGTGAGTTATAATGTTTATAATATTTAACTTACCTAAAATATGTTTTTATAATAACATTATGTTACCGTAAATGTACGACACAGGTTGAGTAACATGATGAGTGAAAAAAATAGGGATGAGTATTATTTGGCCAGAGTCCAACGTAGCCTCTACAACCAATTTTCCTGCAGATATGTCGACATCAAATTATTTACCGTATATAACATCGGGTTCTGGATATCATACGCACTTTTTCTTTTTCAGATGTATCGTAAAAATAATTAATCGTGAGCAAGATATATTTTTTACAGATATTATATTTTACTTTAAGGTATCGTCCTTTTGGAGCTGAAGCGAGCGAAAGCTCCTCTTTGTCGCAAAAAATGACTGACCGTAACCGACCAAACGGATAGACCATTTTATTGCCATGAAATTTTGCACACTGATTAACCACACCCTGATGATGACTATAAGCACCAATGAAATTGGACATGGACTCGAGGAGTAAACACCATTAAAAATTTCCCATGTTAATTGGAAAATTTTGTTATCTTTGTGTGTAAGTTACTTATTGAAAAAAAAGAAGAAAAAAATACTCAGCTCCATTTTTTGGTATAGCGAAGCCTTCATGCCTTCCTAGTTAAATATATCATTACTTAAATGTGATAAAAATAATATCTGACATCTAAGTTGAGAAGAAAATTAGCAGAAAGTATTATCTAAAAATTAATATAGTGCCGTGTAGTGTCGGCTTAGAATAACACTACCCCATTTCTACCCGTGGGTGATCGTAAGAGGCGACTAAGGGTATAGGGGCTTTTTAAGTGATTTTTGGGCGATGTGGTTGGAGACCCGTCACCAAAAACATTTATTATTACCATCTTTTCCCAATCAACTTCCAAAAGTGGCTGAGGAATTTTTAATTCCAAAGCTCTGGCTACCCCGTTACGGGATTTATAGCCGTGAGTATATGTATGTATGTATGTAATATAATTCAACAAAATGTTATAACTACCAAGCAATTGATGCATTTATGCATCATAATGTCAAAAGGTTTTCCAATTTCACTAACAAATCCGTTACTGAACAGCGCTAAGTAATATTCATGAGTGCTCAATTGATTTAAATCATCACTAAATGCGTTAATGTGATATAACTGTGCATATTAAATAGTTTTGCTGAAATTCAGCAGTCCAAATCAGTAGCTACTTTAATAATAACCTTTTCAATAACGTTTTGTTTTGTGAACCTTTAACGAGTATTTTTGCCGTGTAGTGCCGGCTTAGAATGTCGCTACCCCTTTCTACCCACGGGTGTCGTAAGAGGCGACTTACGGTATTGGGGCTTTTTATTGGAATTTTGGGCGATGCGGTTGGAGACCCATCACCAAAAACCTTTATTCTTACCATCTTTTCCCCACTCAACTTCTAAAAGTGGCTGAGGAATTTATAATTCCTTAGCTCTGGTTACCTCTTCTAGGGAAATGTAGCCGTGAGTATAAGTATGTATGTATGTGAGTATATGCATCACGCATAACTTATAATTTTGTAGCGGTATTTCCATTACTTCAAAAACTTAGTACAGAAATAGTAGATATTTTTTTCCTTTCCACCTTAATCAGCGATCTTTTTTATTTTAGTGTTTCTTCTCGCACAATTTGATTTAAATTACATAACATAACATAACATAACATAAACGTTCACGCCGAAAATCCCCGAAGGGGTTGGCAGAGGTACTATCACTTCTGAACATCACGTGACATTGTCACCTGGTGTTCAGAGTACCCACGTTTTGCATGGACAGTGTACTCACGTGATAGGGGGCAGTCCTATCGCCGTTTATGTACGAATACACTGTCAAATGACTAAGTAAAACTCAGCCATGTGGGTTTCCTCACGATGTTTTCCCTCACCGTTAACAACCATGATAAATTAACCACACATATGTCTTTAGAAAAGACAAATTGGTGTAGGCCCGACCCGGGATTTGAACACTAGTCGCTTGCACGTTAACCGGTGTTCTACCCACTGAGCTATCACGTTGATTTAAATTACGTGGTGTTAAGATCATTTTCTGTGCATTGTATCCATAGTTTTAAATAAATTAAAAAGCCATAAGTTTTTATTCCGCATCGATACTATCGTCAGATCCAACAGAAACAAATCCAAGAATTCAACAACACAATAATATCCAAAAGCCCTGAATGAAAACCATAATGAATATTCAGTTAGAATACAAACAATACCAAAATAGCCATCCTAGAATCTATTTGCAGTGGTAAGTGAAAGTGGTGAAAGTGATGATATAAATACGACGCGATCGGTTCACCGGCCAATCCAAATTTACTACACGAGGGAGTAAGATTCATTCAACTTTGGTCTGCCGTCAATTGAGATGGAAGAATCAATTTCACTTGGTCTGACTTTGATCTTTACGGTTTTTATAATTATAGCGAAGAATATTGGTAAATATTTTTAGGTCGTTTCGTTTGATTGGTTATATTTTTATTACCGATATGAGTTGGTAAATGTAAAAATTAAAGGAAAGAAACAATTATTTTTCGGACCTTTACCACCACAATATCAAAAGATTACGTTTATGAAAGTTAATTAATTCATTTATTAGGACATTTACAGAAGTAGTCGCCGCATCAATACATAGTATAAAACAAAGTCGCTTTCGCTGTATGTCCGTATGTATGCTTAGATCTTTAAAACTACGCAACGGATTTTGATGCAGTTTTTTTTAATAGATAGAGTGATTCTTAAGGAAGGTTTGTATGTATAATAAATGCATAATATAGTAGAGAAACACTGATAAATTTAAAGGTTTCTAATGTGATGTCGTAAATAGGCACGTTTTTTTGCGCTTATATTGCAAACGCTGGCTGAACCCTACGAGATAGACCAAAATAATGTACTACAGTATTGTTCACCTTGAAAAGTTCAACAAAAAAATCCGCGATGGTATATGTCTATCTCTTAGGTATAACCCAGCATAACCATTTTTATTCTTTACTAAAAAATGGTTATTTACGAAGTGATTTTAAACAATACAGCATTAATCCTTATCCAATTAAGTACCTTAAATAAATTGTGAATTTATTATAGATCAATATGCTTTTTACAGCATGTAATTTAAGTGAATATTACCGAAGATATTATAAATTTAAAATGCAGGGTCGTAGTTGTTTGCGCCGAGCGGCGTGCCTATAAATGCCTATAAATAGCGCGTCTAATAGCAGGATGAGACTTGAGTGTTGAGTGTTTTTCACATGGCCAATTATATGTCGCGCTGTCAAGAGTAACGTCTAAGCAAAACATGTTTGTATTGGCTAATGACAAAAAAGCTGTGAACGTTGTGTATAAGGACATTCTGTAGTAGGTATATTTTGCATTGCACCCGTGCGAAGCCGGGGCGGGTCGCTAGTACAGAATAAAACGATCCAAAAAAATTATATAAAAATATGGTCGGTGCGGGCATAGTCGACCCACTAAATAATACATCTTTACATATCGACTATAATACTAGTTTCATTCCAACTCCGCTTAGGACGATTTAAGTTTCATCTCAAACAATAACTTACGCACTATTACCCAATTCCATAAAAGAGCTCAAAGAACAAAAATGCTTGCGCCAAAATGCCGGTGGCATTGTAGCTAAACTCTTTTTAATAGACAATCGAGACTTGATCTCTGCAGCCTTCATCCAGCTTTTAGCAAAAAGTACTCAAACTGTATTCAACGAGCACAATCTCATTTAGTGCCTCTGTTTTAAAGTACTTAAGGGTAAATCTATAGAGTAACAGTTAAATGGAGAAACAAAATCACTGTTATCGAATTTAATATGATATAATTTTTTATACGAAAATAAATATGTATGTTTGCCATGGCTGAGAATGTAACTATTCCTACCCACGGGTGTCGTAAGGGGCGACTAAGGGTATAAGGCTTTTTTTAATAGTTTTTGGGCGATGGGGTTGGAAACCCACCACCAACGATACTTTATTTCTAACATCTTATCCCCTATCAACTTCCAAATGTGGCTGAGGAGTTTCCAGCTCCTTTTTAAGATTTATGCCGTGAGTATAGAATGTATGTAATATTTGCAAATACAAATACTTATAAGAAAATACAGTGAGATAATGTCTGTTTGTGAAATTGAACTGAGGATAAACATATTACAAGCGCGCGAACTGTGGCAACATGAATAAAATCGCATTATTCTCAGAATTATTAACTACGGCTTTTTGCTACCCCTTCGAGGATATACAGGACATACAGCTATGTATACTACTTCTATGAAGACTTACTTATACATAAACTCAGGGCCATAACTCCCAAGCCGGTGTAGCCATAGCTTTAGAGCTAGAAACACCTCAGCCACATTTAAAAGTTGATAGGAGATAAGATGGTAGAAATAAAGTAGCATTGGTCACCACCAATGCGTCCACCGGTCTCCAACCGTTTCGGCCAAAAACTACTTGAAAATGTACTATTAAATAAAGAATGAATAAAGGAAAGAAAAATTTCGACACAGGCGGGGATCGAACCCGCGACCTCGGGTAAACGCCCCGACGCTCTGCCAACTGAGCTACCGTGTCAATTGGCTGCCAGTGCGAAATTGAATTTCAGTGCAGTGCCCTTGCAGGGTTTCATGTTGTGTCTTGTATAATTATGTAACAACCTATGTACACATGAAGGCAAATAAACAATTTGAATTTGAATTTGAATCTTCTATCCTTTATTGGCTTTATTTGGTTAAAAGATAGTTAGGCGTTTTCAACATTTGCATTCTATCTGAAAAGGTAGACAAGTGGCCTTTCGAATTAGTAATAATTCGGAGGTAGGAAACGCAAACACTACTTAAACGTGTAAAAGAAATAAAGGATAGAAGAATTTCGCACTGGCATGCAATTGACACGGTGGCTCAGTTGGCAGAGCGTCGGGGCGTTTACCCGAGGTCGCGGGTTAGATCCCCGCCTGTGTTGAAATTTTTCTTTCCTTTATTTATTCTTTATTTATTAGTAATAATCCACACATGAGGTTTTCATGAACAAAAAGATTTAAATTACTTGAAAATGTCCTATACCCTTAGTCGTACTTAGGACCCCCCCCCCCCCAATTTTGTTAAACTCTTTTCAATTGATACCGTCCTTCTAAAAAACTGTTTGTTAAATGCGCTTTGTTAGGATCAATGTGGCGGTCGATAGTCTCTGCCTATCCCTATGGGAACTAATGGCACTGTTATATGTATGTATGCTAAAACCTTTTTTTTTCTCATCTGTTTACTAAGCACTGAACACAAAAACTCTAGTCTTCGAAATATCGAAACAAAGTTAATTTAAAGTATAAATGAAAGCAAACGTCAATTAAGCAAGTTGGGTAATATTTCCCAAACTCATAACAGCCAGCATTAATGAAATCATGACCTAATTGTCTGAAGGTTGAAAGAGAAATCGTAAATTTCTGAAATGGTTATCTGCGAATACTAGGTTTTAAACTCACGTTTTAGGCAACCGATATAGCTCAATAGGTAGAACCCCGTTTTCTGTGCAGACGATGAAAGTTCAAGAGCCCAATTTATCTTTTCTAAAGTCATTATGTGGTTAATTTATCATGGCTGTTAACGGTGAGGAAAATCATCGTGAGGAAACTTACATAGCTAAGTTGTACTTTATCATGTGACAGTGTAAACCACAAAACGGTGATAGGCCTGCCCGCCTGCCCCCTTTCACGCGAGATCACTGTCCAAGCAAAACGTGGGTGGGTATTAGTTCTTATATATTGGCTATGATGAACCATGATAATAGTCGGAACCATACGCGCCTTCGAAAACACGGAAAAATCTAAATTTTCAGTTATTAATTTCAGGACATTATGTTTACTATATTGTTACAGCTTTACATAAACTATATTACTAGTATTTAATATTGTAGATATATATTTTGTATGGTATTATTGAATCACCAAACACTTATGAGTCAATATATCATACATAAAGAAAAAAGAAGCTGCTATTGTGAAACTAGTATTTCAAAACTACTCACAAACGGAGAAATGGATTCGAAAACCAAACAATTTAAATCTAAACTTTTCACCAAATCATAAATGAAATTAACCTTCTATGTGTCTATCCCATCTATAGAATAAAATGCACATCATAAGTTAAACATGTAAAGTACAACTAAGCCATGTGGGTTTCCTCATGATGTTTTCCCTCACCTATAACAACTATGATAAATTAACCACACATATAACTTACTTGCTGTGTAGTGTCGGCTTAGAATAGCGCTACCCCATTTCTTCCAGTGGGTGTACGTAAAAGGCGACTAACGGTATCGGGGCTTTTAAGGGATTTTTGGGCGATGCGGTTGGAGACCCATCACCAAGAACCTTTATTTCACTATCTATTCCCCACGCACCTTCCAAAAGTGGCTGAGGAATTTCTAATTCCTTAGCTCTGGCTACCCCTTTCTTGGGATTAATAGCCGTGAGTATATGTATGTATGTATGTATATAACTTTCGAAAAGACAAATTGGTGTAGTTCCGACACGGGATATGAAGCCTCATCGTTTGTACTATAAGCAGAGTTCTACCCACAGAGCCTTCCCGGTTGTCAATAATAAATGTAACACAAAATTCGCATTTACAAGGGTGAAGATCCCAAAACGCTGCAGGACATAATTAATAAAGCCGTTTGTTTCGAAGCCAGTAAACAATATATGTTTTATTAAGGCATTTAATAAAAGTTGACGACGTGATAGCTCAATGGGTATAACACCGGTAAACGTGCAAGCGACTAGTGTTCAAATCCCGGGTCGGGCCTACACCAATTTTTCTTTTCTAAAGACATATGTGTGGTTAATTTATTACGGTTGTTAACGGTGAGGGAAAACATCGTGAGGAAACCCACATGGCTGAGTTGTACTTAGTCATGTGACCGTGTATTCGTACAAAACGGCAATAGGCCTGCCCCCTATCACGTGAGTACACTGTCCATGCAAAACGTGGGTACTCGCCAGGTGACAATGTCACGTGATGTTCAGAAGTATTAGTACCTCTGCCAACCCCATCGGGGATATTCGACGTGAACGTTTATGTTATGTATGTTATGTTATGTTATGTTATGTTAATAAAAGCTCGACTTGTCACATTGTGTAGCAGACTGTAGCAGATATTGTATTTTATGTGTCCTACTTCCGCATTTCCGATGAAGTTTTCATTTTGTAAATGTGTAGTCTGGATGACAGTGCATGATAAGCGTATAGTTTGGTAGCTTTTTGTAGTAAATTGAAGCGTGTTTATTTTAAGTTAATCCTTAGAGCGACTATTATTTTAGCTGGTGAACGTGTGGTAAGTATTATATTTTACCGATTGGGATTGATTGGGATACCGATTGATTGGGATTAATGGCCCTGAGTGTATGTAAGTATGTATATTAAAGATGGAAAGGAGGAGAAAATCTATCTCTTTCTACCCGCCATGATCGCCTGCCATCTTTCACTGTGTAAACGATTGTTGCATTATAACTCACAAGCTCAGAATACTTGCAAAAATGTAGACATACGGCGTGGCAGAACACATAAAAAAAAATACATACGTAATTATAATCACGCTATCAGTTACAGTTTGGGTAGGCAGAGATCGATCGCCAATTATTACAATCTTAGAAAACCTCTCGAGTAATGGTTACCATATGCACCTGTACATATACATACATAAATATATAGAAGAAGAAGAAGAAGAAATAATGTTTATTTGGTAATTAACACAAGACAATGACAAATATGTATACAAAAAAAGAAAAAAAACATTACCGAAAAGGCCTTGACTCAGCACTCGCATGACAGAGTATATATTCATCATACACTGATTTTCAGTCAAAGCCCTGTTTAACTTAAATATAGGTATTTAAAATTGCACTATTTACACATTTAATACTACAGCTATTTTACTAAAGCTCATCAGACACATATTTGATGAGAAAAAAGAAAGAAATCATTATAACATAAATAAAAGTAAAAACAACAATGAAAACTAAATATATACAATAGGAAAACCAAACACTTGCAATTTTGCAATAATATTCATTAATTTACAACAACATACCTACTTAGGGACATTTATCCCAAAAAGAGCCAACGCTTCAGAGCTAGTAACTCTTCAGCAATATTTGGAAGTTGATAGGGGACAAGATGGTACAAATGAAATCCGCAAAACATTATAGCATAGTGGGAGTTATCTTGATATAATAAATATACATACATACATACATATACTCACGGCTATAAATCCCTTGAAGGGGTAGCCAGAGCTAGGGAATGAGACATTCCTCAGCCACCTTTGGAAGTTGCGTGGGGAAAAGATGGTGAATTAAAGGTTGTTGGTGATGGGTCTCCAACCGCATCGCCCAAAAATTCCTTAAAAGCCCCAATACCGTTAGTCGCCTCTTACGTACACCCACCGGCAGAAATGGGGTAGTGCTATTTTAAGCCGACACTTCACAGCATAATAAATATATATTTATTATTTGTCACGAAATGTACTCGTAACTATTACAAAGATTTGATCTTAAAACATCCCATGAAGCTTTATCACCTAAATATTTCGAGAGCATAATTAAGAGTTTCTAAAATTGTATTCATTTATAAAATAGTTTTTTACTACCTATAATATGCGCAAAAAATATAACATATTTTTGATTGCAAAGAGAAGACAAAAAATGCATAAAATACATTCATTTTATTGAAAAACAATAATAATAATATCTTCCAATAATTATTGAAAGTCCCCAGTATGCTTATTCGCGTCACCCACCAGAAGCGACAAAGAAGTGTTATTCTAAACCAATTTCATATTGCTACAAAAATATTATTTTCTAATAAATAGTAAAAAATGTATTTGTTAAGGTTCCCTTAAGAATATTTAAAAGAAAATAAACTGATGTTTATTTTTTGTATAACTGAATAGTTTATAACATATGGAATATACAGAGTGTGTATAAAATAGTATAATATTCCTTTTATAAGCTTTTCTCAAAGACATGTGTGTAATATTCTCAAGAAACAATTCTTACGTAATTCATTCAGAGATACAAATTTTCAAAATTACTTATCTACGTACTCACTCCATTTGTTTATTTCAAAACCTAAGACCCAACTTTACACCTAAATATTATTCAACACTAAAATATAACACAATTTTATGGCTTGTTTAATCCGAAAAGCACAAAGAGTCAGACAGAAGCACGAAATATTAGCTGAAAGGGTGGCCAGGGCGAGTGTGAAGGTAATGTTGTGAGAAAGGAGACGAGCGGCCCGGCCGTATACTGCCGGCGAAGTACCTCAGAAGCCTTGCTACAGCCTTCTTGCGAATATCCCGAAATCGGGGAAAATTTCCCTAATTGCCATTTAAATTTATATGGTCATTGGCATATTGTACCTTTTTTAACTTATTGTAATTTAGAAATATTTTCATACGTTAGAATATAATATGATTCACAATTGTGACACACTTTCAGACGAAGTTTTTGAGATACGATTTGATAACAATATAATATTAGAAATATGGTTACAAATTAAAATTAATTAATATATATGTTATAAATTTCCCACCATAAACATAGTTAAGGATGTTCGATTCTCTGAAACCACCAATATCACTACTTACTTAAGTCATACATATATAATATATTTTATATAACTTTAATTGAATTGATTTTTAATGCTAAGTATAGATAAGCCACTTTAATATATGAACTGAAATAAAATATGTGGTCAGGATACAATTCCAGTGCACATCATAGAAAACTCAGAAACTGATTATAAAAACACAATAAATCGTACCAATATTCATAGTAAGACCATTTAGGATCCATTCCAGCCAAACTAGAGTGTAAAATCTCACAACCCATCAAAACTCATTCATTAACTCAACTCAACATTAAAAAACCCATTCAACTAAAAGAACTCCGCCAATTCCCCACATAAATGAAACGGCGTTGCACCTAGCAACCCAGTATTTGACAGCCCGGGAAGCGATGCGCGCGCACAATCTCGTGTGAGTACGTCGATTTTCTTAGTGAGGTGAGCAGTTATTGTGTCCGACCGGGTTTCTTGTTCTGGAGCCGGGTTCGATCACTTTCGGGTTAATTAATGGGCCTTCGACTTTGATTTGCGATAGCTGTGTTACGGAGGACGAGGGCCGCGGGGTTGGGTCGGCAGGAACGATTTAATTATAAGGGTTGGAATAATGAAATGTTTTTTTTAAAAAAGTTACATCAGAATACTACAGTATTTTACCAAAAGGTCCATATATTTTTCGCCTGCCTTTCATAACATAATAACAGTATGTTTAATTAAGATACTTACACACATTCAACATAACAATGCTAATTCAAATAAAGGTTTTTTTCGGTCAATATGGATAAACAAAATATTTCCCCTTACAACCACCGTAATTGACATAGAAATAAAGAAATTCGTTGTACAATGATTCTTATCAGATACAAAGTAACTTTAATATTTATATTAAGTATATTAATAAAAAGTATATATAATAATATTGATATGTATTTTTATAAGTATTAATTTATTGCATCATTTGTATGTTTTTATGTTTGTTAATAGTTTATTAGTGTAATAGTCATTTATGGCATAAAAAGCATCGTCTTTCATCAAATTATTTTATAAACTAGCTTTTACAAACTCCATTCACGCGATAATGCAATCAACCTTAAAAACACACAACCTATCCTTAATATACTAAACAATTAGGTTTGTGTATTGTTTTTTATTAACATTTTACATAATTCTTTAATAAGTTGTTAAAATTAGCTGTCTAGTGATGGCTTCGGATATGACTAAACAATTTCTAACAGTGGATGTCGTTATAGGTGACCAAACGTCCTTTATATTACCATCTTTTCCTTATTTTTCATACATACGGCTATAAATCCCTAGATGGGGTAGCCAGAGCTAAGTAATTAGAAATTCCTCAGCTACGTTTGGAAAGTTGAGTGGGGAAAAGATGGTGAGATAAAGGTTGTTGATGATGGGTCTCCAACCGCATCGCCCAAAAATCCCTTTAAAGCCCCATACCGTTAGTCCCCTCTTACGTACACCCACCGGAAGAAATAGGGTAGTGCTATTCTAAGCCGACACTACACAGCACTTATTCTACTACCAGAAATAACAGATTTTTTATATTATGTACCTTTATCAACCCCTTTTTGGGATTTACATCCATGAGTCTTTATTAACATAACTTACATGACAACTTACAGGCCAGTAATACTCGTATGCATTTCTTAAGAGAAAGAATATTACATTGCTACAAACACATTAATATAATAATACTAAAAGTTGAGTGAGACATGTAAGTGCACGTCCTAGTATGTTTTAAACGAGTTAAAGTTGCTTTTGAAAATAAGCAATCGTAGAAAAAAACTACGAAAAAATCTAGGATTCTTTATTCGATTTGAAATACGAAGAATAAAAAAAGATGCATGAAAAAATTAAAGTAGAGAGATTTTCCAGGATTGTACAAAGTGGCGCTCGATAGACTCTGCCTACCCCAATGGGAGCTAATTGCGTGATTATGTGTATGTATGTTTGATTATAGGATGTACATATCTCATAAGAAAATCCAAAAGAAAATATTCACTAATCTGGATGTTTTTCTAGCGCAAGGATGCAAAAAATATGCGAGTAATTTAAATTTAATTCCACAATTATTGTTGTGCTTTGTTAAACTGTTACATAAATCGTTTATAAATTTAAGAAAATCATGAGCTGTATTGAAACTGCATCCAAAAACTTTTGTAATATAATGACGAATAGTGAGAACCGTTTTCTACCTCTAAAGCCAAGTTCCGTCATGACATCATTAAGTTTTTAATAGAGGATGATGAGGGAAACAAGTGATAAAATATGCACACATACATACCCGCACACATACATACCCACACACACCCACCCAGACACACACACACACACACACACACACACACACACACACACATACACACACACACACACATACATACATACATATTCTCACGCCGTTAGTTCCCATTGGGGTAGGCAGAGACTATCGATCGCCACTTTGTACGATCCTGGCAAACCTCTCTGGCTTCGTTTACATCCATCAATCTTTTCATACATGCTCTTTTATTCTTCATACTGCGGACACCTGCCTTTTTGAGCACATGTTCTATTTGATCCAAATGTGTCCTCCGAGGTCGTCCTCTACTAACATTACCTTCCACATTGGCTCTATATATCTCTTTCACCAATTTACTGTCATCCATCCTCTCTATGTGCCCAAACCATCTCAACATTCCTTTTTCTATCTTTCTTACAATATCATCTTTATACTCCTCATATTGCACTTTATTCCGTATATTTGTATTTATCTCTTTAATTCGTCTCAGTTTTGTTATTTTAAGTTATTTGCTGTTGATGTCCCAAATAAAAAAGTTTAAAAAATGATAGCGTCAAATCATTCAAATCTAACAATACAGTGGCAAATTTGAAGTTACAAGAAAGAAACCAGGCGCTAAATTTGATTGACAAATTTACTTCACAAAGAATACAAACGGAACAGAAAACAGTGGCACTTCTGAGCGACACCGAATTTCATATATAATATTGGGAATACAGACTACTGAATAAAATACAGGGTGGAACCTAGGAAGCCAGATTTAATCACGTCTTTGTTTACACAGTAAAATATTTAATATCCAGAGAAAGTACTGGGTACTACTGTTACTGTTAGGACCTGAGTACCCAATGGGACTCAGTAGTCTAGCGCTAGAGCAGTGGGCTCATAATCCAGACATCTCGGGTTCGCTTTCCAATAGTTTAACTTATTACTCATATAAAAATTCTTATGTAAAGGGGATATGATTGAATTTTTAGATGAAGGCTACGCTTAAACTACTGACAAAGTATTGATGACATTAGGTAAATTATAGTAGCAGTTTATTTATTGAATTCTTTTACGAGTAATCCCCTAACTTAAAACAATAATTATAAATTCGTAAAGTTTAACATGCATACATTTAATTTAAGGAACATACATACATATACTCATTGCTATAAATCCCTAGAAGGGGTAGCCAGAGCTAAGGAATTAGAAATTCCTCAGCCACTTTTGGAAGTTGAGTGGGGAAAAGATGGTAAAATAAAGGTTGTTGGTGATGGGTCTCCAACCGCATCGCCCAAAAATCCCTTAAAAGCCCCAATACCGTTAGTCGCCTCTTACGTACACCCACCGGAAGAAATGGGGTAGTGCTATTCTAAGCCGACACTACACAGCAATTATAGTTATAATAAAACCCTGAAAGTAACCAGAGCTTCGAAAAAAGAAATTCCTCAGCCAGTTTAGTAAGTTGGGTGGGTAAAAGATTGATAAATGAAGTTTGTGGGTGAGGGGTATTAAGCTGACACTACACCGTAATATTTGTTTAACTCATAGAAAATTCAATTATAAGTAGACCTTACGTCACGAATCCAAAGTTGCGCGGGTCAACTAGTAATACAATATTGAACAACACATCTTAACAACAAACTTTAGGGTATGACTAGTGTTGTTAATCACTCGATTTGGAAGATGTCCGTGGCCGAGTGGATAGGTGATTAGCTTCTCGGTATGGAGGTGGCGGATTCGATCTCCGCTGAGAGCAACATTTATGTGACGAGCATAAATGATTGTTTATTAGTTTTGGATGTCATTAATAAGAAAGAAAGAAAGATAGGAAGACATTTATTCGCTGCATAAAAGGCACAAAAACAAACAATATGCAATAAGACCATATGAAATAAAAAAAGTAAAAGTATACAGCAAATAAAAATGATATAACACTAAAATAATTAAAAACACAAAACAATAACAAAGACATTAATAACAAAAGATAAAAAAAAGACAAAAAACACTATAAAAAAAGAAGACATCAAAAAATATAAGTTATGTAGTTTTGTGCCCTCCGACAGTAAAAAGGCACTGACTTAGCAAACGTTGTGAGTTTTGCCTCACAAAACTGATTTTCGTGTATGTATTATCGTTATGTGTATTATATATTACTAAATATATCTTTGAGTGAGTAAGTATACCATAATACAAGTTCTACTTAGTTTGGGGCTAACTCGATGTGAGTGTAATATGTCCGCATTATATTGTCATTTATTATTATTTGTGTGAGCTGTGTAGTGTCGGCTAAGAATAGCAATACCCCGTTTATTCCGGTGGGTGTATGTAAGAGGCGACTAACGGTATGGGGCTTTCAAGGGATTTTTGGGCGATGCGGTTGAAGAACCATTACCAACAATCCTTATTTCACCATCTTTTCCCCACGCAACTTCCAAATGTGGCTTAGGAATTTCTGATTCCCTAGCTCTGCCTAGCCGTGAGTATATGTATGTACATACATACATACATATTCTCACGCCGTTAGTTCCCATTGGGGTAGGCAGAGACTATCGATCGCCACTTTGATATATATTTATATGTATGTATGTTATTATTATTAATTTAATAGAGAACGGTCACGCAAATCGTTTGACAAACATGTTAAAAACGTTATTTTTAAGTAGAAGGTGCGAAAAGAATTATTCCTTATAAAAGAGCATGTATGAGAAAAAATATAAATATAAAGGAAGCAAGAGAAATTTATCGGGATTGTGCAAAGTGGCGATCGACAGTTTTTGCATGCTCAATTGAAATATTAGGTGAATGTTTAAGTAAATAAGTACACCTAAAAAACTGGAAGCTATATCTCTATATAATACAGTTTGCCAGGATCGTATATGATAGCATATGATATTTTGGGTTTATCATTTAAACGAACGGCGTGGCTGTACGTAAGTCTTATGTATTACTTCCACTGATCCGTAGTACAGAGTATCTATACAGTACTCACATATAAAGTACTGAATTCAGCGTAAAAGACTTTATACGGATATTTCAAATATTTACCAGACATTAAGTCAATATTTATATTGCAGGAATATTTTTATTGCTGTAAGGTGTCGGCTTAGAATAGTACTACCCCATTTCTTCAGGTGGGTGTACGTAAGACGCGACTTGGGGCTTTTAAGGATTTTTTTGGCGATGCGGTTGGAGACCCATCACCAACAATCTTTATTTTACCATCTTTTCCCCACTCAAGTTTCCTAAAGTGGCTGAGGAATTTCTAATTCCTTAGCACTAGCTACCCCATCTTGGGATTCATAGCCGTGAGTATATGTATGTATGTACAATAAGTCAAGAAGCGGACTTTCTTGTCTCTCTCGGAATTTAGAAGAAACAAGAAACAAATCCAGTAAAAGCAGACGTTTGTTACCTCTGTTACTGAGCCACTCAATAAATGTCACCTTTCAGAAAAAACCATATGGAAGTTTCCTCTAGATCGCAATGAAACTATATATTATTAGGCTTAAAAGAACTAATAATGAAAAAGAAATTGTTTAAAATAAAGTTTATATGGAACATGGATTTAATTAAAATTTCTTTATTTTTGGACCCAACATCTTGTAATAATTTGATGATTATTGGTAGATAGGTACAAGAAACATCATTTATAGAATATAAATGAATGCATTTATTGTTTTAGCTTACCATTACCGATTCAATCAAATCTAACAACGTATACTGCTAATAAAATAGAATGTTCTTCTGTCGCATACCTGTAAAGAAAAAATACTGTTAGGTACAACTTGCTAGACATAGAATATTTTTTAAAAGAATAAATAAGAATATTAAGTAATAAAAAGTTCGTTCTCGTCACGTTATATTCAAAAGTATTAGTAAATTAGTAGCTGTGTAGTGTCGGCTTAGAATAACACTACCCCATTTCTTCCGATGGGTATACGTAAGAGGCGACTAACGGTATTGGGGCTACTAAGGGATTTTTTGGGCGATGTGGTTGGAGTAGAGACCCATCACCAACAACCTATATTTTACCATCTTTTCCCCATTCAATTTCCAAAAGTGGCTGAGGAGTTTCTAATTCCTTGACTTTGATGATTATATATCGAATGAAAAATACAAATCAAAAAGCAGCTGTATAAATTAACGATATCTAGCATTGTTATGGCAATCATAATTTACTGCCATCTAGTAGGTATTTGCACAACTAAATGTTCGAACAAAACATATACCGGTTGTGAACAAAGTACGTTTTCGAACGAAGAAGTGCATAGCGTTGTCGATAGGTGGCAGTACTACCGAAAAATTTACGAAAACAAGGTTTTTTTAATAGTATCAAATTTTAAATATTTTTTTATATGCCGCAAATGGCGAATAAACATCTTCATATTTCTTTCTTTTCTTTCCTTTGTTACATCCGAAAGTTTTGGGATTCTATTTATGAAACAAATTGTACAATCGTCTGCGGTGTTCCAAAACTTATTCATTTCAGAGAAATCCACAAAAATAGATTTTCTTACTCGTATTTAAGTAAGTTAGTTACCTATAAATAACTTAGACGTCTTCAAGAAGTAGGTATTGGGAAAACCCCATGTCTTGAAGTAGCAGTGTGTCCATCAGTTGAAGAAAATCATTCTGGGCTGGATAGCAATAACTTTAACGCCTTCACCGCCGCCACCGTGGCGCCGGTTTTATAACTTATCACTGGATTATTAAAGTTATTTCTTTTCCATATGACATGTCTTATAAGGCATAGAACATCTTCGTTAAAATGTATTGACGACCAATCTGTTTACTGTGTGTCAAAATTTGTTTTAAGCAGTGAATTGAGTGGCCAAACTTTATGAGGTTTCAGATACCATTATTAACAGACTACTTTTTTTTAAATCATATTTTATGTAAATGACACAATTACTTTGACACAATAACCACCGACGTTTTTTTTTGTCGAAAAAAATTTGTGAAGTATATATGATTCCTGTAGATAGGTGTAATTATAATTATGCCATTGTGGTAGTCAGATACTTTCTATCGTAACTTAATATGGTACTTAGCCTTTTAAACGACTTAAATTTATGACTTTGATGAATAAAGGATTTCAACAGAACTAAACTGCATGATAAGAAAATATTTTACTTTAAAAAAACCGATTGAAAAGAAACAGATCTATTTAAAATTTCAGTTAAAAGCATTAAAAACCAAGTTTTCATTGCATCAGGGCCGCGCCGCCCCTGTGTGCGAAGTGTGCGGCGCACACAGGCGCCAAGACAATAGGGGCGCCGCGCCGCCACTGCCACCTAAATTATTTTTGTCACCTATATGATTGTTTTTTATAGTGGAGTATCGACAAGTAAGTAGGTACAATAGGTGCAACATAGGCCTTGTAAACAACAAAACATCTATAACGCTTATCCTTTCAGCTGTGGGAGGGCGGTACTTACAAAGGTCCCTAAACTGTGGCAAGGTCACCAAAAAAAATTCACACGTGAAAATTCGCGCGCCTGATTGCAGAAATCATAAAAATTTTGCTATACTTTATATGGTACTACCCACAGATGTACTAATAAAACCTTAGATAAGTCACGCGCGCTCATAAGTGGTACTTATAAATAGGGCTAAATGGCTCAACTATTTTTAGTCGCACACTAACTGCCGTCGCGATCGTTCACTTGTTTTGGCGTGTTTGTTTATCAAAATAATCGAGAATGCCGTCGTGTGTGATGAGATTCTGCACAAACTATAGTCAAATAACTACTTTAAGTGACGGAATTACTTATCATTCGTAAGTATTATAAATTTTTAAATGTTTTAATATAATTTATAATAAATTAGGTGTAAAGTATCTTAAATAGAAGAAGTATTGCGCGTGTCAAGCGGTCTTCTTAAGGTCATATTTCACGTCGGTGCAGAGAAAATATGTTTGTCTCTTGCATATGAAATGTGCTATCTCGCTTATATTTCAAATATACGTGTTGTTTGGTTTGGTTATATTTCTAGTGGTGTGCGTGCGTACAACTGCCGCAATCAGTGCCACTCGTAAGCGCGGGTTTCCTTGTATAAAACATATCTAGGTATTTAGTACATTTATGGGTACTACCTTATTTAGCTGTTTCAAGTAGTTTTTCAGATTTCTAATGAGTATTTTGGTACTAATTGTACTAGTTTCAAAGATATTACATATATAATTACATACCTGGAAACAAAATCGGGTATCCCTTTGTTCTCCCCGGGTTGGGAAAATGTTATTTATATTTTTATATTTGTAATTTTGTCACTTTATAAAGTTGTATCATGCAGAGCGATAGTTTCACTATTTTATGGCGCAAAAACTACTTTTCGAAACAAAAAAGCGAGAAAAGTGGAAATATGTAATGTTTGTATTTAATGTGTAGCGACGCGCTGTCAGTACACAATGACGCGCACTACATAGAAACGCTGACAGTGCAAGAAGAATCACATTCCACAGCAACACGTAACAAAGTAATATACGTCACACGCGTCATCAAGACTCGCCATACAAATCGTACATCGCGCAATCGAAGTTTCTAAAAACATTTACTATATATACAAGTTCCAACTTAATACAGTTGGACCGCGGTCCCCAGGCATACCACCGCCTGGCGGAAGATCTTCCCTTTTCCTCCACATTGGTGACCTCCGACTACAGAACACGATGGCGTCCTTCTAAGCACAAGGAGTCATTTGGATTGGCCAGACAAGTACGAGCAGCAAAAGGATATCAAAGGACAGCAGACAAAATGCGCTTCGAATCCACGGCTCACGAAACACGACTCGCAGCACGGCAGCAATGGGACACGCAACGGGGCACCCACACCGTGGCTGTTGGAGTCAGCATTGAGGTTCCGGCACACATGGCCGTCGAGCATACATACACTGGCACGAAGATATGGAGTCAATAATTTCCTGTTGGAGGGGGAGTAATGTAGCGACGCGCTGTCAGTACACAATGACGCGCACTACATAGAAACGCTGACAGTGCAAGAAGAATCACATTCCACAGCAACACGTAACAAAGTAATATACGTCACACGCGTCATCAAGACTCGCCATACAAATCGTACATCGCGCAATCGAAGTTTCTAAAAACATTTACTATATATACAAGTTCCAACTTAATACAGTTGGACCGCGGTCCCCAGGCATACCACCGCCTGGCGGAAGATCTTCCCTTTTCCTCCACAAATGTAATGTAATGTTTGTATTTTTGCAAATGTTAGAACTCTTGTTGTTTTTTTAAAACATAACATAGGTAGGTAATAGTCATATTAGTATTATTATTCTTAGAAAAAAGTCAACTTCTTTGTTATTCATATTTAAGTATTAAATTATTTGTATTAATAAAGCATGTTAAAATTTTGTTCGAGTTTTACTTTTCGCAGTAATTGGCAAGCAGAAGCGAACGGGATTTACCTAT
The DNA here is from genome assembly GCA_963576735.1 of Bedellia somnulentella. Classification (NCBI taxonomy): domain Eukaryota; kingdom Metazoa; phylum Arthropoda; class Insecta; order Lepidoptera; family Bedelliidae; genus Bedellia; species Bedellia somnulentella. The sequence continues at coordinate 3,297,647 of OY755184.1, read as the reverse complement.
TTAGAATCCTAATTCCTAAATGATCCACCGTTTTGTACACTTAGATATTAATGATAATATTATCTAAGTACTGTAAAACTGGAGAACATTTATTTCAGTTAAAATTAACAATTAAAAATATTCATTCAAAAATCAAATTCGTATTTTATGATGATTCGTTAAAAAACAGGCGCTTCATAGGTTTCGCACACAGGCGCTGCCGGGGGTCGGCGCGGCCCTGCATTGCATCATAAAATATAAAAAAAAATGTTGTTTAAAGTCAGTGTCAAAATTCCTTTATAAATTTTCTTCTTGCTTAAATTCCTAAAATATACTGATTGAAGGTCTTATACGGATTTTTATGAGTTTATGTATGTATGTGTCATTATCGTTCTATTTTTTTAGGATAACTTGATCTTGATTTGCTGTGTAGTGTAGTGTAGGGTGTACGTAAGAGGCGACTAACGGTATTGGGGCTTTTAAGGGATTTTTGGGCGATGCGGTTGGAGACCCATCACCAACAACCTTTATTTTACCATCTTTTCCCCACACAACTTCCAAAAGTGGCAGAGGAATTTCAAATTCCCTAGCTCTGGGTACCCCTTCTAGGGATTAGTGAGTCGACTTGATTTTATACAGTAGTTTATTAATTTATATTGGGATCTTCTAATTATTCAATTTGACAAATGAAACCCTTTTGGAAAAATAACAATAAGAGAAGCGAGCTTTACAAGACGTAATAAAACAGAGCCTTGTAATCCTGTCGTTTTCTGGTGTAAACCAGGGAGCGTCTACTGCGACATTTTATTTAAGATACAATATCCACGATACTATACTACATACTAAATTTATCTATGTTTATCAAAAGAAATAAAACTGAAGTCAAAAGTTTTCAATAAATTACAGTGCGTTGCAATCAGACATAGTAACGTTTGAAAAGTGCATTAAGTAGTAATTTGCTGTATAGTGTCGGCTTAAAATAGCCCTACCCCATTTCTTCCTTTGGGTGCTCGTAAGAGATGACTAACGGTATTAGTTTTAATGGATTTTAGGGCGTTGCAAAGCATGCACTGAAAAAGACAAAACGAGTGTGTCCATCAGGATCCCCCAGTTCAATCCCCTAGGGGATCCTAGTGAACTTGTTGGTTCATCAGGATCTCCTCAAATTAAATCAAAGTAAAGGTGCTTTCATACATTGCCTTGTTTCATTAAATAAGTCTAATTAGGTAAACTCTAAAAAAAATTTTTGTTAAGCCATTAAAAAAATATTCAAGAACCAAATGTAAAAATTTGCTATTTTCATTTTAAGAAAAACTTAAAAAAAAGGGGGCAAAACTCAAGTTGTCAAAAAATAAATATACCAATAGAATAATCATGTTATGTTGCACACTTCCATTGTTGGCTCACAATGATATCACTGAGGGACCAACCCTCAGTGATATCAGTATATCGATAAATACATAATGAGCATGAGAGAAGATTATCCAAATCTAAAAAAAAAAATCAAAATACATGCAATTTTGGCTAAAAAACGGAGAAAATCTGAAAATGTGGTCGGTATATATTGAGAGGCATCGGACCAATAATTGTTGTGAAAGCTGGAACTCTGCCTTAATAAAAATGATTGGTCGCAAACGGCCCAAAATATTACAGTTGTTGAATGCACTCAAAAATGTTGAACAGAAGCTGTGACAGGAAAAATAAAAGCGTGAAAAAAAAATATATTTATTGATAAGTTTATTCAAGAAACACAGCTGGCATTATTAAATTCAGAGATAACGGTTGGACAGTTTTTAGACATATTAAGATAAAAAAATAAAAATATAATTTTGAGACAATACTGTGAATTAGACCTAATTGTTGATATTTTTTTAAGGGGATCCTGATGAACCAACAAGTTCACTAGGATCCCCTAGGGGATTGAACTGGGGGATCCTGATGGACACACTCGACAGCTGCGCACGTGCTCTTTGCGTGTACACGATATAGATACATACTACATGGTAACACACCTGTTGGCGTGAATATATGTATGTATGTATGTATGTAAGCTTACTAAAACAGCTGTGTAGTGTCGGCTTAGAATAGCACTACACCATTTCTTCCGGTGGATGTAAGTAAGAGGCGACTAACGTTATTGGGTCGTTTAAGGGATTTTTGGGCGATGCGGTTGGCGACCCATCACCAACGACCTTTTTTTTTCACCATCTTTTCCCCACGCAACTTCCTGGCAAAAGTGGCTGAGGAATATCTAATTCCCTTGCTCTGGCTACCCATACAAGGGATTTATAGCCGTGTGTTTATGTATGAATGTATGTAAAACACCTTTGTACAACCGTTTTCTGTCAGTAAATTAATTTAAATTTTTACTCTTTTCAGGTTTCAGAGTAGCGGTACGTTGGTTGTATAAAACAAATAATTGTAAGGAAGATGTCGTTATAAAAAGCAACAATAATTCTAGTCCTTTCCTTCTTTCGCTAAGCTCGAATGAGAATTTACATTTTATTCTTTCTGCGTATTCTTTTTTTAAGGTCCATGCCTAACATAAAAGGTTGTTATTAGAACCCAATTTGAATCAAACCTTGGTTTTGCATTAGTTTGCACAATACATAAGCTACATAACAAATAAATACACAATATATAAAAGCGGTTATATCCAAGACGGAACTGTAACGAGGAAATCTATAGAAGAGGTATATACTGTGGGTAACTGACATAACCCAAAGTGGGCTGTTTGGGTTTTAAGGTTTTATAGTGACGGCCATGTTCCTGACGACACAATGTCGTCATGCTTCCCACAGATTGATAACGGTGAGGTAAAACATCGTGAGGAAACCCATACCCCCTTACTCAAAAACACATTGTTTTACACAATCGAACGGATATTCTTTTCTCAGTATTTCTTTTCTGATTGTGCACAACTTATAGAGTTTCTTTTTAATTATTGAACAATTTCAATTCAAATTAGAATTTCCTTGGAATTCGTTCAATATTTAATCAATTGATTTATTAATTGTTTGCTGATAACTTGTTGAAGTAGTATTAATACTCGGGAATTTAATTAAACATAACTGTTTGATGTCTGTTTACGAAGCGAGAGGGGAAAAGTTGTACTTTAAATTTCTATCAATTTCTGATTGAAGGACTTTTGCATAACACACCGTCTGTATATCTGCACTCTTTATTGTTAATAAGAGTTAGATTGGAAGTGAAGTTTGTAAGTTTCAGTAAAGAGTTTATTCTTTATAATATATACTAGCTAGTATCTACATCTATACTTAAAATAAATCTGTAGAGAGGTTAATTCTGTACATTAAATATATTTTCAAAATAACTATCAGGGGGTGATTAGTGATCGATACTGATGCCAAAAATGCAATCAGTAAAATTTTTGTCTGTCTGTCCGTCTGTCTGTCGGTTTGTATGTTCCTTATGGAAACAAAAACTACTCGACGGCTTTTAACGAAACTTGGTAGAATTATTCTTCATACTCCTGGGCAGGTTATAATGTACTTTTCAGCAGAGTAGTGAACGGGAATTTTGGGAAAATTTGGGAAATCGGGGGAAGTTACTCCATTTTTTAAGCTTCCGTCTCCGTTTAGTAGTTATAGTTACATAGAAATCATGTTTGACGGAAATACTTTACATAAAATTTCCTAACAAATATCCTTCTGCAGCATATGTCTATCTTTTATGGTTGACTCATAATAACACGTGTAATTCCTGATAGCTTAGCAGTTCGGAGCATTCTGATTACATTTGTTTACTCTTACGTTTTAAGTTCTCTCATTCATCTCTAATTCAAGTTTCAGTATTACCTATTCAATAAAAAAGAATCATAGAAATCGGTATAGAATAACGAAACTTATACATGAAATAAGATATCGCGCCCTGTCGTCGAACGTGAATGCTATAAGGATAATTTTTGTAATGGTTGCGCACGATAAAGGTAGCCGGGAGTAAACATATACTCCCTGTATGTATGCAAACTTTATAACTTTGATTGTTTGTTTGCATGGTTTTATTTTCGGAGATACTGAACCGTTCATTAAAGCGCTTTCACAATAACAAAGCTACTATTCGGGAATGCTATAAATTGCACTAAATTCCACAAAGGTTGGGCAGTGATTGAAGAAACGTCAGATATTTTTAAAACTACGTTACCCGTGCGAAGCTGGGCCCGATCCACTAGTTTTTAAATAATTCCCTAAGGGAACCTCGGGTTTCGCAGTAACTTAACAACTTAAACCATGTGTATACTCATGTTATTAGTTCCCTTTGGGATAGGCAGAGACTATTGCTCGCTACATTGTATGATTATGACTGGCTACATTTACATCAGACAGACAGACGAACATAGCAGAATTATAAGGGTTTCTAGTTCTACGACGCCTAAAAAAATACTGAATTTTAACCTCCAGGTGACCACTAATTTGCTTAAATATTTCTTTTTTTATCGGCATCAAACAAAAACATTTCCTTTTCTATGTGAAGATAACGACAAAAATCGAATAACATTTGATCAAAAATCATTTACGACGCACTAACATACCATTTATATCCTTAATAACACACTTATTATGTCTGCTAAACGAAAAAAGACTATAAAAAACATATCTTTCGTTTTTATCACTCGGATATGAAAGTGAACGTTTCGAGATAGGCGCGAGGTGCTTTACGAGGGAAGAGGGAAGGTCTGGAGCGAGGTCACCATAGGTCAACTTATCTGTGAGAATATACTACAAAACTACTCATAAACTATATGTCACGTGGCAATCGATAACTTATAGACATACAGAATGTACCGAGTTTTTCTAAGTTTTTCGCTTTGTCTAAAGTATAGCAGTTTATATAAATCTTGTGATTTTTGATCAGTTGGAGGCGAGAGCATCCAACATTGAATTAGACAGGATACAACCCTACATAGTAGTAGTCGTGTAGTGTAGTGTCGGCTTAGAATAACACTACCCCATTTCTACCCGTGGGTGATCGTAAGAGGCGACTAAGGGTATAGAGGCTTTTTAAGTGATTTTTGGGCGATGTGGTTGGAGACCCGTCACCAAAAACATTTATTATTACCATCTTTTCCCCAATCAACTTCCATAAGTGGCTGAGGAATTCCTCATTCCAAAGCTCTGGCTACCCCGTTAAGGGATTTATAGCCGTGAGTATATGTATGTATGTTCAACCCTACATACACAAATTCACGGAAATAAATCCCAAAAAGAGGGACCCAAAGCTTCAGAGCTAGAAACTCCTTAACCACATTTGGAAGTTGATAGGGGATAAGGGAAAATTCAACGATAACCTTTAACCAGGAAGTCGGCCTGGTGGTTGCTTACTCTGTTTTTTTTTTAAATTTTATATCTCCTTTTTTAACAATTATTTTTATACATAAACTGATGATAGTGATTGGTTGAAAGGGACCTTAGGCAACTAAAACATCCTAAATGAATCCGTAGGTCATTTAGAACAATTCTCAAAGAAAGTTCGTCGAAACCGAACCGACTACGTTACTTCAACGAAACTCATTAAGAAACTTTACTAATGTCGTTCCACTCTTAAACCACGGCCAAACAACTAGGAACACAACAACCTTGGGAACACCCTTCTACTTGTATATTGTGATACGATTCTACTAGATTGAACAGCGTTTGTATCTTAGCAAGTGTATTGACTTAATGTTTTTGATATTGCTATTGATATGATATTTTTGGGCGATGCGGTTGGAGACCCATCACCAACAACCTTTATTTCACCATCTTTTCCCCACGCAACTTCCAAAGGTGGCTGAGGAATGTCTCATTCCCTAGCTCTGGCTACCCCTTCAAGGGATTTATAGCCGTGAGTATATGTATGTATGTATGTATGTTTTTGATATATAAATAAATTAAGATATACGTACTTATAATACACAGATCAAGTTAGTCCCAAACTAAGTAGGACTTGTAGTATGGGATACTAACTAAAAGATAAATTTTATAATTAATAAGTATTATGTAATACACACACATATAAAAAACACCCAAGTGTAAGAAACAATAATTTATGCTTCTCAAATAAATGTTGCTCTCAGCGGTAATCGAAACCACTACCACCGGATAGAGAATAGAGAAGGTACTATGGTTTTCATTCATATCAAATATGTGGTATTGGCAAAGAATAGCAGTAACCCTTTTTTTTGCGCAGATGTCTTATGAAGCGACTTAGCGAGATTCAGCCCATGGTTAGAGATTTTTGGGCAATGTTACTTGTAGCCCATCATCATTGAATTATTTTAGTTTTCTTACTAAACTTCCAAAAGTGGTTTAGCAATTTCTTATTCCGTAGCTCTGGCTACCTGTTAATGTAATTTATAGGTGTGAGTATATGTATGTTCTCAATAAATAATTAATAAGCTTCTTTTTATCCTGTTACTTAAACTTACATACATATGTATACATATACTCACAGCTATATTTCCCTAGAAGGGGTAGCCAGAGCTAAAAAATTATAAATTCCTCAGCCACTTTTGGAAGTTGAGTGGGGAAAAGATGGTAAAAATAAAGGTTTTTGGTGATGGGTCTCCAACCGCATCGCCCAAAAATCCAATAAAAAGCCCCAATACCCTTAGTCGCCTCTTACGACACCCGTGGGTAGAAAGAGGTAGCGACATTCTAAGCCGGCACTACGCGGCAAACTAAACTTAAACTTCTCTAATATATTCCTCTGCAACCAATTGGTTTCCATATTAATATTTAAGTGTAGGTATTTAAGTTACTGTGTCAGTTTAGAATAGTACTGCCTCATTTCTCCCAATGGATTATCGTAAGAGGCGACTAAGGGTATCGGGGGTATTTAAGTAATTTTTGAGCGAACCGATGGGAGACCCGATCACCAAAAACATTTATTTTACAAACTCCCCACTTCACTTCCAAAGGAGGCTGAAGAATTTTCTAATTCTGAAGCCCTGGCTACCCCTTTAAGGGATTTATAGCCGTGAGTATATATACTTAATAAAATCGACATGTTTTCCGCACAAAATTTTAGCCCATAATACTTTCCGCAAAGCTTAATGGGGCGCAAAGAAAATTATTCCCACACGTAGTAACGCGTATAATGGTGATAAACAGCCTGTAAGCTTCATATTAAAAAGAAAATGGCACGCAGCATGAGCCAATTTCATTTTCGTTTAGTGGTTTCAAGAATATTAAAATAATTGGACCATTTATAATATATCACTTTTTACCTTTACACCTTTACATAACCGTGCAGTGTCGGCTTAGAATGTCACTACTCCTTTCTACCCACACGGGTGCCGTAAGAGTTGACTAAGGGTATGGGGCTTTTTTAAGTGGTTTTTGGGCGATGCAGTTGGAGACATACCACCAATGATATATATGATAGATAGATATATTATGTATATTAGATATGTAGAATAGCGGTTTGTCACGTTTCAGGTATAATAAAGTGCAAAATATGAAAAACACATCTCTACCGGTATATACGGTGTTTAATTAATAAATGTATACTACCGTTTGTTACTGTTTGCCGTGTAGTGTTGGCTTAGAATAACACTACCCCATTTCTGCCCGTGGGTGATCGTAAGAGGCGACTAAGGTTATAGGGGCTTTTTAAGTGGTTTTTGGGCGATGTGGTTGGAGACCCGTCACCAAAAACATTTATTATTACCATCTTTTCCCCAATCAACTTGCAAAAGTGGCTGAAGAATTTCTCATTCCAAAGCTCTGGCTACCCCGTTAAGGGATTTATAGCCGTGAGTATATGTATGTATGTATGTATGTTAATAGGGGACCAAAAATTTTAATACCTACTTGGCTTAATAAAGAATTTTATGATATTTTTAACCATCGTTTCCGAAACTACCAAATGTGTCTGAGAAGTTTCTTATACTGAAACACTAACTTACATTTGTATTAATAGCCTTCAGTATAATACATACATATACTCACGCCATTATTTCCCATTGGGGTTGGCAGATACTATTGTCGCCAGTTTGTACGATCCTGGATAACTTCTTTAGCTTAATTTACATTAATCGATCTTTTCATAAATATACACTTTTATTATGTGAGTATAATAAAAGTATATTTAAAATGTAGAACATAGATTGATCTAGCTCATAGATGTTTGATGCCGTGTTTGGAAAGTTGAGCGATTTCATCAATTATCCGAATCAGTGAACTTAACGCAAACGCGATATTGCTTTGTGTCAATGGGTTGTACTGTATGGTAACAAAAGTGATGGTAAATCCCTTTTCTATACATACATACATATACTCACGGCTATGAATCCCTAGAAGGGGTAGCCAGAGCTAAGGAATTAGAAATACCTCAGCCACTTTTGGAAAGTTAAGTGGGGAAAAGATGGTAAAGTAAAGGTTGTCGGTGATGGGTCTCCAACCGCATCGCCCAAAAATCCCTTAAAAGCCCCAATACCGTTAGTCGCCTCTTACGTACACCCACCGTAAGAAACGGGGTAGTGCTATTCTAAGCCGACACTACACGGTAATTTTCTATACTTATATTGTCAAGAGTTAACCTGTGTTTTAATTCTCATACCATTAGTTCCCATTGGGGTAGGCAAAGACTATCCATCGCCACTTCATACGCTCCTTACAAACCTCTCTAGCTTCGTTTACATCCATGGATGGAAAGTTATTAAGTTCTTCAATAACACAAGATAAGCGAAATTTACCAAATAATATTTGAATCTGTATGAGTATAAGACCCAAACTATCAAGCATTTTGCACAAACTTATTATTTTTATTTACGCTATGATAACTTTTGACGCTTCATAAAAACATTGCCATCTATATACATATATACATACATATACTCACGCCATTAATTCCCATTGGGGTAGGCAGAGACTATCGATCGCCACTTCGTACGATCCTGACAAACCTCTCTGGCTTCGTTTACATCCATTAATCTTTTCATACATGCTCTTTTATTCTTCATACTTCGGACGCCAGCCTTTTTGAGCACACGCTCAATTTGGTCCAAGTGTGTTCTCCGTGGTGGTCTATATCTAGCCATTAAAAGTACGGTACAGTAAGTGTTTTTGTACAAGCAAAAAACCGAGCTACTTACTGGATATAGCACTGTCATAAGTTGAATTCTTATTTTTAGAATAAGCATTTATCGTATTGCCCACTTGTTCCAGATATGTTTTTCAGCTATATATCATATCACGTATAATGTCAAACTTAAATTATGTACTATGCAGTGTATAGTCAGCTTATAAAAGCACTACCCCATTTACTTCCCACTTATGGCGTATGAGACGACTAAGATTCAGCGGGCAGTTTTTTTAAGTAGTTTTTGCGCAATATGGCCGGAAACCCAGTACCAACGATTTTCCTAAATTCGGTCAAATCTTCCTCTAAAAGTGATAGATGATTTTCTTATTCATTATTAGAAAAAATACATACGTACATATTCTCATGCCGTTAGTTCCCATTGGGGTAGGCAGAGACTATCGATCGCCACTTTGTACGATCCTGGCAAACCTCTCTAGCTTCATTCACATCCGTCAATCTTTTCATACATGCTCTTTTATTCTTTGTACTTCGGACACCTGCCTTTTTGAGCACATTTTCTATTAGATCCAAATGTGTCCTCTGAGGTCGTCCTCTACTAACATTACCATTAGAAAAAATATATTTTTTATACCTACGCTTGTTAAATTACGTTTAAACTTTGGGTATACGTACGATCAGCAATATTACTCGTACAAATGATTAGCTAAAGCTTAAGAGAAAACGAATGCTCAGTCATTTTATAAACTGTAAAAAAAATAGATGAAACAAAGGTCACACCGCCCACCAAATATAGACCCCATCATCCTTCCTTCCATCATTCCTAATACTAGAACTTTGACTACCCCATTGTTTGGTATTTATACCAATCAATATGTAAGTATGTATGTATATGAGTTGTATATACATAAGAATATGAAGAAACTTAAATAGTTATATACTCCGCAAAGGTCTACAAAATCTGCCACGTATTCCATACAACTTGACCAGTAAGCGAAGGCGGTCACGTGCCATCATGTACAGGACGGAAATAGAAAACTATTTGTCTTCATTTACCGGTTTATTGCAAAGAGTTTGTTATACGCAAGGGATATTTGTCTAGCTGTATGCTGAAATCTTAAATGGTCAAGCAAATATTATTATTACTGGTCATAAAGTTTTTTTTTTAATTATTTACTACTTTAATGGATATTAAGTTGAAATAAAAGGTAATACCTTATTTGTTTCCAATTCGAGAAACATAATATATTTTTCAGTTCTAAAATGTGAGTTTATATCGTTTTTGTCAGTCGAATCTGAAATAGCTATTAAAATGTTTCCGTATATTTCATTGCAATAACAATTCCATGAAAAATGGGTTTGCAAGTCATAAAAGTATTCGTTTAAAAATATACATAGTGGATGGTGATGTTAGTTTAGGACGGCCCTGCAACACGTTACAAATCAAATTGAAAGCGTTCCAATAAAGGTGGGAGACCGAAGTGAGAAAGAAAAACAATCAGGTATTGAAGTAAGGATAAAATACGCTCTCGAAGAAATGGGGTGGTGCTATTCTAAGTCAATATTACATCGCAATACCCTATATACATACATAATAAAAATATTTCCCATTTCACAAACAATAATTCGACTACGAGTATAGCTGCTATGAAAATTCATCTACGAGACGTGTCGCGCTCGTAGTCGTCTACGCATACTAATAACGGATTAAGTACGTGTTTTAATTATGTTCTGCGACGTTCGCTGCTTTTATATTCATTTTGACATTTCTATTATGGCGTTAAAAATAAAGGAAAGTTTATTTTATTTCACGCTTTACTTACTTACTTAAATACTCACGTCCGTTGTGCCCATTGAATTAGGCAGAGACTATCGATCGCCACTTTTTCCGATCCTCACAAATCTCTTTTGGTTTCGTCACATTCACGATTCTTCTGACACATGCTATTTTATTCTTTTCACTACGGACTTTTGGCTTCGATTTGGTTTGGCCGTCTGTGGTCAGAACGTTTTCGATTTGGTTTGGCCGTCCTCTCTCTCATGTTTTTTTAGCATAGACTAGTGGTCGCCAATTGGTACGATCCTGGCAAATGTCTCGAGTTTCATTTAGATATATCAATAAAATTTGCTGTATTTTATAAATCTTTTTGTTCATGAAAACCTCATGTGGGGATTATTACTAATAAATAAAGAATAAATAAAGGAAAGAAAAATTTCGACACAGGCGGGATTCGAACCCGCGACCTCGGGTATACGCCCCCGTCGCTCTTGCCAATTGAGCTACCGTGTCAATGGCTGCCAGCGCGAAATTCTTCTATCCTTTATTTCTTTTACACGTTTTAGTAATGTTTACGTTTCCTACCTCCGAATTTTTTACTAATTCGGAAGGGCGTATACCCGAGGTCGCGGGTTCGAATCCCGCCTGTGTCGAAATTTTTCTTTCCTTTATTTTATTTATTCTTTATTTATTAAAATTTGCTGTCTTATGAGCAGAGAATACAAATTAATTAGAGAAACTGTATAATAATACCCATAATTACGGCTAAATAAATGGTTTAATGGTTATCCAAGATGTGCAAAAAATCAAGACTATTTGGGAAAGTATGTGCAGAAACCAGTATATTTTAACATAATTTGGACAAAACACACACCTTGTTCTAGTTATAACGATGATTTTACGCCTTAAGCTGATTTTGTTTCCATAACTTTAGTGACGACATGATAGTCCAGTGGGTAGAACACCCGCCCGAAAACAGAAGGGCGTGAGTTCCAATCCTGGGTCGGGCCTACACCAATTTGTCTTTTCTAAAGTCATATGTGTGGTTAATTTATCATGGTTGTTAACGGTGAGGAAAACATCGTGAGGAAACCCACATGGCTGAGTTGTACTTAGTCACGTGATAGTGTATTCGTACAAAACGGCGATAGGCCTGCCCCCCAAAACGTGAGTACACTGTCCATGCAAAACGTAGGTACCTTCTCTGGAAACTAGATGGTGCTGCCATATGAGTTCAGAAGTATTGGTACCTCTGCCAACCCTTTCAGGGATAAACGGCGTGAACGTTTATGTTTAACTTTAGTGAGGGTATGGGGCTTTTTGAAGTGGTTTTTCGGCAATGCGGTTGAAAACCCATCACCATCGATACTTTATTTCTACCATCTCGTCCCCTATCAACTTCCACATGTGGCTGAGGAATCTCTAGCTCTGAAGCTCTGGCTTCCCCTTTTTTGGATTTATGGCCGTGAGTATACGTATCACACTATACAACGAAAGAAATACTCGTCAATATTAAATGTGGCAGCAATCCACAAAAGTTTCCAAATAAAAAGAGCTTCAACTGAAATTCGTTAAAAAGAGCTTGCCAAGTAAAAAAGTTACGTCCTTCACATCACTTGGGGTAATTCAATATTTCAGGTACTCGGTTTGCAAGGCAATTCGTAGACAGCTCGTTACATCTTACAAAATGGTGTAATTTTTGAAACTTTGGTAAGAGGTAAGAAAATATTGATGGTTCGTATGAAATGTTAAGTTATATATTATATGGACTTAAAAGACGACTAAGGGAACTATCAACTTCCAAATATTGCTGAGAAGTTTCTAGCTCTGAAGCTCTGGCTACTCCTTTTTGGGATTTATGGTCGTGACTGTATACATGCATGCACTTCTATGGACTTAGCACACAGATCAAAATTGACCAAAATTATGTACAAAGATTTGTGATATGGGAGTTGTGTGATATGGTTAAATAATAGACATAAACAATATACATAAGATCAATTAATCTTTATTTGATATAAATATTTAAAATACCTTTTCCCTCTTACTAATATTTAAAAAAAATATCACTACTAGAACCGCCTTAGAGACACTTTAATAGTTAATAAGTTTGATATTATATATGTGAGTATGATAGCAAATAGCAATTATATTTAAATACATAAGCATATTTAGGTTTGGGTTCGATTGTTTTGATAAGGTGCAATACAACATATAACATAACATATACGTTCACGCCGAATATCCCCGAAGGGGTTGGTAAAGGTACTAATACTTCTGAACATCACGTGACATTGTCACCTGGCGTTCAGAGTACCCACGTTTTGCATGGACAGTGTACTCACGTGATAGGGGGCAGGCCTATCGCCGTTTTGTATGATTACACTGTCACATGGCTAAGTAAAACTCAGCCATGTGGGTTTCCTCACAATGTTTTCCCTCACCGTTAACAACCGTGATAAATTAACCAGATAAATAAACTAACCTTCAGGTACTACAGTGCAATAACTGTATAAAATCCACACATGTTTTTCACGAAAGTTCAAACTCAAACGTTCACGCCGTATATCTCCGAAGGGGTTGGCAGAGGAACTTATACTTCTAAGCCTCACGTGACATTCTCACCTGGTGTTAAGAGTACCTACTTTATATTTCGACTGTGTATAGCTCAAAGGGCAGAGCGACGGGGGCTCATACCCGGAGGTTGTGGGTTCGATTCCCGCTAATGTCGTGATTTTTCTTTCCTTTTTTTATTAGTAATAATAAAGGATTGTTGGTAACTTTCCATCAACTACTCAAAAAGCCCCAGATATTTTAGTCGAGATGCTCAAACCCCACGAGAAGAAATAATAATATTATATTGGTATGCTTATCACGAAATATACGATTCAATTTTTGTAACGCAAATTTTATAGCAAAGCTATAAACATATTGCAACCATGTTGATGATAAAACAAAAACTATTTCCAAAAACCCTAAGTCGCCTCTTATCGTCACCCATAGGAAGAAATGGGGTAGTGCTATAAGCGACTCTACACAACAAATCATTTTCCCACTGAACTCCCAAAAGTGAAGAGTTTTTTGATTCTCAAGCTCTGGAAACCCCTTTTAGGGATTTATAGCCTTGAGTATAAGTACGTATGTAACTCTTAAAGCGTTTTCTGCAAAAAAACCCAACCCAAATCTTAGTGACTGTATATCTCATGCATTCGACACGGGAATTCACTTCACTTGACTTGTTCCGTTCTATTTTATTTACAGATCCAACCAATATCTCACACGTTTGAGTGTTGACATGGGATGACTGTCAGACAACCGGCTTGGTGGAAAAGTACCTTGGGATTATGCGAGTATCAATATGTCTATCATGAAGAATGTATAAGCTGAAAAGCCCAACAACCTCTTCATTTTAAAGAAATAGTGCAGTCGGAGGACTATACAATATTGCACACTTATAGTTTATACTTTGACACACATGCATATATACACTTTTTTTCACTTTTTTAGTCAGGGTCTGCGAAAGAAAATATTTTGGTCATATAGTAAAATTTACAATTTCCGTCGCTACGTAGCATTCTTAACTTAATATACATCATCTCCTCACTACCTTCACCACAGCACCATCAAATTTTAAATAAAATAAAAACTAGTATTATGAAGTTCGAAGTATGAAGTTCGAAGTATGAAGAATAAAAGAGCATGCTTGAGGAGATGGATGTAAACGAAGCTAGAGAGGTTTGTCATGATCGTACAAGTGGCAATCGATAGCCTCTGCTTACTTTAATGGGAACTAATGGCGTGAGTATATTTATGTTTGTATGTTAAAACTAGTACAAATGATTCCTTATATGAAATGAATAAATCTGGGAATAATATATCTCCTAATGACACTGTGAATTCCCAGTGTGATTCAGACCAAATTGATATATGACTGTAACTTTTGTTCACACTGGGGACACAATCCTACCAGGCTAATTGCATTTACTTCGGATTGCGGGATCATAGAGTTACAGAATTGCACGCCTGTGGACCATATTTCTAGTTTGAATGAATTATTTTGGATTTAACATCGCGTAAATGTTTTAGGAAAATGGTGACAATACTGTGTAGTGTCGGGTTAAAGTAGCACTAATCAATATCTCCCCATAGGTTCAAGTAAGGTGAATTACGATTGTGAGGATTTTTAAGCGATTGTTCGGGGATGTGGCTGGAGACCCAAAAAAAATCAAATGACGCGATTTAAAAAAGTTTTATACCCATTTGCTGTGTAGTGTCGGCTTAGGATAACACTACCCCATTTCTTCCGGTGGGTGGACGTAAGAGGCGACTAACGGTATTGGGGATTTTAAGGGATTTTGGGCGATGCGGTTGGAGACCCATCACCAATAACCTTTATTTTGCCATCTTTTCCCCACTCAACTTTCCAAAAGTGGCTGAGGAACTTCTAGTTCCTTAGCTCTGGCTATCCCTTCTAGGGGTTTATAGCCGTGAGTATATGTATGTATGTATGTATGTTATACCCTTTTGACTGATATATTTTATACAACGTTTGAGTTGAGTTGAGATAAAAAAGACAAGTGCTGTAGAAGCGAAGGTTTCGTTATATTAGTTCGGAAACAACATAACAAATAACAATTCACGAGCACGCGAACTGGTATCCTATTCATTGTTTGCGGAGAAGACTGTATCGTTAACAAGTAGTTTATTATACTGATTGTAATAACTGTTATTGAGTTTTAAAGAACAATAGTTGTGGTATCTAGAATAGTTAACAAACAACTCATTTAGTTTATAATGAAAAAGTTATTGCAATGTGGTCTGTTCGTTTGATACAGTTTATTAAACTTTCATCAAGGCTAACATTTTATAACGCATTGTGGGTTTTGTAAATCTCAAAATAATTGTGAGGTGATGTAAGCTATGATAGTCATCGTCATAATCTTCACCATCAAGTTCCGCCACAATTTCCTATTTATCTCAAACTCAAACTCACGTTCGTCGCGTTTCGCAACCATTTAACCTTTTATGTTCATCTTTTTACACAGTTTTTTTTTGTAAAAAAGGGCATTAATAACATAACATAGCTTTTAATTAATAACAAAAAGAAGGCGTTTTAAGTGACAATGGCTTTTCTAAAACAGCGCTTTTACAATTTCGTTAAAATCTGTTTCGCCAACCGAGACTCAGAAAACCTTTTGAACATTGAAATGAGTTTTTAATGAGAGATATATTAATCAACGAGGTTACAAAGTTAAAACTACAGTCGAATCGAAAACCTTTTTTGAAGTTGATTGAAAATGGAATTAGAGCTTTAGGTGATAAAAACATATTTTGTCCAATTTACTTATAGAGGTTAACCACCGCTTTGGGCGCTTATTACGTGAGTCAGATATAAAACAAACAACATTTTTAACACAATTTCTCGTTAATTGCGTAATACTGTGAAAGTGGACGTACTAGTTAAATAGCAGCTTTATAATGACGCAATTTCAATTTTCAGTCATATCGCTGAAAGGTTAATGTCTTCTATTACAGTTAGACTCTGAAAAACGTATACTACCAGTTATTCAACATTTCTATTGCAATTGTCGAGAGTCACGCAAACCTGCTATTTGTCGAACTAAAGTATTGAGAGAATTACTTGAAATATGCGGCCGAATTGTACGGAAAGCATTTTTGAATTTACTCAAAATTTACTCTATACCAAATAAGGTTTTGTGAAAAAAAAAACACTTGCGATTGTAATACAATAACACACATGTACCTCTGTCATTCCTTTGAGAATATAAGACGCAAAAGGTATGTAGGTACATACATAAGTACAATACTCACGGCCATAAATCCCAAAAAGGGGCAGCCGCAGCTTTATAGCTAGAAACTCCTCAGCGACATTTAGAAGTTAATAGGGGACATGATGGTAGAAATAAAGTATCGTTGGTAATGGGTCTCCAAATAATAAGCGAAATTACCTTCAGGAAACCCACATGAGTGAGTTGTACTTAGACAAGTGTATTCGCTTAAAGCTGCACCAGGACTACCTGGGTGGCAAAACGTGGGTACTCTGAACATTAGTTGAGTATAATACCACGTGAAGTTCAGAGGTAATAGTACCTCTGCTACTACTCCATTTTGAGGATATTGGGTGTGACTATAAATTTGAGTTTGAAAATCGCAAGGAAATACGCGATATTTTTTTTTGTTTTTATAAATAACAAACATCACTAAGAGACGTACACGAAAGGATGACCATTAAACTAATTGAATTCAAACCGAAAAAGGTCTTTGAACTTTCAGAGACTTGGAGACCGGCTAGCAACTTCTATCGCTTTTGCACGTGAATTGTATTATAAATAGAAGACCATATTATGATTCTATAGTAATAGTAATGCCGTGTAGTGCCGGCTTAGAATGTCGCTACCCTATTCTACCCACGAGTGTCGTAAGAGGCGACTAAGGGTATTGGGGCTTTTTATTGGATTTTTGGGCGATGCGGTTGGAGACCCAACACCGAAAACCTTTATTATACGATCTTTTCCCCCCTCAACTTCCAAAAGTTGCTGAGGAATTTATAATGCCTTAGCTCTGGCTACCCCTTCTAGGGAATTATAGCCGTGAGTATATGTATATATGTAGTAATAGGGAGAGTGATTATGGTAAAACGGCTTCTGCGACTATCTTCAATTGATATTGCTATCTATGTTGCCTGTTTATTATGCGCTTTATATGTGAGTTGTAATAAAACAAAGTGTAATTAGCTAAATAGTTTTATAAAGTACAGATAAATACTCGTACAGTTTAGAATTTGAAAAGCGTTCTGATATATTTTTCACAAAACCTTCTTCAAAATTGATAAAATTTCATATTAAATTAGTCATTGACAACTCTGAAAAATACAGCGCAAACATTACAAAACAAGAAAAGGAAAGGACGAAGTCTCGACATGAAATCTTAAGCAGGATTTCCGGACCCATACTTTTTACCCTCAAGCTTACAAAGTTATCAAATTGTGTTCAAGGACGTTGTATTAGAATTGTAATGATAACATTGACATATTTGCTTGTACTTTTTTGTATTCTACATATGTTTTCGCGCAAGTCCTTTATTTTTTTCTGATAGCTTTAACAAGTGAAAGTGATGAAATAAAGAGGACCATTAATAATATTTTTTGCTGAATAATATTAACGCCCAGTATATACATAAGACTTTTTTACTACTATAATAATATTACTGACTAATTTATTAATTACATACTAAAAAGATATATATTTAAAAAGGAAGACAAAATACTGTTACGATATCCTAAGCGATTAAACTCAAAATTTTCATTCAAATTGCCTTTCTTATAAATGCGGGTTAATTTATCTCAGAGTCTTGTCCAAGTTGAGAGAGCCTTTATCTTGTCGTAAGTAATGAAGATAAGACACGACCGAATGATAGCTTTACTAACTTAGCTAAATTATAGGCTCAGAGCTTAGACGATACCCCAGTGATAACACACTCAAAGTTAACTGCTTTTTACCCACCGAAAATGTATGCTGAGAAAGTGGTTAGCTTTTAATGTTTACTAGAATAGTAATATAGCAACCGTGATAGCCCAGTGGGTAGAACACTCGGTTATCGTGCAAACGACTAGTGTTCAAATCCTGGGTGGGGCCTACACCAATTTGTCTTTTCTAAAGACATATGTGTGGTTAATTTATCATGGTTGTTAACGGTGAGGGAAAACATCGTGAGGAAACCCACATGGCTGAGTTGTACTTAGTCATGTGACAGTGTATTCGTACAAAACGGCGATAGGCCTGCCCCCTATCACGTGAGTACACTGTCCATGCAAAACGTGGGTACTCTGAACACCAGGTGACAAAGTCACGTGATGTTCACAAGTATTAGTACCTCTGCCAACCCCTTCGGGGATATTCGGCGTGAACGTTTATGTTATGTTATGTTATGTAGAATAGTATTATATTTTCTGTGTGTTTACATACTAAATGTTTGATGCATAACTCGACGCCGAAGAATTGCATCCCGCCCACATTATAGGAAATGCATAAAAACTTTTAAAATTTTAAATATAATGGCCATTGGAATTGGAATTGGTTCGTGATAAAATATATATTTGTTATATATAAAATTTATACTGGGTCTGTTTGTTTAAAATAGTTTATTAATCTTTCATTAACTTCGGCATTCTACAAAACATTACGGTATTTTTTATTTGCAAAAATATGGGTCTTATTACGAATAACGAATAAATAACTCATCTCTTGGAAACTTAGCTTCGGCATTGTATTGTAGTTATTATTTTTTAATAACATACATACATACATATACTCACGGCTATATTTCCCTAGAAGGGGTAGCCAGAGCTAAGGAATTATAAATTCCTCAGCCACTTTTGGAAGTTGAGTGGGGAAAAGATGGTAAAAATAAAGGTTTTTGGTGATGGGTCTCCAACCGCAACGTCCAAAAATCCAATAAAAAGCCCCAATACCCTTAGTCACCTCTTACGACACCCGTGGGCAGAAAGGGGTAGCGACATTCTAAGCCGGCACTACACGGCATTTTTAATAAATACTTTAGAATTTATTGTTTCATGATTGTATTTACTCGTATGTATGTAACATATTTTAACTGCTCACTGCTTTACTCGGGATCAAATCCGGAGGTCTCGGGTTCGGTCCCCGGAGAGTAAACTGACAAATTGATTTATTAAGTTTTAATCCGGTTTGGAGAGATACTGCAGGCTTAAATTACCTGATTATCCGAAAATAAAGATTATTCCGTGCTTTGGGAGGCACGTTGTGCGGTCGCTCCGGCTACTATAACGGTAGTAGTCGTTCATAGAGACCTTAAAACTAAATAGAGCACAAACCAAACGCAGTATAGTACAAAAATTGCTGAAAAAAATCCGCTAAAACGATTTCAATATAAGTTATTGATTAGATTCAATGTTTTGACTTTTTTGGTCATACATTTATTGTGTGTTACATACATTTATTGTTTGCTGTGCAGTGTCGGCATAGAATAACACTACCCCATTTCTTCCGGTGGGTGTACGTAAGAGGCGACTAACGGTATTGGGGCTTTTAAGGGATTTTTGGGCGATGTGGTTGGTGACCCATCACCGAAAACCTTTAATTTTACCATCTTTTTCCCACTAAAATTTCCAAACGTGGTTGAGGAATTTCCAATTCCTTAGCTCTGGCTACCCCTTCTAGGGATTTATACTCGTGAGCATATGTATGTATGTACATTTATTGTGCAGTGTAGCTCTCTATATAGTCGTTAGACTACCAACCGGCACTTGGCTATTGTGGTAGAATGTGGTTACGGCAAAATCAACCTATACGGGGTAAACTCGAGCTCGAGCACGATCAGTTTTTTTCTGTAAAGTGTCAATTTTGTTCTCAAATTTATTGTATGTTCAATTATTACTTTCATTTCGTTTTATCACTTCAATTCAAAGTCAAGAACGAAATGTATTTACTTCATCCAATAAATAAAATTGGGTAGCAGCAAATATATTCCGCCAGAGTCCGCGTACACTCTCATCTATACTTATAATAAATCTGTAGAGAGGTCAATTCTGTACATGAAATATATTTTCAAAATAACTATCAGGTGGTGATTAGGGATCGATACTGAAGCCAAAAATGCAATCAGTAAAATTTTTGTCTGTCTGTCTGTCTGTCTGTCTGTCGGTTTGTATGTTCCTTATGGAAACAAAAACTACTCGACGGATTTTAACGAAACTTGGTACAATTATTCTCCATACTCCTGGGCAGGTTTTTGTATACTTTCCAGCAGAGTAGTAAAGGGGAATTTTGGGAAATTTCGGGAAAACGGGAGAAGTTACTACATTTTTTAAGCTGCCATCGCGTGTGCAGCCTTAATGGTTAAACTTACATAGAAATCATGTATCACGGAAATATTTTTCATAAAATTATCTAAAAAAAAATCCTCAACAGTTTATGTCTATCTTTTACGGTTGACTCACAATAACACGTGTAATTCCTGATAGCTTAGCAGTTCGGAACATTCTGATTATATTTGTTTACTCTTACGTTTGTAAACCTCTCACTCATCCCTAATTTAAAAAAGATAACATTATTACCTATTCAATAAAAAAAATAATCATAAAAAACGGTAGAGAAACACCGAAATTATACATGAAATAAGCCATCGCGCCCGTGACCAAAACCGAATCGTTACTAATTTACATATAACATACTAGATGGCGCCAGTAGTTGCATCCTACAACACGTAATGATTTATTTTTTTGATTGTTATAAATACTTCATAGCGTTTTATTCCACAATTTGCTATTAAACGGAAATACTGAACCGTTCATTAAAGCGCATTAAAAATCACCAAACTACACTGTTTAGGGAGTGCTATAAATTGAATAAATTGAAAACATTGCGCTGAATTTCACAATGCTTGAGCAGTGACTAAAGAAAGAAACCTCAGATATTTAAAAAACAACGCTACCCGTGCGAAGCTGGGACGATCCACTAGTAATCTAATAAAAACACGATCTATCGCCTCAGTATTAAGGATTCGACAAATTCCTCTGACCTTGTGAAATGGGTTTATTCGTCGACCATTCGCTTATTTTCAAATTCAGCTTTTGTTACGATAAATTTGTTTTTGTTTTGGTCCCTTTCTAATTTAAGTTTGTACTATTTAAGTATAAAACACAACTGTGTACTAAACTCATGGCGCGGCGGCTGGAATTCCTTGAAGAAAATAGAATATAGAAGAAAATAGAATAATGTTAATAAAAAAATCAACCGCCGAACAAACTGAAAAACATTAAATGATAAAACTTCTTGTATAACATAATTAGCATGTTTTGTTTATGAAAAACTCATGTGGGGATTATTACTAATCAATTTACCGGGCGTTGACCGGGAGGTCGCGGGTTCGAGTCGTGCTAGTGTCGCAAATTTTTCTTTCCTTAATTGATTAGCTCTTCAATAATATTTATATGTAAATAGTGAAACTGATGCAAGTGGCCTTTTCATTTTAAAAAAAGATATATTATTTTTTCTACTATTTTTATACTTGCGTATTTTATCCAAGTAGTTGTAATACATAACTCAAAATTGAAATCTCCGATTGAACGCCCAATCACCCATTTTTTATTTTTAAGGTATAAACTTTGCTGTCTATTTTATATTTGACCGACAATGGAGTACACCTTTCCTATTAAAAAAAATTATTGGACACGTTGTAACATGTAATGCGTGGTGAAGCTTTACAAACAGTCACCAAACCCTCAATAACACCCTGTTTTAATACCCATACGGTAGGATTTAATTTTTCAATTAAAATTGAGCGAATTCAATTTAGACGTACAAAAAAATAAAATAGCAATAGAACTTAATAATCAATGTGAGACATAGCGCACACAATACGACTTGATAACGATACGATACGAGTGGTATCGTCCCTTTTCATTCAGACAGTGTACATACATACATACATACATACATATACTCACGGCTATAATTCCCTAGAAGAGGTAGCCAGAGCTAAGGAATTAGAAATTCCTCAGCCACTTTTGGAAAGTTGAGTGGGGAAAAGATGGTATAATAAAGGTTATTGGTGATGGGTCTCCAACCGCATCGCCCAATGTTCCCTCAAAAGCCCCAATACCGTTAGTCGCCTCTTACGTACACCCACCGGTAGAAATGGGGTAGCGCTATTCTAAGCCGGCGCTACACAGCTTCATTCATTCAGACAGTGTATTCGCACAAAATGGCGATAGGCCTGCCTCCTATCACATGAGTACACTGTCCAAGCAATACGGAGGTTGGTACCCTGAATACCCGGTGGCAATGTCACGTGATGTTCAGATTTATTAGTACCTCTGCCAACCCTTCGGGAATGTACGGCGTGAACGTTTCAGTTTGACGTATGAAACCCAAAAAATGTGTAAGCTTCAGTTGGAAATCAGCACACTTGTAAATGAGGTGAAACAATAGGTCCAATCAGTATTGTAAACAGTGCAATGACACAATATACAGTTTCCTGTACAATCGGGTGCAATTTCCTTTCATACCCTCACAATTAAGGCATTGTTGTTATTTTCTATTACAAATTATTGAGGCTACTAAGTAATAATAATAATAATAATAATTTTTAAATTCCCTGGTGAGAATGTCTTTGACAACTCACCGGAGTTTGCCTGTAGACTGGTGGAGCGCATCGATGATCTGAAGCAGAAGATCGCTGCTTGGGGTAAGCGAATTAGGCGATATTCTGAAAGGGTAAAGAGGTGCCAACAGAATCGTCTCTTCATGAGTGACCAGAAGAAGTTCTACAGAACTTTGGAGCGTCCCGATGTGGTTTCGACGGGTCAGCGACCGGAAAAAGCCGATGTGGTTGCCTTTTGGCGTGGGCTTTGGTCGCTGCCTGTTAATCACGAAGAGGGCCGATGGTTCGAGGCGGTCGAGGGAGCGTGCGAGCCCATAGCGCCCATGAACCCCGTCAACATATCCGAGGAGGATGTGGTGGCTGCGATCCGTAAGGCTCCGAACTGGAAAAGTCCGGGGCCGGACGGATTGCACCATTACTGGTTGAAGGGGTTCACGCGCTGTCACGCTACTCTCGCCCGTCAGTTCCAAAGCGCCCTCGAGAGTGGGACACTCCCGAACTTCTTAACTACTGGGGTCACTCATTTAGTTCCAAAGAGCGATGCTACCGCGGATCCATCACAATACCGCCCCATTACTTGTCTTTGTACAATTTACAAGACCTTGACGTCCGTTCTGAGCTCCAAGATTACTCAACACATTGTTGATAACAATGTGATCTCTGGAGCTCAGAACGGATGTAGGGGCGGTAGTCGCGGTAGCAAGGAGCTGCTCCTCATCGACGCGGTCGTAGGCCAACTGGTCAAACGCAACCGTCGGAACTTCTCCGCTGGCTGGATAGACTACAGGAAGGCGTTCGATTCGGTACCTCATTCATGGCTCATGAGGGTCCTCGAGCTGTACAAAATTGAAAGTACAGTTCGACATTTCCTCGGGCAGTGTATGGGGTGCTGGAGAACGATCCTGAGTTTAGACGGTCTGCGGATGACGGACGCGGATGACCAAATTGATACAAGGCGAGGGATTTTCCAGGGCGATTGCCTGAGTCCAGTTTGGTTTTGCTTGGCCCTGAATCCTCTAAGTACACTCTTGGAGAATTCAGGGACAGGCTTTCAGTTTCGGAGAGGCGGACCACGCTTGCCTCATCTCCTTTACATGGATGACCTGAAGCTTTACGCCCCCACGGCTGACAGATTGGCGGAGCTACTGACGATCACTAACGATTTCAGTGGTTCCGTCAAGATGGAGCTCGGGGTCGATAAGTGTGCGGTCATTCATGTCGAGAAGGGGCATGTCGTGCACTCTGATGGTGTCGATGTCGGCACCAATCATTTGAGGGCACTTTCCGAGGCTGAAACATACCGGTATCTGGGCATGTCACAAACCATCGGTGTGAAGGTGGCAGACGTGAAACAGGGTGTTTGCGAGGAGTTTTATGAACGCCTGAAAAGTGTGCTTAATAGCTACTTGTCAGGCGTTAATAAGATCCGAGCCATTAACTCCTGGGTCATGCCTGTACTGATGTACACATTTGGCGTGCTCAGATGGACTCAGACCGAACTCGACGCTCTGGACAGACGAGTCAGCACGATGATGACCTCTCATCGAATGCATCATCCGAGGTCGTCGGTTAAGAGATTGTATATCCCGCGGAAGTGTGGTGGTCGAGGCCTCTTGAGTGCCAAAACCATGCACAACCGCGAGGTATGCAACCTCAGAAACTATTTTTTGACGATGACGGATGATAGTATTCGGGGAGAGGTGGTCGCTAGTGATAAAGGACTGACTCCCTTATCGTTGGCCTCACAGAATTGGCGAACCCCGGAGGTACTTAGCACCTCTGATCGGGAGTCCGTATGGAAAGAGAAGGAGCTGCACGGGAGGTTTTACAAGGTACTTCACGAACCTTTCGTGGACCGTAAGGCCTCCCTGCATTGGCTGCGTTTCGGGGACCTCTTTGGGGAAACCGAAGGTTTTGTCTGTGCAATACAAGACCAGGTTATCAAGACGCGGAACTATCGGAAATACATCCTAAAGGACGGTAACACAGACGTTTGTCGAGCATGTGGCCGTCCCGGAGAGTCACTTAGGCATGTTGTTTCCGGTTGTTCGGCTCTTGCTAACACTGAGTACTTGCACAGACACAACCAAGCAGCCAAAATCCTGCATCAGGAGCTCGCTCTAAAATACGGACTCCTGCAACAGAGGCTGCCGTATTACAAGTATCTGCCGGAGCCAATCTTAGAAAACGACCGTGCCAAAATCTATTGGGACCGATCCGTTATCACGGACAGGACTATTCTAGCGAATAAGCCTGATATCGTGGTATGGGATCGGTCGCAGTCGAGGGTATTTCTAGTGGATGTCACTATCCCTCATGACGAGGGTCTCGTGAAAGCCGAAACCGAGAAGCGTCGGAAATATCTCGATCTGGCCCACGAGATCACCGACATGTGGGGTGTGACTTCGACAGAAATAATCCCAATTGTTTTGTCCGCGAACGGGTTAATTCCAACCAGCCTCGCGACCAACTTGAGGCGGTTGGATTTCTGCGGCGTGTCGGTTCCAGCACAAATGCAGAAGGCGGTGCTGCTCGATACGGCTCGGATCGTTCGTCGGTTCTTGAACCTGAGCCCCTGACCCCGACCGACTGTTCTTTTGTCGGGGAGTACCGCCTCTCCCATTTAAAATTATATTTTCTTTTTCGGCCATGGGAGAGGCGAGGAACTTAAATTCATGCTCAAAATAATAATAATAAAAGCATTTATTTGTCTTTCTTCAAACACATGACATGAAATAAACAATTACGAAACGAAAAATTATAAAAGACAAAATGGTCCAGAGCTCGTTCTATCCGCAGCAAGCAGATAGTTTCGATTTTCAGATCTGGCCAAAAACTTATAACTAAAAATTACTATATACAAAACTTAAGTCTGTTTAGTCATAGTTAATTTTCCAACACATCAAACCAAGAACTAGAAGTGATTGGCCATTCTTCCATTTTAATTTTCGAAATGCTGTTTATAATACAAAACATATAGATAAGTCTCTAGAGAAATATGAGATAATATAAGTTAGAAAGAATAATTCAGGTGCATATATTTAGATATTATAAACTATATATTATAAACTTACTTACTTATACTCACGCCCATTATTCCCATTGGGGTAGGCAGAGACTATCGATCGCCACTTAGTACGATCTTGACAAACCTCTCTTGCTTCCCTTACATTCATTATTCTTCTCATACATGCTCTTTTATTCCTCTAACTACGGGCCCCTGCCTTTATAAGAACGTTTTCTATCTAGTCAAGAAACGTTTTACGAGGCCGTCCTCTACTAACAATCCCATCCACATTGGCTCTATATATCTCTTTCGCTACTTTATTTTCATCCATCCTCTCTATGTGCCCAAACCACCTCAACATTCCTTTTTCTATCTTGCATACTACGTCATCTTTCAAACCTACTCGTTCACGGATCACAGTATTTCTCACTCTATCACACAGCCTTACATTACATATACTTCTTACTACTACTTCTACTTCTACTACTTTCATGCTTCTTCTGCCATGCCCAACATTCACTACCATACATCAGCGTGGGAACCAGAACAGCATTGTGCACAGCCATTCAAGCCTTTTCTGATAACGACTGGCTCAACATCAGACTGTTCATGGCTCCATTCACCGCGTTTCCCTTTTTAACTCTCCTTTCAATATCTTCCTCACATTTTTCATCCCTAGTAAACAAACTCCCCAGATCTACAAATTCTTTCACTAGTTCCACTTTCTTGCCATTTATATCAATATCACATTCTGTCATACTTTCCTCTCTTTCAAAAACCATTGTTTTGGTTTTGTCCACATTCACTCTCATTCCCTTTCTATCGAAAGACTTACACGCAATGTTCACCATCTCCTGCAACTCATTTACCGTTGATGCAAGTAATACTTGATCGTCAGCGTATAAGAGGCATTTAATGATGAACCCACTAATTTTTAGTCCGTAATCACTTTCGCGCAGTTCTTTCAAACAGTCGTCCATGAACAAATTGAAGAGCCACGGAGAAGCCACACAACCCTGTCGAACACCCCTAGAGATCTCAAACCAGTCCGTGTCTTCTCCGTTTACTCTCACACATGCATTGGAATCCTCATACAGTGACTCCAATGCACGTATAAGTTGGCTCCCCAAACCGAACTTAGACAACACCTTCCACAAATACTTTCTTACTAACCTATCATACGCCTTCTCCAAATCAATGAAGGTGCAATACACTTTTTGGTTTTTTGCCAAAAATTTCTCTGTGATGCACCTTAAGGAGAAGACTTGATTCACACATCGCATTCCCTTCCTAAATCCTGCTTGTACATCCCAAATTTTTTCATCCGTTTCTTTCATCACCCTTTCAATCAGAACTTTCGCATACAATTTGCCGACAACACTGAGTAGGCTGATACCACGGTAGTTATTAACGATATATTAAAAACGACGTGATAGCTGATAGCTCAATGGGTAGAACACCGGCTAACGTGCAAGCGACTAGTGTTCAAATCCCGGGTCGGGCCTACACCAATTTGTCTTTTCTAAAGATATATGTGTGAATAAAGAATAAATAAAGGAAAGAAAAATTTCGACACAGGCGGGATTCGAACCCGCGACCTCGGGTATACGCCCCCGTCGCTCTTGCCAATAGAGCTACCGTGTCAATGGCTGCCAGCGCGAAATTCTTCCATCATTTATTTCTTTTACACGTTTTAGTAGTGTTTGCGTTTCCTACCTCCGAATTTATTACTAATTCGGAAGGCCACTTGTCTATCTTTTCAAATGCAAATGTTGAAAACGCCTAACTATCACATAATTTAAATCTTTTTGTTCATGAAACACGGTGGGGATTATTACTAATAAATAAAGAATAAATAAAGGAAAGAAAAATTTAGACACAGTTATTTATTCTTTATTTATTAGTAATAATCCCCACATGAGGTTTTCATGAACAAAAAGATTTAAAAAAGATATATGTGTGGTTAATTTATCATGTTTGTTAACGGTGAGGGAAAACATCTTGAGGACACCCACATGACTGAGTTGTATTTTGTCATGTGACAGTGTATTCGTACAAAACGGCGATAGGCCTGCCCCCTATCACGTGAGTACACTGTCCATGCAAAACGTGGATACTCTGAACACCAGGTGACAAAGTCACGTGATGTTCAGAAGTATTAGTTCCTCTGCCAACCCCTTCGGGGATATTCGGCGTGAACGTTTATGTTATGTTATGTTTATGTTATTTAGATATTGAAAGAAAATAGAGGTCTTGATCAGAACATCTCCAATATAATCACGGTGTTTAGAACAGCAGTAACCCATTTTCCCGCGGGTGTCGTAAGAAGCGACCTAAGGTTTTTAGGGCTCTTTAAGTAATTGCTGTGTAGTGTCGGCTTAGAATAGCACTACCCCATTTCTTCCGGTGGGTGTACGTAAGAGGCGACTAACGGTATTGGGGCTTTTAAAGGATTTTTGGGCGATGCGGTTGGAGACCCATCACCAACAACCTTTATTTTACCAACTTTTCCCCACTCAACTTCCAAAAGTGGCTGAGGAATTTCGTATTCTGAAGCTCTGGCAACCACATTCAGGGATTTATATATTTATTGATAATCCCTACTGAATATGTCAACGGAGAACAATGAGCATCATGATTAGGTCATTCGGATTATACGCGCAACGCGACCCATTCTATTGAGTGTGAGAAGATTTGATAGGCGTCTTTCTCTATCATAGCTTTTGGTTAATCTGTTATACATAATACATACATATACTCACGGCTATAAATCCTTAAAAGGGGTAGTCAGAGCTATAGAGCTAGAAGCTCTTCAGCTACATTTTGAAGTTGATAGGGGACAATGTGGTAGAAATAAAGAATAGTTGGTGATGGGTCTGCAATCGCATCGACCAAATAAATAAGTTGCCTCTTACGACACCCGTACATACATACGTATTATGTTAGAAAAGGATACATACATATACTCACGGCTATAAATCATATTATAAATTCCTCAGCCTCTTTTGGAAGTTGAGCGGGGAAAAGATGGTAAAAATAAAGGTTTTTAGTGATGGGTCTCCAACCGCATCGCCCAAAAATCCCTAAAAGCCCCAATACCGTTAGTCGCCTCTTACGTACACCCACCGGAAGAAATGGGGTAGTGCTATTCTAAACCGGCACTACACAGCAAACATACATATATATATATATATACATACATATTATGTTAGAAAAGGATAGTGACATTCTAAGCTGGCACAACACGAAAATCTTTAATATTTAGTTGAAAGCTTTTTAAACGGTTTTCTTCGTTAATAAAATGTAGCAAAAAAATATGTACATAGTGCATTGATCAAGTTAGTCAAACTGGGTAGTATAACGACCACCTTAAATGAAAAAGAGCGTGGGTTCAAGTCCTGAATTAGGTCCTACACTAATGTGTCCAAGTCACCACTTTTCCAAAATCATATGTGGTTTATTTATCAAGGGTAACCAAGGACAAGGTGAGAAGTTATTATATTATGTTATACCGTGAAAGAAGCATTGGGAAATCTAGATGGCTGAGTTGTACTTTACGTAGTCACGTGACAGTGTGCGCTTACAAAAAGTATAAAGTTTCTAGTGTGACTGTTCGTATCTAAACTCCTCTGAAATGCCGTTAGCAGTTAGCCAAATCTGCAAAAACAGCTGTTTTATAATTCTACTGAGTTTGGATTGAAACGTTTTATTTACAAAATTATGAGCTGTGTAGTGTGTCGTGTATTTCTACCCGTGGGTGAGTATGAAGCGATATGCGAAGGAGTTGGAGGCCCATCACCAAGAACCTTTATTTTACAATGTTTTCCCGACTCAATTTCCAAATTTGCTGTGTAGTGTCGGCTTAGAATAGCACTACCCCATTTCTTCCGGTGGGTGTACGTAAGAGGCGACTAACGGTATTGGGGCTTTTAAGGGATTTTTGGTCGATGCGGATGGAGACCCATCACCAAAAACCTTTATTTTACCATCTTTTCCCCACTCAACTTTCAGAAAGTGGCTGAGGATTGTCTAATTCCTTAGCTCTGGCTACCTCTTCTAGGGATTTACAGCCGTGAGTATATGTATGTATGTATGTATGAGCTGTGTTGTGAGTAGTGTATTTCTACCCGTGGGTGAGTATGAAGCGATATGCGAAGGAGTTGGAGGCCCATCACCAAGAACCTTTATTTTACAATGTTTTCCCGACTCAATTTCCAAATTTGCTGTGTAGTGTCGGCTTAGAATAGCACTACCCCATTTCTTCCGGTGGGTGTACGTAAGAGGCGACTGACGGTATTGGGGCTTTTAAGGGATTTTTGGTCGATGCGGATGGAGACCCATCACCAAAAACCTTTATTTTACCATCTTTTCCCCACTCAACTTTCAGAAAGTGGCTGAGGATTGTCTAATTTCTAGCTCTGGCTACCTCTTCTAGGGATTTACAGCCGTGAGTATATGTATGTATGTATGTATGAGCTGTGTTGTGAGTAGTGTATTTCTACCCGTGGGTGAGTATGAAGCGATATGCGAAGGAGTTGGAGGCCCATCACCAAGAACCTTTATTTTACAATGTTTTCCCGACTCAATTTCCAAAAGTGGCTGAAGAATTTCTCATTCTGAATTTCTCGCTAGCTCTTTTAGTGATTCAAAGCCGTGAGTATAAGTATGTATGATTTTGTCAAGATGTTCTAGTCAGATTTGTCATTGACTTTATATTCTAAGAGCTAGTAAACCCTACTAATAACGGTGTGTCTGTAGGGCTAGATTTTTTATAGTGATGAGTCACGTAGTATAGTGCTATTCTAAGCTGACACTACGCAGCTTATAGTACCGTATACAATTTTCTAATAAAACCTTGATTTCTTAAATATATTTAATAGACACACACACAGTATGAACCTAGTTACTATTTTATTCGAATCATTCAGAATCGGATCCAAGTACTTATAACGTTTCCTCGAATACTGTAAAAATCCATTGAGAACCGCTGTATATAGTGAGAAGAAAAAAGTCTTGTATGAAAAGATTGATAGATATAATTGAATCAAGGGATGTTTGCAAGCATTCGTGAAATGCCGTTCGATAAAGTCTGAGTGCTCTCGTGAGAACGATATCGGTGTAAATGACTTGGAACTTTGTATTTAAATGACTTTTTGCACGAAGATAAATCTTAAACTTAAACTTGAGATTAACACGACGATCTTTGATTTGCATAGGTTCAACGTACATAAATACATATATACACACGGCCTTATATCCCAAAAAGGGGTAAACAGAGCTTTAGAACTAGAAACTCTTCAGCCACATTTGGAAGTTGATAGCAAAGAAGATGGTAGAAATAAAGTATCGTTGGTGATGGGTCTCCAACCGCATCGCCCAAAAACAACTGAAAATGCCCTATACCCTTAGTCGCCTTTTACGACAGCCGTGGGTAGAAAGGGGTAGTGATATTCTAAGCTGGCACTACAAGGCATAGCATAGATTGAACATTAACGCCATATTTTCTTTAAGAGGTGGCAGAAATACAACCACTTCCGAAGATCATGTTAAATTTTATCACCGTATCCACATAAAGTCTACTTTTTGGCTAGACATTGACCCTATATGATACATACGTCCAAACACAAACTCCCTACAATATATATGCAAAGAGGCGACCAGAGCTTCAGGAATGGGAACTCCTTAGCCACTTTTAAATGTTGAGTGGAGAAAAAAAAGGATGATTATCAATAGAAAGGTGATGGGTCTCCAACCACATTGCCCAAAAATCTCTTAAAAAGCCTTAAAGTCTAAAAAAAATACCTACGTACGATAACTGTGGGCTGAATTGAATTATTGCTATTATACATACATACATACATATACTCACGGCTATATTTCCCTAGAAGGGGTAGCCAGAACTAAGGAATCATAAATTCCTCAGCCACTTTTGGAAGTTGAGTGGGGAAAAGATGGTAAAAATAAAGGTTTTTGGTGATGGGTCTCCAACCGCATCGCCTAACAAATCCAAAAAAAAAAAAAGCTTCAATACCCTTAGTCGCCTCTTACGACACCCGTGGGTAGAAAGCGGTAGCGACATTCTAAGCCGGCACTACACGGCAATTGCTATTATAACCCAACAATTACCCCATGAGATGTTCTAGTTAAAAGTTATGTTATACATTTTTGTTAGTTTTTTAGCTCCCCTATTTAATAAAGTAGTGAAAGCATGTGATATCATTAAATCTACTAATAGGGAAGCTAAGCAAGCTGTTACAAAACATCTCTTACAGTTAAATTACATTACCACGGAAGAACTATAAATGACTAATAAATGTCTTTGATATAATATAACATTTACTCACACACTGCGATACACAGACAAATACAAATCTTTACTCTCTATCTCGCACACACTAACTCACGCACACACACACACACAGCAAATCACGTTTAATAAAATTGATTTTTGATTTTCTTTTCTCACATTTTTACTATTGTTTATTTACTTTACATTACCTTTATTTAATAAATAATTTCTCTTAGATTTTGTATTAATTCCATAAATTCCATTCGTTACAATGGTTGTATCTCAAACTTTTAAGTCGTATTACGGGCCCCACGATACAGGCTAGGCCTAGTGTAGGGGCTACCAATATTATCAATAATGTAAACACGGTTAAATGCTGCACTCAACCTACTCTGTATACTATATAAAACTGTAATTGTGCAATTGAAATTTAAATAAATAAAAAAAACATAAACTGTGTGTTAGCTGTGTTGTGTCGGTTTAGAATAGCACTAACCCATTACTGCTTAGGGGCTATTGGGGTTTTTTAAGTGATTTTTGGGCGATGCGCGGACCTAACACCAAGAATCTTTTAAGAAGAACGTTTTAAGAATTTATAGTCGTAAGTATATGTATGTATGTTATACATAAAAATAATGCGTTTTATGTGACATAGAAAATATCTTGTTATCAAGTAGGCTACATTTGACCTCTTTGCCGAATCTCATAAAATTCCTTATGTCACTTTTGCATGATTGACCGACAAAGACCCGAGCATAAAATGTTCACATTTATCATGTAAACCGGAGCAGTATGAATGCATAAGGTCGTCGTCTCAAATATTTTTTTGACCCTTGCAATAACATATTTGGTAACGAATAGTAAGATTAGTAAATCTTACATCACATAAAAACAAACGTACGTACATATACTCACGGCGATAAGTCCCTAGATGGGTAGCCAGAGCTTTGGAAAAAGAAATTCCTCAGCCACTTCTGGAAGTTGAGTGGGAAATAGATTGCAAAGTTTTTGGTGATGGGTTTCCAACTGCATCTCCCAAAAATCACTTAAAAAAGCGGCCAAGAGCGAGATGGACTCGCTAATGAAGGGTTCCGTAGCAGCACTAGCAGCAGGTAGGTAACATAGTAATATACAAGTTTAAAATGTTATTTACTTATCACTGATTTACTATAAGAAAACAATGGTTCATGTTTTATGCCTGTGATAGTAAAATTATTGTTATGTATTTCAGTGAAATTAATAAATTAGGTAAGTAATTTGATTTATGACGTTTTAAAATAGAACTACTGGCTAGATCTCATTCAAACCAATTTTCGTTATTAATTTGTATAGTAATACACATCATATATTTTTTTCAGTTTTATCATGCCCATATTTTAGAAGTTACGGAGGGGGGGACACACATTTTACCACTTTGGAAAAGTCTCTCGCGCAAACTATTCAGTTTTGAAAAAAATGATATAAGAAACCTCAACATCATTTTCAAATACCTTTTGATAGATACCCCACACGTATAGGTTTGATGAAAAAAATATATTTGAGTTTCAGTTCTATGTATGGGGAAATTTTGGATTTTTTGTCAGATTTTATTTTAAAATCTTAATGCGGTTTACAGAATACATCTACGCACCAATTTTCAATAATGTAGTTCTTATAGTTTCGGAATAAACTGGCTGTGACATACGGACGGACGGACGGACAGACAGACAGACATGACGAATCTATAAGGGTCCCGTTTTTGCCATTTGGCTACGGAACCCTAAAAAACCCAATTCCCTTAGTCGCCTCAACGACACCTGTATGTAGAAAGGGATAGTGACATTCTAAGTCGACTCTACACGGCATTAACAAAAACGGATTATTGAGAGTAAAAGTGTACCACGCGTTCTATGGTATTCAAAACTTACTAGTTTAACGGGATTAAATGAATCCGGGGAAAAGTGGGTACCCTTAACACCATGTTACTACAAATACATGTGATGTTCAAGAATATTAGTACCTATATCTACCAACTCTTTGAGGATATATGAATATATAAATAAATATATTCATAACTCATGTCATGACTATGATCGTAAAATAAAGTTTTGGAATCAATTATTTCTGTTTTTTGCTGTTAAGAGTCGACTCAAAAGTTACACCGTATATCCCCAAAAAGATTGACAGAGGTACTAATACTTCTGAACATCACTTCAATTTGTCACCTTTTGTTCAGAGCACCCACGGTTTTGCTTGGACAGTGTACTCAAGTGATAGGGGGCAGGCCTATCGCCGTTTTGTACGAATACACCGTCACAGAAAGTCCCGCGGGGTTCGTAAAATATGGCCAAGGGAACTGATTACTGGGCGATTCGGCGGTATACCCATTTAACAACAACCATTATTTTATTTGAATGTATTGACATGAAAACCTCATGTGGGGATTATTACTAATAAAAACCCCACCGGTGTCGAAATTTTTCTTTCCTTTATTAGTAACAACTACATACATACATGCATACATATACTCACGGCTATAATTCCCTGGAAGGGGTAGCCAGAGCTAAGGAATTAGAAATTCTTCAGCCACTTTTGGAAAGTTGAGTAGGGAAAAGATAGTATAATAAGGTTGTTGGTGATGGGTCTCCAACTGCATCGCCCAATGTTCCCTTAAAAGCCCCAATACCACCCACCCGAAGAAATGGGGTAGTGCTATTCTAAGCCGACACTACACAGCAAATTGATTGATTGGGATTTATAGAAGTGCGTATATGTACATATGTGAGTTCTTTCTAAACTACTTTTGCAAGATGTGAGGGGAAAAGGTGGTGGATGGTATAAAGGATCGTTTGCAATGGGTTACAATCACAATAGCTACCAATCACTTAAAAATATTAATCAGTATTAATTGGCTCGAACAACAGGTAACTGATTTATAGTTCTGTAGGACCTACAGTATAAAATGTGCGTACATTTACATACTTTTACATACATACACTAACGGCGATAAATCCCCAAAGGATGGCCAGAGCTTCGGTATAAAAGAATTCTCTGTATCTCTTACTGATGATGAGAGGGAGAGAATGGCTGGTACCCATATAAAATACCAGTTAAAATGCCTCAATACCCTTAGTCGCCTCGTACGGAATCTTCGGAAATAAATGGGTTGGTGCTATTCTAATTTGATACTACAAATCATAGGATTTAAACATAATAAATAATTGTTGATATAGAATAGAATGGAATAGAATAGAGTAGAATAGAATAACTCTTTATTGCACATCAAACACAAATTTACAAAAATAATAATATGATTATACAGTTTACAGTGAGGTACAATTGGCGGTCTTATCGCTAAAAGCGATCTCTTCCAGACAACCTTTGGAAGGTTACGCTTATAAATATATTAATAAATATATTTTACATAGTTTCGGACCAATTTCAGTTCAGCATTTTTTATATTCCATACAAGGCTTAAATGCCAAATGTCATTGAATCTAGATTATTAGCACAAAGTTATTTTCCGCGACATAGTAAATATTAACCCTGTTTACCCTGAGGAGTTATTAGCATGGAAACTACTGGGTGTGCCATCTGCTTTAACCTGTAGCTCTGAACTACCTGTTACACCTATTCTTCGCCAAACTTAAAACCACATCATAATCCTATCACTGTCTCTTACTAACCAATCAAAAATGAAAGTGACAAACGCAAAAACTTACCCTTCTCATTACACGAAGTGAGAACGATGATGTCTTCATATTTATTTTTGCGCCTTACTTTAACACACAAGATAAAAACCGCGCGGTCAAGCGCGACACACCAATATGGCGTGAAAAAAGTCTTAGAAAAATATATTGAACCACTTGTAGAGCCCCGCTTTGTATTTGCAAAGACGAGTGGTTATCAGGACGGCAATATCTCGACTGAAATATACGTAAGGACAAATTGCGCGGAATTCGCAAAAGACTTATGCGCAAAGGACTCGCGAATTTGAATCATCTCTATTTTAACTTAGATAAAGTTGAAAATTGTCTGGATACTTTAATCACGATTCAAAGGACATCTAGTTTGTTCTCGCTTCAGCAGCACCCTGGTTGGGTGAAATACGGATTCAGGATTAATTGAATGTGACTTGTATCTAAATATCCTCTCACAGTGTGACGCGATAGGTTTTTATTCGAATCTGTAATACATTGCCGCTTTTGAATTCAGCTATTCGAAGCATACACATGTAGAATCAGCAGTGGATTTGAAGGTTTTGTTGGTGTTGTTTAATCAGTTATATTGATAGTAAATTGAAGTATGGACATTTATAGACAACCATTTGTTGATTATATTGATATGGCCTTATCTTCATGAAATGTCTTATATAAAGTAAGTAAAAAAGTACATTAAATACACCAATCTACCTATCATAACAACAATGATGATGTAGACGGAGGCTGATGATGAAGCTCATCAACTATAAAAAAAAATAATGATGCTCGTACTAGATGATGATTGCTTATGTTATGTCGATCAAGAAAATTTATATAGGCAAAACAATTCTAAAGTTAGTTTTGTTGATCCTTTCCTTATTAAGCAGAATAATTTAAAAAAAATAACGTTAAGTGCAATTGTGAACTACGACCGTTTTTTAAATCAACATAAAAAACACATAAAACATGACATTTATTTGTTACCAGTTTTAAGCCCTCGACTATTTTCCAGGTAGACTATTTTTCGAACATTTCAACCTTGCACGGAACAATTTGCGAGTTCAGATTGTCCTATTTTTTACAGTATTATAATGGAAACGAGTTCCGGTAGATGTTTCTATAAAAAAAAGTTGGGATATTTGATATTTGAATTTATGCCAACTGTTGCATTTTCAGTGAAACTCGCTGAACTGAACAGATTGAAAACCCCTCATTACCAACAAACTTAGCATTATGGAATACATACATTTATACATTGCAATATAAAATTATATAAGATCCTCGTTACAATATTGAGAGCATGTATAAGAAGATTAATTTATGAAAACGAAGCTAGAGATGTTTGCCAGGATCGTACGAAGTGGCGATCGATAGTCCCTGCCTACCCCTATGGGAACTGATGGCGTGAGTATATGTCTGTATATATGACGATACCCAACTATATTTTAATTTAGTTCTATCGTTTATTTAGAATAAAGTACAGACCCGAGGGATACTAAATAGCCTTTGGGCGAACTATCAAACTTTTATCATAATTAAAAACGGAATGAACGTTGCGCGGAAACGAGGCAGTGATCGATGTGAGTGCCGGCGAGTCTAACATATTACTTCAAAATGTTCAAGCTATTAAATACTTTATATTTTAATACAAAAACATACATAAATACATTTACGGTTATAAATCCCATAAAAGGGTAGTCAGAGCTAAGTTATAGTAAATATTAAGATATAAGATACTTGTCATATTTGAAAGTTGAGTGAAACAAATATTGTACACTAGTGGATCGTCCCAGCTTTGCACGGGTAGCGTTGTTTTTTAAATATCTGAGATTTCTTTCTTTGGTCACTGCTCAAGCATTGTGAAATTCAGCGCAATGTTTTCAATTTATAAAATTTATAGCACTCCCTAAACAGTGTAGTTTGGTGATTTTTAATGCGCTTTAATGAACGGTTCAGTATTTCCGTTTAATAGCAAATTTTGGAATAAAACGCTATGAAGTATTTATAACAATCTAAAAAATAAATCATTACGTGTTGTAGGATGCAACTACTGGCGCCATCTAGTATGTTATATGTAAATAAGTAACGATTCGGTTTTGGGTCACGGGCGCGATGGCTTATTTTATGTATAATTTCGGTGTTTCTCTACCGATTTCTATGATTCTTTTTTTATTGAATAGGTAATAATGTTACCTTTTTTAAATTAGGGATGAGTGAGAGGTTTACAAACGTAAGAGTAAACAAATATAATCAGAATGTTCCGAACTGCTAAGCTATCAGGAATTACACGTGTTATTGTGAGTCAACCGTAAAAGATAGACATAAACTGTTGAGGATTTTTTTTAGATAATTTTATGAAGAATATTTCCGTGATACATGATTTCTATGTAAGTTTAACCATTAAGGCTGCACACGCGACGGAAGCTTAAAAAATGTAGTAACTTCTCCCGTTTTCCCAAAATTTCCCAAAATTCCCCTTTACTACTCTGCTGGAAAGTATACAAAAACCTGCCCAAGAGTATGGAGAATAATTGTACCAAAATTCGTTAAAATCCGTCGAGTAGTTTTTGTTTCCATAAGGAACATACAAACCGACAGACAGACAGACAGACAGACAGACAGACAGACAGACAGACAGACAGACAAAAATTTTACTGATTGCATTTTTGGCATCAGTATCGATCCCTAATCACCACCTGATAGTTATTTTGAAAATATATTTCATGTACAGAATTGACCTCTCTACAGATTTATTATAAGTATAGATAAAATATCGCTGATAATTATTAGCCTCCAGCCATATCGGGCAGTAATGTCTTAGAAAACCCCAATATCCTTAATTGACCTTGTACGGCACCCTACACGAATAATGAGATAGATAGTGCTATTTTAAGCCGAAACTCCGTAACATTTAAGGCAACACAAAAAAACGAGGTTTTTGGGCCATTTAAAGCGAATGGCAACACATCACCAACAATCTTCGTTTTAAAATCTTTTTCTAACTCAACTTTCAAAAGTGGCTAAGGAATTTCTAATTATGAATCTCTAGTTACTTCTTTTTGGAATTCCTAGCTATGAGTATATTGATTTTGATTTTATATGTATAAAGGTTTGTTTTTTAATAAATCAGTGATTCTTCGGCTATTTCAATTTATTTATAGTTACATTTTGTTGAAAATTATGTCATTTTTGAATTCTATTTGCAGCATACAACAATCACAATACATGCGCAAACTCGTAGGGGAAGGTAGGGCAAGACGGGCAACTTAAGGGAGATTGATTAAAAACCAAATTATTATTTAAAAATTTACTGAAATAATTAACATTATAGGAACTTAACCTCTTTGGCTACAGTAATCAACTTAATAAATGACTTCAAGAATCAACGTTTTTATATCAACATCAAATTTTTATTTAACGCGAAAAACCCGTTTTGCCCATAGGGGGCAGGTAAAACGGGTACACCAGGCAGGCAAAAAGAATATATCTATTAAAGTCGAGAATTAATCGAAACAGTTATCACAAAAGAAGAATCCATGTCCACTATAGGAAGTACATGACTCATGAGACCATTGCTGGCATTGAGAGCATTGAATCCAGTCTTCGTTCGGGGGATATATATATTTATCTCCACACATCATGCAGAAAAAGTCTTCATTTTCTTTATTTTTTGTATTATCTCGTATTTTATTACGTTTTGTTTGGCCCGATGACGAGGGCTTTGGGTTGTTATTTTTGTTTTGGCTAGATTTTAATTTTAATTAGGTTTTTTTCAAATTTTTCTTTTTGTATAGTTTTAATCGGTGTGCTTGTTAGTATTTCAGATCTCTTGGGTTGTCTACGCCTAGCAGTTTTGTTGACAGATTCCTTTGGCAATGGATGGATTTCTTCAAGTATAGACCTTTTCTCGGGCCTCTCTGTTGGTGGTGGTGTAGTGGTTCCACGTTCAACTGAACTGATTGTACCAAATATTGATACTGTAGCTGCACTCGCTGTCGCTCTCTCAAGATCATCGGATGGAGCATCCGAGACTTCCATTGACTCAATTTCTGCATCTTCGGGCTGCTGGGCTATATCAGAACTGATGCTTCCTGGAGGGGCTGGTATCAGGAAAGGCACTGCGGTGGTATTGCCGAAGACTCGGTTGCTTGTGCAAAAAAATCTGCTGGAACAGATTCAGACACCAATTACCCGTCTTACCCTCACCCGCTTTGCCCGAAGCAACCTAATCAGAGCCCCCACATAAAAAAACTCACACGCTGAATATTGGTTAATTAAATTCACTCATATAAGATATTTTAGAAGCGAAGCTTTGCCATGGTGAGCATTGAAATAAGTAAATTTATAACAAGTCAAAATAAACATCGCATACTTACCTTTTAAATATTTTATTTTTTCGGCGGGAAAAATTGACGGTGCTCCCGTAGCCTAAAGTGTGTCGCATCGCTCGCCGCAATACACTAACTAACCTGCGGGGGGGCATGCGCTCGCGACAAGTGTAAGCATTTGTCTCACTCTTGCATGGCAACCGAGGTATTTAAAATACCCGTTTTGCCCACCCTAACCTTCTTGCCCTTCCTTCCCCTAACTTAATTATTGAATAGCTCGAAACATTTTTTGAATTGAATTAAAGAAAAAGCCAGAGTGTCCATAATAACGGATTTTCTTTTCGAGAAACCAAAAAGAAACTTTATAATTTTCTGATACAGTAGATTACACTGAATTAATTAATTTAACACTGCTGCTGTTGAAAATAAGTGCAAGCCCTTAGCTTCTATTCCGTTTTAACCTACACGGACAATACATACCCACTGCTGCACCCTGTACTTCTTTATACCTATGGCCATAACCTAAAAGGAGGTAGGAAGACCTTTAGAATTGTAAATTCCTCAGGCACTTTTGGAAGCTTTTCGTGCGGAAAAGATTGCAAAATATAGTGTCAGAACTTTTAAGATTAATTGACCTTCCAGGTTTTGCCTTTTCTTCCTGGAGTGTTTTAAGGATTGATGGGCGGTCTTAGATAGGTCTGTGTGGGCGGTACAACTGTACACCCATCACCCTTTGATGATGCCTACTTTAAATAACAATATTTTACCCAATCCCTGTCTGACTTATTAATTGCTAACTATCAAGTAATCTTCACTACCTTACCTACGCTACCATTTTTTGGGATTTATAGCCGTGAACATAACATAAACATAAACGTTCACGCCGAATATCCCCGAAGGGGTTGGCAGAGGTACTAATACTTCTGAACATCACGTGACTTTGTCACCTGGTGTTCAGAGTACCCACGTTTTGCATGGACAGTGTACTCACGTGATAGGGGGCAGGCCTATCGCCGTTTTGTACGAATACACTGTCACATGACTAAGTACAACTCAGCCATGTGGGTTCCCTCACGATGTTTTCCCTCACCGTTAACAACCATGATAAATTAACCACACAATGTCTTTAGAAAAGACAAATTGGTGTAGGCCCGACCCAGGATTTGAACACTAGTCGTTTGCACGATAACCGAGTGTTCTACCGTGAATATATATATATATATATATATTAATTAAACATTTCTTTGTTCCCCTACAACAGTTGGTCACCGTACAAGGCCCCGCTCGGCGCGTGACGTGGGTAGCGACCCGACGCGATGTCAGCACGTACTCCATTCAATTCATACTCCTATCCAACTTTCTGATTATTATTGACACGGAATATTTAGAATGGTATGCTCTTGCTTTTTGAAATAATAAACAAAGGAACGTGGGCTATTTCGATATGAACACGGTCATTCAGATGAAGATGAGGTTGGCCAAATTTGTAATTAAAGGTTTACACAAGTTGTGTTATCTTTCCATGTTCTAAGGTTTCTTCAACTTGCAACTACACCTTACGAATATTTCCACTGATGAATAGTGTAGCTTTTGGATTGTCAAATATATTTTTAATCGGTTCAATATTTCTGATAATTTGTTTACATACATACATATACTCACAGCTATAAATCCCTATAAGGGGTAGCCAGAGCTAAG
Organism: Bedellia somnulentella; assembly: GCA_963576735.1. Taxonomy (NCBI): domain Eukaryota; kingdom Metazoa; phylum Arthropoda; class Insecta; order Lepidoptera; family Bedelliidae; genus Bedellia; species Bedellia somnulentella. The sequence continues at coordinate 3,255,682 of OY755184.1, read as the reverse complement.
GAATTACAAAATTCCTCAGCCACTTTTGGAAATTACGTGGGGAAAAGATTGTTAAATAAAGTATGTTGGTGATGGGTCTCCAACCGCATCGCCCGAAAATCTTTTAAAAGACCCAATACCGATAGTCGCCTCTTACGTGCACCCACCGGAAGAAATGGGGTAGTGCTAGTCTAAGCCGACACTACACAGCATATTTGTTTACCTTTTTATAATATAACATACGCTGTTAAAATTTCCGATACTCTTTCAATTACTCATAATTCTGAATGTTGCCATACTTTTTAGCTACAAAAAGGAATAGGATCTTCATTCGGCTGTATGATTTTCGTTTTTCCCTACTCACCGATTTGAAAGGAGTTTTTGAGGCAGATCTTTTTTAATGCTGAGCTGAGCTACGATTAGTCATTCATAAGAAAATTATATAGGATACATTAGTCGTATGATAAATTAATTATGTATGTAGACAGGGAGCTAAACAGAAAACGACTTGGTTTGGAAACAGCATATTTGGTATGGCACCTAAACTGTATAATAAATTGCCTAAACAAATATTAGTCAACATTCACACATTTAAAGTTGAGCTCAAAAAGTTCCGAATCAATAAATGTTATTATAGTGTAAATGAATACATTTCAGCTAGGTAATTAATTAATTTTACTTGAACATAATTTTGGTATTTTTGCATAGTTTTCGTTGATGATCTATTGTTTATATGGATAGACTATTATCAATTTAATGTAATCAATCATTAATGGTTAATCGTATTAATTAGTTCATCTTTTACATCATTATACATAATATTACAATGGAATTTTATGATATGGATTTTGATTTTATTTGTTAAGTGTATAGATTTTCTTTATTTTACAGATGTTTTGTTTTTTAATTTTACATAATAATAATAACATAAACGTTCACGCCGAATATCCCCGAAGGGGTTGGCAGAGGTACAATACTTCTGAACATCACGTGACTTTGTCACCCGGTGTTCAGAGTACCCACGTTTTGCATGGACAGTGTACTCACGTGATAGGGGGCAGGCCTATCGCCGTTTTGTACGAATACACTGTCACATGACTAAGTACAACTCAGCCATGTGGGTTTCCTCACGATGTTTTCCCTCACCGTTAACAACCATGATAAATTAACCACACATATGTCTTTAGAAAAGACAAATTGGTTTTAGTTTACAATTTATTATAAAAAGTGACGCTGTTTTACATTATAATTTTAAATTCTGATTTGTTTACTTTTTCATGAAATTTGCATGCCACAGATGGTGGAATATAGCATGGTCTAAATAAATGTTGTAACATCTATTATGTCAAATACCTATATTCGCAAAAAGAAAAAAAAACATAATAAACATAAACGTTCACGCCGTTTATCCTCGAAGGGGTTGGCAGAGGTACCAATACTCCTGAACTCACATGGCAAGCGCCATCTAGTTTCCAGAGAAGGTACCCACGTTTTGCTTAGACAGTGTACTCACGTGATAGGGGGCAGGCCTATCGCCGTTTTGTACGAATACACTGTCACATGACTAAGTACAACTCAGCCATGTGGGTTTCCTCACGATGTTTTCCCTCACCGTTAACAAATCTATTATGTCAAATACCTATATTCGCAAAAAGAAAAAAAACAGTAGAAATAAAATTAAGTTTCACCTGTATGTATGTAACCGAATTATTTAAACTCGGTACGGACCGATAAAATTCAAACACTGTACATTATACACTTATCAAGAATCAGCCACAATATAATTATTTCGTAAATTCTCTCCATTATCTTGATTTACATGGCCAGGATTATATAAACTCAGTTGGTTTAGTATTTACTAAAAAATAAAAATAATATAGTATAAAATAACAAAAAACACGTACTTGAAGCACTTACCGTCAGTTCCCATTGGGGTAGGCAAAGACTAGCTATCGAAGCACTTCTAACTAAAAAGTGAAAAATAATTAAATGGAAAATTTTTTACTAATTAGTTAGAACTGCTGTATTTGAGTATTTTTAGTAATAAAATATAAGCATGTTGCTACTAACACCTATTATTTATACAAATGCAATCTTCCGGGTCAGTTCCGCAAACAACTGTGCAAGAAAATGTCTCTGAACATACAAAAGGAGTAACTTAATTCAATAGAACCGTAGAAGCTACTGCAAGTCAGATTACAGGAGATAGACGGTAAGCCAGCGAGGTGGTCGCCTCAATATGCAAATGTTTGAGAGGATCTTACACTGAATTTACGTCACATACAGCGTCGAATAGTAAATGGGAAGGATAAATCAGTATTAGTACATACTTCATGTCGCTATGATAGTCCAGTGGGTAGAACACCCGCCCGAAAAACAGAAGGGCGTCAGTTCCAATCCTGGGACGGGCCTACACCAATTTGTCTTTTCTAAAGTCATATGTGTGGTTAATTAACCAACCATGCATAACCATGATAAATTTATCATGGTTGCTGACGGTGAGGGAAAACATCGTGAGGAAACCCACATGGCTGAGTTGTACTTAGTCATGTGACAGTGTATTCGTACAAAACGGCGATAGGCCTGCCCCCTATCACGTGAGTACACTGTCTAAGCAAAACGTGGGTACCTTCTCTGGAAACTAGATGGCGCTTGCCATGTGAGTTCAGGAGTATTGGTACCTCTGCCAACCCCTTCGGGGATAAACGGCGTGAACGTTTATGTTTATGTTTACGTTATGTTTAGTACATACTTATTTAATTGTGACGGCTTTAAAATAGCACTACCCCATTCCTTCCAATGGGTGTTTGTAAGAGGCAAGTTAGGGTATTGGGTCTTTTAAAGTTATTTTTTGGGCGATGCGGTTGGAGTCCCATCACAAACAACCTTTATATTAAAATCCTTTTCCACTGAACTTCCAAAGATGTGAAAATTCCGCAAACAACTGTGCAAGAAAATGTCTCTGAACACACAAAAGGAGTAACTTAATTCAATAGACCCGTAGCAGCTGATGCAAGTCAGATTACAGGAGATGGACGGTAAGCCAGCGAGGTGGTCGCTCCAATATGCAAATGTTTAAGAGGATCTTACACTGAATTTACGTCACAGCGTCGAATAGTAAATGGGGAGGATAGAGTCGTATTAGTACATACTTGTTTTTGGTGGTTTGATTACTTACTTAGCTGTGAAAGTTGAGGCGACATGAAATGATGTGAAAATTCAACATATATACGTACATATACTCACGGCTATAAATCCCTAGAAGGGGTAGCCAGAGCTAAGGAACTAGAAGTTCTTCAGCCACTTTTGGAAAGTTGAGTGGGGAAAAGATGGCAAAATAAAAGTTATTGGTGATGGGTCTCCAACCGCATCGTTCAAAATCCCTTAAAACCCCCAATACCGTTAGTCGCCTCTTGCGTACACCCACCGGAAGAAATGGGGTAGTGTTATTCTAAGCCGACACTACACAGCAAACCTACGGGAAGTAATGGGTTAGCTAAGCTAAACACAGCAAACACTCGCTATACCATTTACGGGTAACTTCATGTATAAAAGATGTTATTAAAGGAAAGAAAAATTTCGACACTGGCGGGGTTTGAACCCGCGACCTTCGGGTATACGCCCCCGTCGCTCTGCCAACTGAGCTACCAGTGTCAGTTGGCATCTAAGCGCGAAATTTCTCTATCCTTTGTTTCTTTTTTACACGTTCAAGTAGTGTTTGCGTTTCCTACCTCCGAATTTTAACTAATTCGGACGGCCACTTGTCTACCTTTTCAGATAGGAATGCAAATGTTGGAAACGCCTAACTATCACATAATTTAATGTTTTTTGACATGAATTCCTCATGTGGGGATTATTACTCATAAATAAAAGATGTTATTAAAGGAAAGAAAAATTTCGACACTGGCGGGGTTTGAACCCGCGACCTTCGGGTATACGCCCCCGTCGCTCTGCCAACTGAGCTACAGTGTCAGTTGGCATCCAGCGCGAAATTTCTCTATCCTTTTCTTTTTTACACGTTCAAGTAGTGTTTGCGTTTCCTACCTCCGAATTTTAACTAATTCGGACGGCCACTTGTC